>JAOXXN010000265.1:45122630-45148992 GCA_026770055.1 Myrmophylax atrothorax | reverse complement strand
ACATTACTTTAGTTACAGCTTTGTAAAATAATCACCATCTTCACGGATAGGATGGGATATTAGCTGCAAGGGGCATTACAACCCTAGTTTTCCAGATTTTTTTCAATAAAAAATATTCACTTTCTTCAACCCTTAAAGCTGTGTATCCTGCATTTAGATTTGGAGGTATTCACAGTGAGTATTTTTCCATTTCTAAAATAAGACATAATCTCTGGGTTTCTGTTTTGTGGACAGTTTTGTGGTCAAATTTCAACAAGCTTTACAAGTGTTAACTCTTCAGGACTACTTGCTCCTGAGAGGTTTCAGTAAGGGTCCAGGGCTAAAATATTCCAAATATGTAGTTACCTTTAAAAGAAACAGACACACAGTTTCTAATTTCCTCAATACATTACAAAAATTAAAGTCACACACACACAAAAATCACAACAATGAAAGACTTAAAGAGACTTTAAGAGCTCACTTTGTCCATTTTCAGCTTCTGGTTAATGCAGATCATCACAGACAGACCAAAGATGAAAATGGAGACTCCACAACCCATGCAGACAGCCATTCCAATTCATGAATACTCTTAGAGTTCAAAACATTTCCCTCAAGTCCAGTCTGAATCACTGGCATATTAACTGCATTATTTTTCCTCATATCCTTCCCTTTTCTGAACAAAACAATTGACTGATCACCACCTTCCTACCAGCCACCCTCTGCACATCCTAACAATGTTCCATCCCAATGATACACAGATCCCTTTCTGGAGTAGTACTGCATACCCAACGATTCATCACTTTGTGTTTAATAATTTGACTTTTCCTTCCCAAGTGCAGCATTAAACTTTTGTCCTTATTAACTTTTCTATTCAATTTCAAGGTATTTCTCCAATCTATTTTTGACCTCTTTTCTATGAAAACACAAACTTAGTGTCATGTGTAAGCTGAGCAATATTCACTTATTTTGTAAGTGTACTTTACCATCTGAAGGGTTGAAGAAACCAAATAATGCTAGGACCAGAAAAATCTGGTTCAAAAGTTCTCTTGTTTGCAAGAGAGCATCAATAATTATATAACTTAAACAGTTGGAATGTGACTCTAAAATAATTTTATCTATTTTCTTAACATGAGAAAATAGCACTGGGGCCACGTTATGAGATATTTTGATACACTGACTCCTGTGCATTTCTCAGCAAGACACTCTCAGAAAAACCACAATCTTATGATTTTTCAAATACAGGTGGTAGCTGTTCAGATAATGCTGCAGTCAGCTCCTTCAGTATTCCTGAGTGAGTTCCACAAGACTCTGCTGACTTCAATGCATCCTATTTAAATAGTCTTTATTTTTCTTGTATTTTATATCTGAAAATTAATTACATATCCCACCTCATCCCTCCCCACACCTCCCACATATTTTATGAACACCACAGCAAAAAAACCTACTTTTGAATCACAATCATGCCTCATTTATCAAAATCAACTTTGTATAGCTTTATTGATTAATGAATTAATCAATCACGTTAGTTCTTCCCTACAGAATATATTAGTTTGGAACTATCCATTCATGTTCAAGTAGCTAGCTCAGATTAAAGCTCACTCTTTCAATAAAATGCCTGAGGAAAACCCCCACACTTATAAAAAATCTGGAGACTAGTGGACCAAAGACTAAATTGTGAGAAAAAGGTAGTTACTTTAATGCTGCATTTTGTATCAAACCCCCACAATATATTTTTTATTTCCCAGTAAATACAGTGGTAGACATTCTCTATACAATACCAAATATTAGGAGTTGCTAGGGAGCGCAGTGTTGGAAGCTGTCTGTTTTCCTGTTGCTTACACTGCCCCGCAGACAGGATACTGGGGTCAAGGAACTCAATCAGTTCCACATCCTCCTGCAGCAGAACTTCCTGTTGCAGGATGGTACGGAGAGTGTCAAATCGAAATCCAACATCCTTACCACAAACGGGCAGGAGAAAAAACAGGCATTAGTAAAGAAATGCAAATTGTTAACATTAAGTTAGCAGAACAAGGAAAACACCCAGACACTCTACACTTTACTGACACCAACCTGTTCCCAAAGAGTACAGGAATGTTTCATATATATCACAAGTAGCTACTTAATTTTTATTAAACTTGTTTAACTTTAAAAACTCACACACAGCCCAACAGTTCAGACTTGCAGGATGCATAGCACGGACTTTGTGATCTGACCTAGATAGTAAGGACAACTGGAAACAGGCCACAGAGCAGGCCAACATGTTTGCATAAGAATCAGAGAGGTATTGCATCTATTAGAAGATCATTACTGAAACAGCAAACAGTTTTTTTAGAGGTCATTACATCATTTATGTCATTAACAAACAAACAAAAATCAGAGAGAGAGAAAGAGAGATACAGAAAATTAGTCAACAACAAGTCACTTGTGGACTCAAGCCCCAAGCAGTGAAGTCCTCTCCTGCAGAATTCTGTACCTTTCCCAAGGAAACTTAATCCAAACATGAAACAGCATGAGGCTCTGAAGATCTCTCAATTCCTAAACTCCATGCAAACTTTAGGGAGTTCCTCACCTGTGAATTTGATGCCAGGATAAGCATCTCCTACCTTTTCCCTTACTACAGCTCTTCAAGACAAATATGCAACTCTTGAAGATACATATACCCATCAGAGAAACCTCCTGAAATTTTCATTTGCATACTGCATCAAACCAGAATTACAAAACACTTCAAGTCAAGAATGTCATCACAAAACCCAACAAACACTGAACATGTTCCTCTTTGCATCTTGCTAATTACAGGAGAGAAAGGGGAGTATTTCTGAACCCCCTCTAATAGAGGCTTTTAACACAAGTGTTACATTTCACAGTACAAAATCTGTTCAGTTCTGCCACTGAAAGAATAAGATTCTTTATGAAACCATAAGATAGCTGGTTTAAAAGCTTTATTCCATATACTGATGTCACCTCAGAGAACTTACATTCTACTTTTAATGGAAAACATTTGTTTCAGGACTGCATGCAAGAGG
The DNA here is from genome assembly GCA_026770055.1 of Myrmophylax atrothorax. Lineage (NCBI taxonomy): Eukaryota > Metazoa > Chordata > Aves > Passeriformes > Thamnophilidae > Myrmophylax > Myrmophylax atrothorax. The sequence goes on along the minus strand of JAOXXN010000265.1, from coordinate 45,145,990 downwards.
AAACTCTGCCCTCCTCCAATGCATCCTGTGTCATTTCAGTACCCTGCTGTAGGATGCAGCAGGACAAACAGGTTCTCCACATTCTGTTTCCATCTCAAGAAAGTGAGGCTAAAAATTGCTGTTAAGAAAATACCTTTGATTCACAGGGGAAGAGGGAGAAAGAAAAAAGTCTATCAAAGATCACTAATGAGAGATTTCAGAGGAAATTTTGTCCTCCTGAGATAAAGGAGAAGAGATAGCAATTGGGTTTGGCAGAACTCTTTGGGAAATGGAAAATCCTAAATTCTCATGCAGCTTGACATTTTCTTTTAAAGCTGCATTTTAAGACATCATCCCTACATCACAGTAGAAAAAGAAGCAAGCAAAATTTTAGATTCTGGAGCAGTCTCACTAAAGTGACATTTGCAAGCCTGAAGCAGCTGGGTACAAGTTAAAGCAGATTTGAGACAAGCCCAGACTGGAAACTGAACTGGCTAGAAAGTCATGCCACAGAGAACAGGTACAAAGGCAGCATAACACTATTTTTAACTATCTGGGGTAGAACTATTACCCTTCAGGTCTAACGCACACAGACTGACTTGGGCCCTAAATGATGCTGCAGGCTCCAGGAGCAGGAGAATACAACCTTTGTTGGGACACCCCACACACTTCTGGGCTGCTGAGATGAGAGCACACAGGTAGCACAGCCCCCAGTCTTGCACCTCCCCACAGCCAGAGCACTGCACAGACAACTGCACTCAGTGCACTGTGCTGAAGCATCACAACCACAGTGCCGAAGTTGGCTTTGCAGCCCCCAAACGCACAAGTCCTGCAGACAGCAGTGCAGAGGCCAGGATGGGCCCAGGGCTGGTACAGCTGCACTGTGGGGGTGCTCTGCCTGAGCTAACAAGCTGAAACAGAGGGCAAAGCAATAACCAGATGAAGCTCTAGAGCCTTCTGTCTTAGGCGGTCTCTGCAATGCACTGGGCTGCAAAGTATGGACCTTCTCAGTCCAAGTCTGCCCACTGCCTTCCAAAGGGGCTACCTACACTGCAGGCTAGCTTTCAAGAATTGCTTTAATTTCTCACATATTTTATTTTATTATATTTTATTTTACTTCCCACATCTTTAACATCTTCAGCCTGGCTACTGATACTGTTCCTGTCCTTTTGTGCCCAATTTGGCACAGTAACTCTGAAAACCAGACTCAGCACTACGTGAAGAATAAGTAAAACTCTTAGAGCCAAAACCAACAACACAGAGCAAAGATGTTGCTCAGAGGAGCAGGAAGACCTGTGGATTAGGAAAGGAAATGGAAAAATAAAAAAGTGATCACTTACCAGTCGGTGAAGTATGTCATCATTTTTCTTATACTGTGGAAAAGGAAACCAGCTTCTAAGGAACTCAACTAGTTTTGACAGGATGCCTTGCTGAAGGGAATAGAAATCACTCCAATTAAAAAAAAACCAAACCACAAAACACCAAAGCCAAAAATAAATAAATAACAACATACAATGCCTTTATTTCTGTATTTGATTTTCTTGTTAACTCAAGCCCAAGTACCTGTAAGGAAGTTTCGCTTACTGTGTCTGGCCCAACTTCAGAGTACTCTAAGGGAACATCTGCTTCCCGTCAGTTTGACTGTACACAAGAGTGTGAAATAAAGCTTTCAGTAACCCCACCTATTTGGAGCATAATAGATTCTTATGTTCTTCTGTTAAAAATAACTACAGTAAGAATTAGTTTGATCTCAAGTTGGCAGCTACTGCATTGATATAAAAGACTTTCTCCTGGAGGATAAAACCCCAACAGGTTAAATGGCTGACAGGGGCTGAAGAAAAGTAAAAGACCGGGAGAGGAACAACCTCTCCTTGGCAACCCACTGTAGCTTGAGGCCAAGGCTTCAGAGGAGTTGAGAACAGAGACAGGGAAGAGTGACAGTAAGAAGAGGAACTGTCCCAGAAACTCCCTGTCCAAACCACTGTGTGCCATTAGGTACTTGGTCTCCATGCTGCTTCCCACGCAATACTTTTGTCTGAGCTGTAAATGTAACTTCAAACGCCTATAACTAGAGGGACACTCTCCAGTCATCACAAATTTTACTCATGTATCTCCCTAAAAGATGATGCATGACAGATTATAATTGAATAGATGCACAATTTTGCTTCAGTCTGCAGCCATTCAATGAAAAAAACCCAGCTTTTCATACACACTGTGTATCTACTTTCCTCAGACTGAACTGACAGGAAGTATTTTTCAAAATATTTACATACATATATTTCATTAATTTTGAGGCACTACCTCTTAATCTTCAGACTGCTGACATATTATACAATCAAACAAAATGCATGCCAAACACAACTGATTGTGAAGTGCTTACATTTTGTGGCATACTGTTTCAAAATTATAAAAAACCAAAACTCCATACAGATTGTAATAGCTCAATGTATAAAAGGTCACAGCTTCTTCCATTGCTCTCTCTTGTTTTTTGGTTTTGTCATTCTTATTTTATTCCCTTCTGGTTTGTCTCTGTGCTCATTTCCACCCCCCCAGCTATAAGGAGCCAAATAGAAGAGTAAACACAAGCAACAGGAGCTTGAAGCTTTGCAGTGTGACCAGCCTGACAGCCCTCTGAAAGGCAGAGTGACAAGTCTGATGCAGCAAGGCAGAGCAGCCTTAACATCAGAAACTGTCACCCTAAAGTCCTTATGTTTCTACAGTTTTTGAAATACATTAATTTGGTGTCCAAAGGTAATGTGACCCAAGTCTTTCTTTACATATGTCTTATCTTTTTGTGTATAGTTAGAATTACAGACCTATGCCAAAAGGAAGTGGAGAGGTAAACCAGTAACATGGATTTCATAATGATAGCTCTTTCCAATACACTGACATCATTGTGGCTTATTAGGAGGACCTATCCCAGCAATTCACACTTAAAGACTATGGAATAGATCCAAGTGATTGTGTTTTGATATTGCTCAAGGGCAATGACATAAATGGAAGAATGTCACAAAATGCAGGACTAGACTACCTTCCAAGTTCCTTGCAGACTGGTGCAAAGGAAAACAAAATTTTCAGATAACAATTTGAAGAAAATTGAAATTAAACAAACAAAGGTTTTGCTCTGCATTTGAATTTCAGACAGATATTCCACTCAGAATTCCTTTTCCCTGTATGTTGAAAGCAGGGTACAGAATGAACTGCCCATTTAATTTAAGACTGTCTCTTGAAGCCTACCATTGTCAACTGCTTATCCTTTATTAAGTCTTTGGATTTTTATCACAAACATTTAAAGCTACACCAAGGATAGTTTTAAACTGCTGCCAATTCACTAAACCACACCAGAGTTACTGAAAAAAAAATAGTGTGCTATGTAAGTAGTCTCTAAGTTTATTCCCTATGTTTTCATTTAAAAATAAAAATCCCATCTTGCATAAACACTCAAACAGGCATGTCAGTGCTTGAAAACACAAACCAAGACAACCCACTGTCTCGGGCTGTGACCCAGCAGAGTACAGCAACACACTAAATTATTCAGATCCTTGGAGTAGTGTCTCAGTTTGCATTCCCATTGGGAGTGTTACTGACAAGTAAAACAACTTTCCTCAACACAAGTCAGGTCATGTTGCCAATGCTTCTGGAATATTCTTCTTACAACTTTAGAACACCATTCAATCAAACTCTCTGTAAACCAAGTAATGAAGATGTACAACTCCTAACATTTTAAAAAAATAATAGTATAGGACATGCAAAGTTTAGGTACATTCATTTGAATCTAAAAAAAAATTTCTAAGGACTACTTCTCTTTAGTAGAGAAATTCTGTGCATTACAGAAGAAGATAATGCTACGTATTAAATACCTTGCAGCCACCCAGAACTAGCATTATAAGGGGGTGGGAGATCTAGACCAAGGCAAAGGCCAGGTCCCTCTGCCATCCCACATCAGGTCACCTGCACAGCCACTGAGGGCCAGCCCCAGCACAACCCTCAGTAGCTGCCTCCAGCACCAGCTCTGTTCTACTGATTAAATATTATTATATCTAAGATGGAACAAGATGCAACAGTACTATCAATTTAAACATTCAGATATGCACAACAGTCTAGGAAAATTACTAGAAAGGAAAGGTGTAAATAGGAAGAGCAAGACCAAGCAGAATTACCCAAACAGGATTTGCAAACATGTTTGCAAACAGTGCTTTTCAGTATCAAGTGACATGAGACCAGAGCTTCAGCTCTAACTTCCTCCACGGACTGGTACAGCCAGGAACCCTGCATCTGTAATTACTGTGCTACATCACATCTCTACACTCCCAGATGGGAGCCTGGCATTTCATCAGTCTCCAGAACGCAGCCTTGAAACACCTTCACAGCTTTTCAGCTCAGTGTTCATTAAGACCATATTCTGATTAGAAAAACCTAAACCACCACCAAAACTACACAGCCTGAGAACTATTTAAGATGTGCTTCAAATTCAACAGATTTCCCTGCCTTTCCTTAAGCCTGAAGCACATGCTCTGCCCGGCAGGCCAGCAAGACACAACAGAAACATTTGTATCAGTCACTAGGGAACCTCCTTTTCCCTGATTTGGTTTTTGCACTCCCTGAAGATCCCAAACTAGATCTTTGTTATGCCAAATTCTTGCTACATGTCACCAGGTTGCAGCTGCACAGGGTTTCTACTTGACTGAATACAAGAGGAGGAAAAAACCTCAACTCAAAGACAAACCAATACTCTAGCTTTTACATTTTTATTTTAATGAAGTGTTTAATGCATTGGAAACTTGCTTTTCAGAACAGAAGGAAAATGATACACACATACTAGAAATCACTCAGCACAGAACACCATCTCCTCCCTGCAGTCATAGTTACATTAAGACTCAAGGAATATCATTTTATATTAGGAGTGTGGACAGGTACATATTCAGAAATCAGAAACCATTTATTTTTCAGGCTTTTTATCATTTCAGTAGACTAAGCCAGCAAAGGCCAAAAGAAGGGAAATGATAACAGCCTTGTGCAAAACTGAGGAAATGACTGGACAGGCAGATTATTTGCCTGTATGTCATACAAAAGCTGCAACAAAGCCTCAGATCCTCCTAAATCCAGTCTACTTTTTTAAATGCATGGCCAGCTGCCTCTCCCTCATTCTCTTTCCTTTTGAGACACTCTACCAGAATGGGACACAGACATCAAATGACAGAAACAGACTTTCTGACAACAGATTACAAAAGAAAAGTGTTAATGCTCCCAAACTGGTACTGAACGGCAGCAGGAAGAACCTATGGCATTTTACCACTGGAAATTATACACAGTTTTCTTCCTTATTTTCACCATGCATCCTTGTCTAGACAGAGATGAGATACGTGAACATCATCCCAGTATTTGTAAGAAATGGCCAGCCCCTTTTCACACACTCACTTCCTTCAAGTTGCCAGGCAAACCATGATGAATTACTTCTACATCTGACACAATCCCGGAGGACTTGCTCCCAACACTGCACAATTGAGTGTAAAACACTTGAGGGGAAGGGAGGCGGAAAAAACCAGAATACCTGAGGCTTTTAAAAGCAGTGTATCTTAACACTTTTGAGGTTCTGAGCTCCACAGCACTTTTGTACTAAACTCATTGGAAATTATATACATGAACACAGTATTATACTGCTTTCTGACTTCCATAAAGTAACGCAGGTAAGTGAAATCCACACATTACTTCATAGTAATGAACAGACTGTAACTCAGGGAAATATGTCATCCTAGTTTTCAATTAACAGTGAACAAATTTTAGCATTAAATAAACAAACAAATAAATAAATAAACATATAATTAAAGTCTTCCTGCACTAAGCCAGAATAGGTATCTTCAACACAAATATACCACAAAACTGACAACAGCTTTAAAGGGAAAATATACTTTCAGGTGGTTTCTTGAGGGTTATGGTGAATGCCAGCTGACAATTCCAAAAAGCAAGGGCAGTAGACCTAATACTTGCATGAATACTTTTAAAGATAGTTCACAATACTGAAAATTATGAGCTAACCCCTGATTTAAATTCAGCCTTGCCCTGTGACCACTGATAGAAGCAATCATTATTACAAATGCAATACCTGTCCACATCAAAAGTAACCACAAAGCAATTTATTCATTAAAATTAAAACAATCTTGCATTAGAAAAACCAGTCAAGGAAACACAGAGATGCAACAAGAAATCACTTTTCCTCCTCCCCTCAGTTAATCTCACAAATCCTCAGCACATGAAATGGGAGTTCTGTACAAAGCTCCTGCACTATTTTTTTCTCCGTGACTGCTGAACTCTTTTGAGAAGCTGTAAACTCTACAAGAAAACCACTGAACAGACCAAACTCAGGGATTCTTTCTGTAATACGGTTACTTTTTACAGGCTGTCTAACCTGTGTGCTAGGCATGCAGTGGTACTTACTGGTTTGCTCAACAGATACACACCCTGCATCTTATTTACACGGTCATCTTTGATCAGAACCCGGGGCATGAGAGAAGGGAGACACGGCACAGTCCCACGGGGCTGCAGGGCTCGACACGGGACCGAGGGTGTGCAGCAAAGCGTGCAGGGCAGCTGCCCAACAGGGAAACACAAACTGTGACTAATCTACTCATGAAGAGACTCCAACAGCACTGAAGACCAAAGCAAAATGTTTCACACTGTAATACCCTGTCTTTTCAAATGGACTAATGAGTGTGTAAGGAAGCTGATACAGTCTGAACTGAGAGTGGTTGAAACGAATATCCTGACATGAAAATATGACTCATGGACACTTCTCTGAATACTCATAGATGAATAAGCTTCACACTGCAGCTTCCAAATTTCCACTTCAAAGACTGCACAAGTCAGTCCTTTCAAATACACCATACTCTTGCAAACACTTCAAAAAACACACCTTCTTCCTCAGATCAGAAAAAACCTGATGTCATCCACATCAATTCATACACTTCTGAATCTTACCCCACCTAGGATCCTACACAGAGCAGAATCCCACAAGAAAATAATGCTTCTAACCTAAAACAAATGAGGAACCAGAGTAACACACACAGAACTGAAAAAGAATTGTTGAAATAAAGCCTGGATAACTGTGACTAACTTGGCTAATTCTTGGAAGCATCTGAAAACTGAGTAGAAGGTATACATTAAGATGGCATTATTAGAGAAAAGACACCAAGAAGAGCATCAGCTCTCCTCATTTGTCATCTGATTCCCCATCCACCAAGACTTGCAGGGAGAACTTCTGGACATCTCAGTGCCATACCACATTGCCTGCATTTGGGAAAAATATTATGTTTACTGCCAGCTAATTGGAAGGGTGGAAGATTCTGGAGCAGGAAAGCAGCAGAGGTGACAAACAAGAGGAAAGGGGTTGCAAACCTCTGATTTGAAGATGGCAGAAGAGACACAAAGGAGAATTGAACAACAGGAAAATTGAGCTGCATAAGGTTAAAAGCCACAGGAGGCAAGAATCAACTGACCTATGGTGCACCAAGATGGAAGCTACCACAGATGGTGGTGAGAGAGGAGAAAAATGACGGCTTTTCAGAGGCAACGCATCAATCCATGAATGCCTGGTCTGGGCTCCTACCTAAGGCACTCCCAACTCAGCCCGCAGTGGCCAGGACAGAGGAGTCTGAAGGACACCTTTTCCCTCCTGGCTTAGCACGTAGCTGGAGCACGTCCACAGAAATCTGAACTCTCCACTGTGAAAGTGAAAGAGTTAGGCAGAAAACTGCTGCTCTTCACAGGCTCCATCTAAGTGCTAATGAGAAGACAAACTGATTACCAACTTTTCAACAGATTTGTTGCAAAGAGTTTCCTACATCAGCTGTCTCAAAAGAGGAATTTCCTTGCCCACTCCAGAGATCCTCATCTGAATCACATTGCCTGTACACTACCAGTAAAATATATTACTGTTAATAAGGAAAACAAAAAATGTGTAGGCCATTATAGGTGTTAAACGGTCAAATTCTCAATCATAGTTTTAATTATGAAAACGTTAAAAAAAATCCACAAGCCTTTACTTGAAAGGATAGAGAATTAATAAGTCTGAGCTAATTAGGTGATGACTCTTGTCAGCTGTTACTGTTAGAAAATTACCATAAGCTAAGCACAATTCTACTATATCATTCAGATTGGTTATTGTATTTATGCTTCCCAGAAATCCTCTTTCTTAATATGCTTTGGTTATTGTATTTATACTTCCCAGAAATCCTCTTTCTTAATATGCTTTGTCACAGACAAAGCTGTACTTAGCAACTGAATGCCTGAGAAGGGCTGGGAACTATAAATATTCTGTTCCAGAAAATTAGAAATTCTATTCCCAGAATGTCATGCATAACATAGTAATATCCACCAAATAAGAAAATTTATAACACTCAAAAAATTACTTATCAAAGTCTCTTGCTTCCCCAGCTTAGAAAAGCAAAGAAACACTCCAAACTATATGGATTAACCACCAGTTTCCAAACACATTTGTAGACAAGATATGACAACTGTGGTTTATTGTTTGGGCTTTATTCCTTTCATTTTTTTAAATACAGTAAGAGATGTGTTTTTCTACTGATTTTGCCTATTAGTGAAGCACTGCAGTTCTCTTTTGAGCAGACACATATCAGGCACAGGAGAGCACTCACCTTCTGGGCAGCATGCCCAGCCCGCTCCCTCTGGCTTTCCGCTGCTGCACATTGCTCTGCCTTCTGCGACACTGATGAACATACTTCAAAATCTGTGTGGCCCAAATCCTGCAGATATTGGTAGAGTGGGGAATTCTGAAAGCAGAGTTATAAAAAGAAAAATGAGAAAAAACAATGGTAAAAGTCATTCCCAGTTTCCCACAAGGCACAACTATGAATGCAGCAACCACACAACCAGCAATGAACGGACCAAGGAATGTTAAAAAACATTAGAAAAAGGGTTCTGCTCTCTCCAAGGACAGCACTGGCACTCCTGGCAGAGTACCACAGTTATTTAAAAAAAGTCACACACCACACAAACAAAAAACCCCCATCCAACTCCTTTATGCTGCTGACAAAACTACTAATTTACAAACAGATCAACAGACAGTAGGTTTTTATGTTTAGATATTTATCTATATAAAATTTTGAAAGCTCTTGTTGTCATCTGCACCAGATACCTGGACATACTTAACTCCCATTTTGTTGTTTACAACCACATATATGGCACTATCTAGACCAGATTTGATGAAAAGTATATTTATGCTAACTGCAGTTCCACTCAGGACATGCAAAGAGACTTAATTTTTTAGGAGAAACTCTCAGCAATCAGTCTTATATAGCCTAGTTAGGGGTTACTTTTGACCTCTGAAAAACTTTACCAACATCCCATGAGACTGTATGAACACTAGCAAACCGCATAGGAAGAGCATCAACACATATAAAAAGTAAAAACTTTACAGTAAATAATGCACAGGTATGGAGGTCTACAGAAATAACCACCAACAGAACACTACCACTAATTGTTACACCAACTATTATTAACTTGCTGGTGCAAGTTGGGAAGGTGGCCCAGCTACTCCAACCATGTACCAGCATGGCTGAATCTCACATACTGCTTGCCATACAACACAACTTGGAAGCAACCATTCACACTGGCTGAACAAATTCACTTGTTACCTCTAGGGATTTTTTTTAAACCCATCATCGAAGTGCCATTTTAATCACTCTTTTCTATTTAAAGCATGCAAATTCATACTTTTGCTTGCTCTGTTTGTGTTACTCACAACAGATTCAGTGTCCAGTCATTATTTGAAACTCAAACATTTGTACTAACTCACAGGTACAGACAATCCCCACTCACCCACAATGACAAAGATTGTGCAAAACACTGGGATAGGTTAATGACTCATTTCCTTGTGAGAATTTTTCCGGTGTGACAACACAATCCCATCTCTTTTCCAAGTACCCTTCCTCCACGGTTGAGTACTTTTTCAAAATGCACCCAACTCTAATTAAACAATGTGCTGTTCTAGACTGGCTGTTTCTCTCTAAGTAGAACATGCCGATTTACCAGAATTACTTAATCAAAATGGAAAGACTAAACAGTAATAATAGGCTAGAATACTTCTCCTATTTAAGACATTGTTAAATAAGTTCAGGACAAAACTCTGAATATAAATGGATATGCATAACCTTGTCTTCTTAAAATGGTTTTCCTACAGAGCCAGTCTGTGCCCTGCCAGCACAGCTGGAATAACCTGAACACCCCCGTACAGGAACCATCAGGATACCATGGAGGGTTCAATCAGAACCAGCCAGAATTTTCCTCATTTAGATGAAGACACAGACAAAGGAGTGGGTGAACAAGAGTGTTTTATTCAAAATCAGAGTTTTAATGCTTACTCCAGGCGGAACTTCAAGGAAATCACATCTGGGCTCTTGGCAAATCTGCCCATCACCTTGGCCATACCTGCCACAAGCAAGGCCAGCCATCATTTGACACATGACTACCCTTGTACTTCATTGATATTCACCTATGCACAGACAGTTTGCAAAATATCCCAAATATACCAAGGAGTTTTTCCACTGGTATCTCAGGGTGCATCTTTGTTTGGAGCCCATGATGAGACAATTTTCTAAAAGCTGTTCAAGAAAACCAGTCTATTGGCATTTATAAGGGTTCCATTTCCTCACAAAAATGGATGAAAGGAGGCAGAAAGAGAGAGAGAGGCACAGAGAGCCTGTCCACTGACGACAAAGAGAATTAGCTAAAATCCTGAAAGCCATGTTTAGTAAGTGCAACATGGCATAGGTGTAAGAATGCCGAATTCTTCCCTTCTACTGGGTATCTGGCAACGTCACAACCTTCCATTTAACTGTAATTAGCTGATTTTCTACTGTACTGAAATAGCAAAAAAATACACCATCTCTCCAAATGTTAATGAAATTTCAGTCCCAATCTAGGAAGAATAATTTTATTTGTTCTCGTAAATAAAGTATCTTACTAGTTTTACATAAACCCCTTCTGACTAACTTTTAGAAGGCTTTTACAGCCTCATAATGGGCAGGTTTGCAAATTTTTAACCCTGCTTGGAATTAAAATCAGTTTTCTGACTATTCAGTTAGCAAATGAAAATTAATGAAAATTTAACCTGAATGTTTGTCACATATTCCTCTAAGTAGATGAGGGTTCTCCTCTTTCAGTTTGTCAGAAAGTACTCAGGCTACTCTAACAGATTCCTACAGCTCCACATGCTGTCTTTCCTTTTTTTCTAAATATTAGCGGAACTTAAGTTGTGTATTTTTATACACTTAAACCACCAAGAACTATGGGATGACTAAAATCCTGTATGCTGTAACCCCACCGTTGTTCCCCTTTCTGAATCCAGCAGAAGCACGTGAGATGTGAACAAAAAAAGCACTGATTAAGAAGTGGGTTGAAGCCCTTGCAACATTAATTATTAAGAATCTCAACAAACTGATCATAAAATTCTCCCCCTAGGAGTGAGGTCCCTTGTGTGGTGTAGGCAGTTTTATATTTTGCTCAGAAAATCTGAAGATTACACTCCTATTAGAAATATCACTGATGGCAGACGTACATTAACCTATGCTAACACAAACCCACATTATTTATTTATCGTATTTTATTTCCCAGATACTGCCTAACAAGCCTGTCCCTTGCAAAGCTGTGTGGTCTGTCTAACTCATGGAGAATGTTGTCACCAGTCTATAGTTAATATCTCCCATGTCATATGTAAATAATGGCTAGAAAATCCAGTGAAGGAATTATTAAAAGTCGAAGGGTGGATTTTATGTATGTGAACATTCCCACAGAACTCCTAATATTATCAAGGAATGAGAAAATAACTAATTAAGCAACTACAAAACTGCAATATGATACCATTAAGATATCCTGTTCTGTAGATGATGGGCTTCAGTAAAAGAGACAGAAGTATTATACTTAATGCTTACAAAGCATTTTTCATCCTCACAAACCTTTAAAAACAATAATTAAATTTCACAATGTGTCTGATGACCCACAGATTACAACTCTGACTTGCTTCCTTACCCAAATCTCTCACTCCTAAATGCCCTCTTTCTCATAAAAAAAGATCACAGATATGCACATATTCTTGCATATCCACTTCTAACTGGGAGAAAAGTTCCTTGGTTTCAACTCATGCTGTCATTCATCATTGTCAAGCTCAGCTGTGTTAACCTGCAAATGCCAATAATAATATTAAAAAAAATACTTCTTGGTTGGAGACAATAGAAGGGCACTGCCTTTTTTCCTTCTATTTTCCTTTGCCCAAAATTCTTGCATTCCATTTTACAACAGTCCAACATGAAAAGAAAAAAAAAAGCACAACTGCTTTTACATTTCTGCATATATTATAGATGCTGCACTTCTAGTTTAAGAAATTCAGGACATACCAGAAAGTTTATCCCTGCAAGTATTAATAGGCTATAATCTAAAAAAAAAACAACCAGACTTTTATGTTAGAATGTGAGGTAAAGGGAAAGCAAGATTGCTTCAGTGGATGGCATGAAAAGAGAATTTAAAATATAAAATCTCATCTTCCTATTACTATAGCATGGTAGGATTCCACAGGAACCTATTTCCATGTGTTTCTGAATTTTTATGTTCAGCCACTCTCAACTTAGATAATAACTAGACTCATTAGTATTACTCCTGTTTGACAGTCAGGTTTGTTTGTTTATTTCCAGTTGTCTCTGGCAGGACATCGTGGTAATGAATAATGTACAAAGTACAGAAGGGAATTTTTCGTTATTATTTCAGCTTATGGTACCATCATTCTACCAGTAACTGATGGGAAACATCTAAAGTAAGTGATGAAACCAAGACAAGGTTGTTCAGCAACATGCTGTATTCATTTCTGATTTTTCTTTTAAGTTTCTTCTTCTAAGTGACTTTCTGAGACCACTAAGATAGAATAGACAGGCCTTACATTTACAGCCAAGGCATTCTATTATGCTGATTGCCTAAAGTGGGTGCTGGAAACGAAACAGTTCCAGGACAGACAGAAGACAAAACGCCATTATTTTTTCTTGTACTTCGTACAAACCATACATGGAAAATCTTGTCAGTAAGTGAAGCAAGGTAGTCAATACATTGATGTATTGAGTAGGAACACAGTTTTTGAAAGCTTTAAGAATTAGAGTTTTCTACGGACTCATAGCAGAGACCAACAACAAAAAATCCACTTACCTTTTCATGGCCTTTCTAATTTGCCATAGTTAGCCATACTGCAAGGCATACAATTGCAACAATTTACAGCACAGCACAGGTTTATATAAGCTCCCATTACCAGAATCAGGAAATGAAATCCTTTCCTCCTCATTCACACCTCCCTGGCCATATCTATTTTAGATCCACACTACTACAAATGATTTCACTCATATACACATGTTTAATTACAACTGTCCATATTTCACTGTTGAAAGTGGTTGAGCCTCATTCTAAACCAAGATATTTTATGTAGGATTAAAGAAGAATCCACTAAACAAGTTTTGTTAGTTTTGTTCTGTAACACTTTTCCAATACTTATTTTAATTCCACTTGCCATACAGCACTGAATTGGGTTAGGAAAAAACTGAAGGCTAAACAATGTGTTTGCAGCTCTAAGACTACAGTAAAAATAATAAAAAAAACCCCCAAGGCAAACATTAATCAAACATAAATTACATTGCCTACTACTACATGATGGAAAGGCTGTTATAACAGAGAATTCCCTAGGTTCAAGAAAAGAGTTCACTTTTGGTAGATAAATATTCAAATACTTACATCTATTACAGCCTTGCAAGCACAGATATCACACTTTAATATGTGAGGCATTTTGTGCCTATTCTGAGAAAAACCTTTGCAATCACAAATCAGATTAAGACATTTCTAGCTTTCATAGTATTCTTACAATAGCAGCTGAAAATCAAAGCCACACCCAGACGATTTTTGCTGATGCATCATGAAGTAAATGACTCAGGATTTCTCCAATAGAAACAGGGGCTTCCTACACCCAAGTTCTTTGCTATGATAACATTTACCACTAAGTAAATCCCTGCTCCAGTTTCCAACCACAGCTAATGGAGCAGATTAACCTTAAAAGAAGGTTTAAAGATCTCTTCTTAAAATATAGATATGTTTTTCAAAGCTGTTGTTTCCAATATGTCAAAACCACTGTGGGAGCATAAACCACTTCCAAAATATGAATTATCAATTTAAACCCCCAAAAGATTAAACATTTTTACCACGGTGACAGCAAAGACTTAGATATGCTGAACAGGTGGCTAAACTCAGATCAAAATAAACAGTATTGACATTTCCCCCTGAAAACAGATTTGAAAAAGTTGAGCTAACACTCACAGACAGTGCCAGCTTTGTCTCCTGGAAGAGCGTATTCCATTTTTCCCGTCGGTACTGCTCCCATGCACCTGACAGAACCTCGCCCACCTCTCCGTTTCTTTCTGCCTGTCCCTCCAGGATGCTCCGAGATGAGAAGCAGCTGTCAGTGTAACTGCACCTGTGCCCCTGCACTGTGGCATCTTCCTCACAGCATCAGCAGATGCAGTTCGGAACTTCCCAGGATCATGCAATTTCTCCTGACTAATGTGGCTCTCTAACTGAGGGGAGGGACATGAGGATGACAGATTGCTAAAGGCTTTTAAAAAGATGCTGCATGAAAGAATTATTGCACATTAATCTTACAGGCAGCCATTAATAAGACTTTCCAAGCAACAGTATTTAAAAGCCTTGGTCATATTCTCCTGCTCCTGAGCACTGACTGACAAAGAGCCAGGCACTGACAGGGCTAAGATTAGACAATGACTTCAAGACAGCAAAGGAGTCATTTAGATTTCCTACTCTGCTTTCACTGCCACAGAAGTGCAGACCTTGGTTTCTCCAGCACTACTGGATCAGCTGATTTAGAAGCAGGCTCTGAGAACTACTATAAAGCCATTAATCTATTGCTATTCCCTGATATATTCTGATGCACAATTTGTACCTAGTTTTGCATGCACCCATGTGTCCTCAGGAGTTCGGGAAGTTTTACAGCCTGTGCATCACCGTATCCATGGCCCAGGAATGCTCTTGCCTTTGCATTTTCAGCAGGTTGTTGGACATTACTGCCATTGTAGAAAAGCATTAGAAAGAAATATTACATACTAGACAAAACACTGAAATTCACTGAGAGCTCTGGACTATTTACTCATTCAAAAGTGGACCTGCAAATACAGGTGAAAAGCTGAGAAGGTCCTTTCTGACAGGACAGAGATGAAAAATAACTGAAGAACTGAAAGTAAAAGGGGTAAATGTTCCCTTCCTTGAAGGACATGGCAACAAACCACCTGACTGTACCTGGAGCTTTGGGTGTGAAGTTCCTGATCATGCAGATCATCAGACTAGGCTGATGATACAAGAAGGCTCATTTGTTTTATACCAGTTGCTAACAACTCACAGGTTTTACCCTTTGCTTACATTCAAAACTAAATTAATGAAATTACTGCACCTGACTGGTAAACAAGTACAGTATTTCTGATGCATTTTGAAAACCTCTTTAAAACACTAGTTCCAAAGAATTAACTTGTTTCCCCATTATAAATCACGCATTTTTACTCCTAATCACAATCACAACACATAATGTGCAAACATCTTTACTGAAAACCATCCAAGAAACAAAAGCGGCAGCTACATTATAAAGATTAAAAAATTATACCGAGCAATTTTTTTTATTGAGGTCTCTCAAGAAGTTAATTCATGACTTGAAGTTGTGAGAGCAATCCTGCAGTATTAACCCTCCTGTAAACGACTGCAGAGCAACTGATACCAAGGAGGATTAAAAAACAGACCTCAAAATTTACTCTGGATCATCACATACTTTTGTCTTAAAATTTTCTATTAGATATAGTCAAGGCAGTAGGGGTTTACACACCATACAGCACCTGTAATACTTTGATCTATCCATTCAGATATCCATAAATGCCTGATGAGTTGCCTTGGCCTCTGGAAAGACCAGACTGTTTTTTACACAGTTTTAAGCTTGTAGTTTCTTTTGTTTTATCCCTGTTATCACCTGCCTCCGACTCATGTGATAAAAAGGAGCAAAGCCTGTTCCCCCCTTCCTCTTAGCAAACTGCTGAGAAGCAAAATACCTGAAATAGTCCATCCTTTGGTAGTCCAAGTGCCTCTACATTACACTGCAATTTTCAGCAATGCTCTCTCCCCAGGCTGTATTTGCATGGTCAATTTAATCCGCCATTACCAGTGGCTGCAGCTGAAAGCCAAAGTACCATTTTAGAACACTGAAGGTAATTATGTAGCCAAATGGTGAGATGGAACGAAGAGCTGATCTGATTGTCAAAAAAAGAGAATCAACCTCTTTTATTTCTTCACCAGGTTATAGTCTAGTCGGTCTCCTGAGCCATCCTACAGCATCCCCCACAAGTCCAGGTGCCAGCATAAGGAGGAGCATGAGAATAAGCCAGAAAAGAGGAGTGAAGCCTGAACACCTTTGCTGGCAACAGCCCACACTTCAGACAGACAAGGCACAGTCCCAGAACCAGCTCAGCAGAACGACCAGTTAACTGTGGCTTTGACAGAGCTGTGTATTTAAAATTGGCTTTATTTCATGCATATGTATAAAATGAGAGTACTCCATCTTTAGTCCACCTAACATTTGGTGAGAAAAATCCTGCTGAGGGCACAATACTGACAGTAACATCAAAGGGGTGTGACTATTCCTTTTTCAGCTTCTTTTGCCTAGGTTTGAGACATTGTTTTTTACAATGCATGCCTGATGTGCGACAAAAATCACATTATTTTGCAAATCCTAATGTTTCCAGGTTTTTGAATGAAAGTGACCTGAAATTCTCATCACCGCAATTTCTGAGGTTAGATTGCCTGAGGTTTTCATTTAGTTGCATTTTATAAACAAAAAAAGTTTTAGAACAGCTAATTTATGTGAAGAAAGCATTTGTGAAAACACACAACTGAGTGTTTTGGTAAATGATAAACTCCTTTAAAACCATGGTTTAAAAGGGTTCAGAGGAGGGTTTGAATATCTCAATTTAGTGATGCACCAGTATCCTAAGCAGAGAAGTACCATGTTTTACTGCTGCAGGTATACAGAGAACACAGTGGCTAAAGGCTGTTCTGAATCTAGTTGTATGATGCTGGGAAATGGTGCTGCCTCTCCCTGGAATCTCCCCTTAAATCTTACAGAAAGATGTGCACCAGAACATTCTGTGTAGGCATCCTCCATGCCCCTCAGCACCAGCAGCATCTTGGTTTGATGCCTAAATAAGCAGAGTGGTCTTTCTGGACTGGACATCTGAACACCTTGTGATGTTGCCCAACACTGCATGTTTGTGCCACGTCCCCAAGCAGATCCCACCATCCCGACCTCCTCCCCACACGAGCCTGACCCCGGGCCATGGAGTTGCCAGCTCTGCTGGGCCTTGGTGCTTCCTTTCTCTCTTAGGATGGCACGCTCCTTACAAATCACTTCCCCACTTTTTTCAGGACTCATTTCTCACATCAGCTTCTTCCACTACAGCAAGAAGACAAGGAACACAGACCATGTCTCTTCAAACTCCGGGAAGTGTAACCATTCCTGTGCACACTTTTGTGCAATGACGGGAAGATGATGGCGTGAGCAAGGGCTGGCTGTGAACAACAGCACCCGTGACATGTTCAAAATCTTTGTTCTCAGTCTGTGGGTTCCAATTCTAGGTGCTGTAGAGCTGTGTTCAATATTTTACATAAATACAGACTTCTGAATTGGGGCATGAGATTTTTGAATCTCTTTGTGTTCAACATCAACTTGTTTTCTTTCTAAATATAGATTAGTATGGATTCTGAGATTTGATGCAGACAGGTGAGCCAAAGAAACACTCATTTTGTTAACTTGGTATTATTCTCCCATTTGCACAAAAGATTTGAAGTCATGAAAAAACACTTATACAGTTCATATTGTGTTTTTCAGTCTGGGATTTTTAATGGGACAAAAAACAAATCCCAGACGTAAAGGTCTGGAGTCACAGTAATGATCAGATCCTCTAGATCCAGAATAAAAGATTAGATTCCACAGTGGCATTACCATCATGACACTCAGCCTGCCCTTTAATGGGGCTATTCTTTAACATGTATTTCCACTAGTACTGAAATAGCTAATAAATAGCAAAACTAAGTAAACAATACGGACAGAAATGGTGTTGGAATGGCACAAGACTCATTATTAAAACAATGTCTCAAGTAAGGAAATATTTCTTTCCTAATTGAAATCTTTTTAAAACAAGATTTTGTAACACTGAAATTAATTCAGCACTACATCATACACAATTCTACATGCAAAAGGTTTGTATTTCAAACTCAAAGTATGAAAAGGCCCTTAAAAATCTAGGCAGCAGTTTGACATTGTGGGTGTCAAAATCTTATTTTTTGTGCAGTCTGATTAACTTTCTTCTACCAACACAGAATTAAAATGGAAAACAACAAAAGTCAGCTCCAGTCCTTTCCCCATAGCCATAGTGATGATAGAGTTTGGAAGACTTTCAGAGATTAGGTTCCAACAACAGCCTGGGTGAACCTGAGGGAAGCAGCATCTCCCACACGAAGGGAGGTGGAGAGCTGAGATTGTTCAGCCTGGAGAAACCTCAGGGCCAGGTCTCACACCCAGAGGGAGGGTGCAGGGAGGAGAGAAACAGGTGCTTTTTGGTGGTGCCCAGTGACAGGACCAGATGCAACACACACAAACTGAAACACAGGAGGTTCCCTCTGAATATCAGGAAACATTTTTTAAGTGTGAGGGTGACTGAGTACTGGAACAGGTGTGAGATTTCCATCCTTGAAAACACTCAAAAGCCATCTGGACATGGTCCTGGGCAGATTCTAGATGACTCTGCCTGAGCAGGAAGGGGTGGACCAGATGACCTCCAGAGATCCCTTCCAACCTAAACATCCTGACTCTATGAGCATAGCTTGAATATTTATCCAAAGGTAAAAAGCCAAGTTGCACAAGCTCATTAAAATATAGGACAAATTACTTAGCTGAAAGCAGAAATTGGGAGCTGAAAAATGCAGTGTTTGGATCACCTTCATCCCAGTGTTCTGAAAGAATGGGCACAGGAGATGAAAGATTGAGCATTTCTGCTGATGTTTAATCAATCTATGAACTCAAAAGCAGAAAAAAGCAAACACAGTGTGTATATTTACAAGGAGAAAAAGCCATCAAGAATATGTCAGGTCCATGATTCTGATCAAAAGCCAGTATGCTACTGAGAATAATTATTCTTTCGTGCAAAATTCAAACACAAAGCAGAAAACAAATGATCACCACAGAAGATGTCATGTGGGTTCACTACAGGTAGATTGTGACAAACTCACTGGACATTTTTCTTTGACAAGACAGCCAATTTTTACAGATGAAGAGAACACAGAAGTCTAGATGGACTTTTTATACCATGCCATATGGGTATGGACTTTTGATACTGTGACATATCCATTGAGATGAAAAAGATAGGAAAGGAAGCGGGTATGCTGACGGCAGAGATAACAGCAGTCTGTGCAGAATGAAAAGCCACCAGATCAGAAGGTTACTGACGGAGTTCCCAAAGAATGAGTCTCTGGTCAAAGCTTTTGAATTTTTAAAAAGAATTAAATTTGTACCAAAAAGCATGCTAATGACATTTCCCAGTAATACTAAGTAACACCATGTATGCAGAAAAGGATTGAAACATCATACAACAGGAATTGGATGACCTCAAGTGAGTACTGATAATTGCACGCAATTTAGCAACAGACAGCAGCAAGACCTTACACAGAGGGACTGCAACAAACAAACCCTCCAATAACGTGGAAGGTCTTGATAAAATCAAGGACACAAGAGTGGCTACCCTATTGTATCACAACCAAGGCAAACAGCATGAAGACTTAAAAAAGTTGTTTGTGGGCCTAGCATGCAAGAAACAGAGTAGTCCAAGAAGCAAAATTAGTTATGTAAGACCCCAGCAAGAATGCTGAGTGCCATGCTGAAAGTTCAGGTAAAGAAAGATGAACTGAAGAGGTGGAAAACACCAAAAACCCCAAGCAAACAAAAAAAACAACCCAAAAATGAAGAACAGAGAAATCTGTTTTGTGAGAGAAAGCTAAAATACATTGGTTTTATCCAGCCTAACAGAATCCTTAGCCAGAACAAGTTTGCTTTCTAAAAATGTGCTAGGAGAGGAAGATTCGCCCCCTGTACTCTACGCTGGTGAGGCCACACCTTGAATCCTGTGCTCTGTTCTGAGCCCTTCACTACAAGGGAAACATTGAGGTGCTGGAGCAAGTCCAGAGAAGGGTAACAGAGTTGGGGAAGGGTCTGGAGCGTCTGGGGAAGTTGGGGTTGTTTAGCCTGGAGAAAAGGAGGCTCAGGGGAGACCTTATCACTCTCAATGACTCCCTGAAAGGAGGCTGTAGCAAGGGGTGGGTTGGTCTCTTCTCCCAGGCAAGAGAAGAGGAAAAAGCCTCAAGCTGCACCAGGGGAAGTTCCCATTGGACCTCAGGAAGGATTTCTTCATGGAAAGGGTTGTTAAGCACTGGAATAGGTTGTCCAGGGAAGTGGTGTAGTCACCATTCCTGGAGGTGTTCAGAGACTGGATGTGGCACTTAGTGCCATGGTCTAGTTGACAAGGTGGTGATCAAACAGAGATGGGACTTGATGATCTCACAGGTCTTTTCCAACCTGATTCATTCTGCAATTCTGTAAATTCTAAAGAAATAAAAGAACAACAGAAGATAACAGAAAACATTAGCAGGAGTGCATGTAGGTACGAAGTGGCCATGAATAAATTTCCAGTCAGAAATTAGATTACAGTTACAAAAGTTTAAAGCAACCAAGTTCTGACACAGTTGCTCCACTGGATAACAATGGAGAAACACAGGTAGTTTGAACAAGAAGCCTCTTTAATTTATACATTAAAAAAAGAAAAAGAAAACAAGGCAGAGCTTTCATTCTCCAAACTACAATAAAAATCCTAACACAATTCCAGTCCCATATAAATACACAAAACACTGCAGTTTTCCAGAGGACTCCAAAGGATGCTGTAACTGCAGCATTCTGATCTTCTAGTCCATTTTGTAGAAAAACTCATCTCAACCAACTTAACATCAAATTTCCTATCTCATGATCTCCCTTAATAAATTAAGATAGGCACTAATAAAGTACATCATGAACTGTCCCTCCATTGTTTAGTTCAACTCGCTCTACACTGCCACAATTTTTAATTTGACATATGGCTGGCAGACAAGCCCAGGCCAAGCATATCAGGGGCACCTCTGTGTTTCTTGGGTTCTGTTCTTCCCCACAGTATCTGTAGCATTTTAATTAAAAGAGTAATTGGTTGTAACAAATGCAAGAACTGAAGTGCTGAACTATGCAGTAAGTGAACGACAATCGCTGGTTGCTGTTGGAACTAATTTATAAACTGGACAGAGTATGGCAGCACTTGTTGGATAGAGCAAAGGCCCAGAATTCATTATTGTTCAATCACAACGATCTGCAGTGGGGCTTGAACTGGATGGAAAACACTGCTCTTCCAGGGCAGCAATGCCATGTTTGTGCTTTTCTTCTTTCAGAGATAAATTAACATAAAAGATACTTTGATAGTAAGAAAAACGATCAGTCCTTGGAAGCTCAAAACCATCTATCAGCAGGCCATCATCTGTTTGATGCTGCAAAATCTGTAATGCAGACATTGATGCATTCAGGGCCAGCTGGACAGAGCTATGACCTGAAAAACGTGCAGAAAACAACGCTGGTTGTAACCACGACACGAAACAGGTGAAAAGCACATCCCATTTGCTTTGCTTTCCTCTCCTACCCATTCCGGGTATGAAAAACACGAAGGACCACTTCTTTCCTGATCACACATTTGTTAGCACACCACTACTCCTTGTAACATTGACAATCTTACTCATGGGGGCTCCAGAGAAAACAGCTGTTCACAGCAACTGAGGTCTAAATCCTGGAGGCCTCCTTGCAACAGTGACTCATGAAGAACAGTATGGCAAGGAAAATGTGGTTGCTCACCAGAAACCACAAATAATTAAGGGAAAGAGTTTGGGGCCCAAGGAAAAGAATATCAAAAGTAATTAAAATAAATCCATTGTAGCTTTAGCTTTTCAGCTCCTTGCCAACTCCCACCTCTAGCTCATGTATGTGGACTATGCTCATAATTCTCTGTGGAGCCTTCATTTTAGAACAGCATGAACCCTGCTGAGCACTTCTGAAGATAATTCTTCCATGTATTTCACAGTACCATTACTGTCAGTCGGTAGCTCACCCAGTTCTGCACTCAAACCAATCAATCAACCTAAAAAACCACCATTTGTCCTACCTTTGCTTGTCTGATGCTGTACCATAATGTAGGACAGATCTGCTCCTGTCGCTCAGTATACCTATGAAGTGTTCATGTTTATACACACACATACACAGTACATGAATAAAGGAAATAAAATACTAGTGATGGAATCCATTCCCAAAACACAAAGACAATAGTGAAGGGCATATGCAGAGAGATCTTACACTCTTTGCACAGCACAACTCTTCCAATCAAAATGGTTAATTGCTGCACAAACTGAAGAACTGTGGAACTGTAAAATGAGTATCACTGCTACTGAAGGAGGAAACACAAAGGGCAGGCATTATACCTGTGAAATAAATTCTCACCATGGATTTATCGCATGAAAGGAAATTATTTAACAAAGCAGCAAGATAAACAGTAGATCTTATTCTTGGGATTTGAGATCGGTTGTGGATGAACACAAAACTTTGTGGTACATGCCAAAGACATGTAGTACTTACACACCTGAGACAAAAAAATTCCCTGTATAAGGAATGTTTTGCATCCGAGTGGAAGGAGAGGCCTTAATACTATTATAACAATTATTCATTTTACAGGCAGCATTTCTCTATAACCACTTTCTCTGTACACCTGCAAAACCAGGTGTGTCCTCCGTGAAGACAGTTCCACGTGCCTGCTGCAAACAGACTCGGTTTTGTTACCAAACCACAACAGCAGATATATTTAGCCACCGTTTTAAATAAGGCCAGGATGACATTGTAGACCCATTATCTAACAAGACGTGATATAACTGTAAAGGTTTTATGCAAATCCTTTAGTAACACAAACATTAGAGAGATAAGGCAGTTTCAGTGCCCACTGCACGGCTGACTGCGTGCTGAAACGCACCTTTTATGTGACTGACACTGAATTAGAAGCAGAATATTTTTAGCTTTTCACTACCTCTGCGCTGACCCCACAGTTCAGCCCGCCCGGCCGGGTGCCCCTCCGGGCCCGAGCGGTGCCCACGGCTGGGTCTGAGGGACCTGTCGCCGACACGGCCCTCCC
>JAOXXN010000265.1:45090907-45119486 GCA_026770055.1 Myrmophylax atrothorax | reverse complement strand
CTGGTAGTGCTGCTCACCCTTCCTCTTTTAGGAGTTAAACAGCTGTGCAAATAGAAGATAAGTGTTAGGGGGTGCTCAAGAGCCTGGAGCTGGGCTGTTAAAATTCGATACGGTACTAAGTTTCAGAAAGTCAGATAGATTTTCAGCACTAAGCTGATTTCAGGACTTGTAGAGCTTAGGGAGTGTGACCGAGTCTCTCTTTTGGCGTCCATGTCGGTGATGTTCGTGGGGCACGTAAGGGGCTCTGGTGAGCAAAGCCTTTCAGAAATCAAACGAGATGGGTGCTGAGAAATATCAGTAAGAAGAAAGCAGGACAATTTCATGGAAAGTGTGAATTTTAGCAAGGACTTTGAAGAGGAAGGCATGAAGAGAGTTCTGGTGGGTGGGAAGAAGAGGGATATTGAAGGAGAATGAAGAGTATTTTGTGTGTGTGATGGATTATGTGAAGATAAAAAAACAAATGGGGATCAGGTGAAACAAGATAAGAGACTCACGATCCTGCTGACTGTATCATGACAGCTTTTGAGATTAAAGAAGCTCATAGGTAGGGTATGCAAGGACTGAGGACTGCCAGAAGACAATTCTGGAGGTTTAATATCTCTCTTGGTATTGCTGCAGAATTTAGTGCCCAAAATATATAGGCATGCTTTATAAAGCTATTGCTCACATAAAAACTTACCAACTTACTGATTTCAGTCCAGTGATCTGTAGGATCTATTTCCTAAACTGAAATGATTTAATTGTGAATTCACTTGTTACTCTGATTTGTGCTACATAAGCCAGCTTTCTAGCAACTGATTGGTGATACAAGGTTTCAGTAAATATGTTACCATGTCTGTGAAGGCTTCAGGTGGAAGTTGAAATGCCTGGAAATCCTTCTGCTCTTCCTTCAGTTTAACTTGAAGGGCTTGAGTGTCTCTCTCGTGTCTTCTTTTAATGTACCTTTAGAACAAAGCAACATGGTACACCATCATCAGTACTGCTTTAATATTTTTAAGGAGGATTTGCAGATGTGTGCTTGGTATGTAGGGCTCTCTGTAAGAGATACTGTGCTGTGGTACAGGGAGAAATACCAAACACAGATTGTGTCCATGGACAGAACTTGCTGAAGGCCTGAGACTGATAACCTGGCCTTAACCTCACTCCAATTTACCTCCTGCCTTTCTAAATAATGCAGTGTATATTCCGTTTCTTGCTGTGTATCTTTTCTATTTCCTCTAAAAAATGGGTTGTTACATCTCACTCCAGAGCTGGACATAATCCAGTGATAGGGGAAGGAGTTCTGCCACAGCTGTGGCTTACATGTTTTAAAATGTCTGTGTAATTCTGGGCTTGTTCAAACTAAGGAACTAGAGCACTTATTTAAAATACTTTTACATAAATTAAAGATTAGCTTATTGTGGTGATCAACCTGTATGTTGGTTTCAATCTTCACTTAAAGCTATTCTCCTGTTGTTGCTTTCTGATGTCCTGCATATTCTATATATACAACGTCAGTGAATGCACATTTACTCATTTTCTGCCTGAAACTATTATGCTGTCTCCAAGCATGTTCTTTGCCTTTAAAAGGAAAAAACAAAAGCTCAGAGTTATGAGTTTGACGTTTATTATTTCTTGCTGAAGAAACAGTCCTTGTATGTGACTCTATACAGCTTATTTAATGTGGGCAGAATGTATAGCTTAAGCTTGAAATTGAATTTGACAACAACAATGAGAAAAATGTAGTGTATTTTAATGTCAGAAATGTAGTTCAAAGGGAAAAAAACCATGGCAAGAACAGAATAAACAAAATCAACATGACTTTTCCAATCGAAATTCATTGCTTTCAAGGATTGAAAAAATGAGGCCTCCAGGGTTTAATGTCCCTTTAACCCTTGAATATGTCAAGTCTTGTTAGAGTTACTCAGCTCTGTCTCCCCATGGGATCTTTAAAGGTTGTTTTTTCATATCTTGTCTGTACTCTAAAGTTATTCCTAACTTTCTTGTTATATTTCAACAAGTCAGTGAACAATCTGAGATCTAGAAATTGATGTTTTCCTTTTGCAGTTTATTTAGGATGTTTTCTACATCTGTAGTGGCTTGGAAACCATAGTTTTCCCTTGTATTTTACAAATTGCACGTGTTATCTTCCGGGATGTTATGACTCATTCCTTTTTTTGTTTTCTTTTAAGCATTGTGGCACCTGAGAAAATCAGAGCCTCTCTATAATGAGAAAATAAATACACATTTGCAGGAAATAAATCAATGATCTCACAATACTTTTTTGAGGTGTTTACCTAATGAAACTTTCTGTAACTGAAAGCAAAATAAATGAAAAGCCTTGTAAAGAGTCATTAAATTTTACGCTGCTGGAGAACAGGAGTTTTAAAACACTGTTTCTCTGTGCAGTGCATTAAATGCTATTGCAATAATGTCTCAGTGTATCCTAAACATATAGCAATAATTACCTCTCTTTCTACATGCTCTTTAAAAGCTTTCTCGGTTTGTGTCTGTGAGTTGTGTTTTATGCCAGAAGTTGTCTTAGGAACAGCAAGTTGGCTGTTGGAGCAAGTTCTTCCTTCATGTAAGGAAAGAATCAGTCCATCTATTCCTTGGCACATATCTTCTGGGCATTGTATTATTTTCATATATAGCCTACAGATGTGATTTCCTGTCTCTGAGAATACAGAATGCATATTAAACAAGGTGCCATGAGAGAGCCAATATGTACATTTGCCGTAGGCCAGCTGCTGCACGCTGACTCTTTCAAGCCCTTTTCTTTTCCTAATATGTGTGAAATAGATATGTGAAGTAGTGTGTGGAATAGATGTCGCCTCATAGGTGAAAAGGAGTAAGCTGCCTTATATACTGTGTGGTAAGATATGAGTATATATATGGCCAGCTTCTATAAAGTAGCTGATTTGTTAAATTCACACCTTGGCTTACCACACAGTAACTCAATCAATTGTGTACCCATGCCTTAAGCTTAGGTTCAGCTGCTGTCAAAATGTGGTGTCAGAGTGATTAATTGTTTTACTGTCTTTCTATTGTCTTGTGATTCAGAAAGCACATTGCTTTAGGGTTGATTGCGGGATCCTGTCTGATATTACCCCTTGGGTGGCTCGATATAGTCCCATAGGGCACCCTGAGTACCAGGAGAGGGACCTCTGTTCAATGTGGAGCATTGCAAGGAAAGAAATATCAGGTTATGTTATCATGACAGTGTCCAAAGCCATTTGTCCCTGTTTCTTGGACAGATGCAGATGAACATGACTTGGTCTTTCTCTTTTGTTGTTCCCAAATATAGATGTTGTTAACATAATCCCAAAAGTATGGGCATAAAAATAACCTGCAAAAAATATGCCTTTAGTAATAGCAGGGTTTGTTGCTGAAAAGGTAGTGCTATTTCATTTTTTTTTTTTTTTTGCCTCAGTTCAACTTCATATATTATCTTTTCTCCCTATTCCTGTGCTGAGCAGGCAAGATAACAGTAGGTAGAAATTTGGAGAAGAATTTAAAGCTGTGCAATAATAATGCGTAAGATTACACTGTCTTACTGGCTTTCCTGGTTATTCATGATAGTGTGCAGAAGGCACATGAGCATTTTTCAGTGAGGTCCTCAGCTGTCAAATCCTGTCATCTGAAGAACAGAAATGGACACTTTAAGGCCAAAGGATTGAGAGCAGAATTTACTTCAGGGTGTTTGCATCCTCCTCTAAAACAAATTGAAGGATGACCAGGAACACTTGCCAGTCAAGTAACATCAAGTGTTGGTCACAGAGGAGCTCAGCAGGATGAGAATGTGCATTGCTTTTTCCTCAGCATGCTGGAGAACATAATTCACCAGAGGGACAAACGTCTGTTTTCCATACTGTGACCTGAAGTCGGAGTACATGCACTGAGCTGCGTAGGTGGTCCTAATGGCTATTTATTGTTAGAAAAATAGCATCCTTTTAAATCCACTAGTTAAAAAAGGTGGTATTTTTAAGCATCTTTATTTTTTCTGTTTCAATACTGAGCACAGAGCTGGCTCTTCCTGGATCAGCAGATTTCCTGTTGATGATGGGAGCATTGCTAGTCACTTTATTTATGAATTTCTTCCTTCGCCTAGTCAAGCAAGTCAGAGGATCTCTCTTCACAGTTTCTCTGACTCCTAAACATTTAATCTGTTTATACAAATTAATTTTTGTGTTTCTGCTCTTAGATTTGTGTTTACTACTGGTATTCCTGGATGCAGCCATTCTCTCTGAGAAACAGGTTAAGATTGGAGGAGGTGAGATCATGGTAATTCTCTAATCTCCTGAGAAGGACAATCCAATGTCCAGTCCAAAGTTTCCTCTGAAATTTCTCCACGTGTCAGAAAGTGAGTTTAGGTTGACTGTAAGTGCTTGTGGCTGTCCCACAACCCTAGATGAGGTGTTCCTTTAGTTGGTTACCTTTGGGTTTCATAATAATTTTAGAGCTTTGTTCCAAGTTTGAACTTGTCAAACCTCAATGGTCAGCTATGGGAACTCATCAGGTCTTTTTTTTAATGATTTAAGAGCCATCTGTTATCAAAAGTCTTTTGCATGTGCGTAAGTATATATTCTGTTGCCATCTTCTTAAATTCTTGGTTGAATTTAGATGGAAGAGCTTTCTTGAGATTTGGAGCATAATTTTTAGACCTTGGATACTTCTGTAGTTATTTCTGCGATTGCCAGAAGGTGACATAGCATGTCATGAGCAGTCTGGCAGGTGCTATGTACAGGAATATTTTCAGCTCCCTTCATTTTTTTAGATTTAATCAGAAGATTATTTACTGCTTAGCTGCAGACCTGCATGGAGCTCTCACAAAATAACTCTACATTGATTTCCAAATTCTCTTTGATTTTTACTCTCCTGAGCATAACCAACCATCTCTGTTCTTAGGTGAACTGTTCCTATGGCACCAGGAAAAAGCCCACTGACCAAACAACTCACCATTGCTACATTTGCTATGAAATGTTTCCTTGGTTATATTCCTTGTTTTTCACCAAAGAGCCTTGCTTATGCTTGCCATTTAACAAAAACTCATTATCATATGACTTCTAGTCATTCCTTACACCTTTATATATGTGTTGCCTCCTACTTAGTTTTCTTTCTATTCTGGATGGGAAATTATCCCTTTTAAAGCACTGTGTTATGTAGAACTGTTTTTTTTTTTTTTAATCCACACCCAGTGAATTTAGTTTATAATCAAATGAACTTTAATTCTTGATTTCTAATAGAAATCTACTATACTTGTACCTTTGTCTTGCTGCCGTAATTTTTTTCTAAGTAGTTCATCACTTGTATTTTTCAGAAACTTAAAGATATTTTGTTGAGGAAAACTACTGGTATGCATTCCCTTCCTGGAGTCTTTTCTGTCACATCACATTTATGTTTGAAAGGGCCCTTCATCACATTCCTTTCTGATTGAGTGGTTGACTGCAGATCTCTATTGACACCGAGACTGTAATGTGTCTGTGTGTTCGGTTAATACATTGACCCATATCTACTCTAGTTGAAATGTGCAATCACTTTAAAGCAGACAGTAGTGTCTTTATTATACCACACAATTTGCTGGTCTCTTCTGTCTGTCCCAATGCTTTTTAACATTGAAGCAATTTGAGGAATTCTAGTAGGCTTCAGAAATCACATTGAATTGTGCTTATTATCAGAAGTGAATTCTTCTTGCTCTGTTCATTATCCAGCTTTCCACCATTGGCATAAAACAACTGCTTTGGGTTTTTTGCATTCCTTTGCATTTTCGTATTTTAGTTTTGAATCTTATATTCAGGTAATGGTGTCATGTCATAATTTCTGAGTGTCCTCCATCATAAATACTAGCTGAGAGCCCTGCAGAATCGTCTGGTTTGTTTGCTATCCAAAACATTAGGCAGTTCCACTGTAGAGTGAAACTTGCCAGGTTTATGAACCTCAATTTGCAGAATGGGACAAATAATCCACAGGATATCACTTAACCTAGCCAGTGTTTAATCTCCTGCATCTTCAATCTGTTTCTGTCACATCAGGAGGGATTCCAAAGCAGACTGTCTCTCTCCTGTGTTCAGGAAGCTTTAATAGCACAATAAATGTTACTGAACATGGCCCAGGTCTACTACTGCGTTCTCTTCTGTGGCAAACTGGGCATCTCTTCCGTGGTTTTTACTGTAGAAAACAGGCTGCTTTATTGCCATCACTTCCTTCTCCAACTGAATAGGCAGTTGCCTTGCCTGAATGTGAGTGTACAGTTCTCTTCTGCTGTTTGAGATCAGTGGTCACCCATCCAAAGGGTTAATTTTTTTTTTCCAAGAAAATTGTTGACTCTCCTCAGTGGGAACCTGTGTTTAGATAGGAAGCAGAAGGTATAGCCTTGGCAGTAGCTGGTAGTTGTGTCACTGTTGTCAGTGGCCGTAGGGAGCTGTACCTTTGGGAAGAGATTCTGGGCTCCCTCTTGCAAAATCTCTCACAGGTTGTCTCTGCCATCAGGTTTACCTCTTTGCTAATACAGCGGCAGCAAGGACAGCTGCTCTAAGTGTAAGTGTAGTCAGTCTGGATACAATTTAACGATTAATGTTCTGGAAAAACATGGATTTCCTGTTTCTTTAGTAGAGACATTGTTTCTGGGTGTCTACTGAGATCACCGGCTTACTGTTTGGGAAATACTTGCAACTGAGGGCATCTGCCTTTTTTTTCTTTTTTCTTTCTTTTTTTTTTTTTTAAAAAAAATCATCTGGATTGCTTAAAACAAAACAACTCACAAAATAAACCCAAACCAGAAAAAACCCAAGCCTGAAACTTTGAAGCCTAGTTCTCATATTTCTAGGCTAGAGATTAGGATGTAGTTGCACATCAGTAATAATAATAATGATGATGATAAAACACAACCAAACACCAAACCTGCAGTTGAAAGAGAAGAATAAATCAGTGGCTTACCCTATCTCTGCATGTGAAACATTAACTAGTGTGTGTATGACTCCCTGAAAGTATACCAAAATATTATTCAAAACAAACATAATAATTACAGAGGTAACACATAAATAAACAGCATGAGAAATTTGTTTATTTTATAAATCAGTTTGCATATATAAATAAATCACTGAAAGCACTTAAAAATCTGAAATTATTCCATCCTATGGAAATGAATTGGTTATAAATAATCTGCGATATTAAAATGTTTCAGGCATACCTTTAAAGAAAAAAAAGGCAACCACAAACCAAACAAAAACCCAAAAACTCCAAACCACTCAAAACAAACAACAGGATCAAAACTCCAAAATCTGCAAGTTCCTCATGAGCTCCTTTTCCTGCTGTACACTCTCCCTGGGGTTTGTCATCTTGTGCTGTCGAGTGTGTGATAAGTCGTATCAGTGGTGACTGTTTCTGGGTCAGACAGTAACATAGCAGGAAGAGCAATTTTTTAAGTGGCACAGAAATAGTGTTTTACAATAGAAAAGTACTGACTTGCTACAAATTACTGCATGAACTTCACACCATAGATTCATTTCACTGAACTGTTGGTAGTGACCTGCCAGTTTTGCAACTGGTAATCCATCTCAGTACTCTTTGAAGAGAAGAGGAAGAGAAAGAGGAATTTTATGTTACACATTTCTGAAAGTGGTGGGGGAAGGGACTGAACTGTCCCAGTAGTTAGCCTAGCAGTCCCTAGCCTAGCATTATCTTCATGGCTTATTATACCTGTGGCACTTAACATACTTGCACCATTTTAAAATGGTATTATAATAGTTCAAACTGCAAAACCAGGTTTATCTGCTCTGTTTTTATTGGCACCATACTTAAGCATCTGAGAGAGGACATACACATAATATTAAGTTGAACTATTTGTTAACAGAAAGGTACTTTTGAAGACTTTTCCTACCACTCTTTGATGTGCCTATTAATACAAAGAAAGGCAACTAGTAAAAAAGCAGTATTAGGGAAGGAAGGCATGCTTTTAAGAGAAAAATGTATTCTTACACACACCGAGATCTTGTAGATCATGAGGTAATATTACAAAACTTGCAATAATACTGCAGTACAGGTGAAGTTGTTCTGTGGGCAATGTTGACTAAAGTCTTTGTTTTCCATTCTTCCTAGACATTAAGAAGCCACCAGTGGCCCCCAAACCAAAATTTGTGGTGGGACACAAGGCAACGCCTCCCCCTGTTGCACCGAAGCCTGATGTTGTACTTCATGGTGTGCTACAAGCAGCAAGGAAAACCAAGCCAACAATTGCACCGAAACCAAAGGTTCTCAAGAGCTCATCCATTCCGGAAGTCAAACCTCCATCCTCTACACAGAAAAGCACAAAAAGCTTTGAGGAGCACAGGGAAGATTCTTCTCCAACACTAGACCACTTGAACTATAAAAATGAAACCTCAGAAGGGAGCACTGGCAACACAACGTACATTCTACCCATGTCATCCTGCAAATTTGAATGCCTTCATAAACTTGGAAATGGAGAGAAAACCTGTAAAACTCAGATCATTCTTGAGCACTTTGAAAACTTAGAGAATATCAAAGTTGGTGAAAGAAATGCACCATCTCTGGGGGCTAGTCACAATGAAAAACTGGGAAGTAGAAGTCGGGTGGTTTTGAAAGCCAGCATTTCAGAAGAGAAACTTAAGGATGTCCAAACTCAGGGTGTGTTTCCTAACAGCAGTCCTGTGAGGCGTAAGTATGCAGACAAACTTGACAAAGGGGATGGCAGCAGTTCTAAGAACGATGTTAAAATAGAGTTTATGGAACTTGTACAGTCTTTGTCACCTTCTGAGGTAGCTAAAAGGAAGCAACAAAATACTGATGGTAAGATGATTGCTGATGAGTTTCAGATATCTGAAATTTGTCCTAGTTTGACTGAAAATAACCACAATTGTTATTGCCCATTGGACCAGGAGACCTTAGAAAATGAAAGTTTAAGTAGCAATAGTATATTTTCAGGTGAAATAGAGATGAAAGCAGATGCTAATAAAGCCTCCCCTGAAACATCTTCAGTCTTGACCTCAAAAGTGCTTCCTATTCCTAAGCCAAGAAAGCCACGTGCTGCATGTCTAGTCCGTCAGGATGGCATAGACACCACAGGAGAAGGAACAAAGGAACCATCTAATTCAGAGAAAGATTCCTATGGGCTTGTGGACCAAACCTTTAAAAAGCCAGCAAAAATTAATGTCCTTGGTCAAAGTGTTTGTTATAACAATAATACAGAAGTGCTTCATCCTGAAAAATGTGAGATAACTCAAAGCAATGCAGACAAAATTCATCAGGTGAAGGGACCTGCTGTGGAAGAGGCAGCTGCACAAAATCTTTTGCCTCAATTGTTACACGAAAGTTCTGATTTGGTGGGAATCGTTGAATGCTCTTTAGAAACAGACTGTAACTTAGTTAACTCTGTGGATAAGTTAACAGATGACAGCAGTATGCCAGGTGCTATGGACAAAAGGACTAACTTTGTCAGGTGTGATGTTTTGTCCATGAGTTTGCCAAAGCAGCTCAAATTGACTTGCAGTCAGCACTCATCTCCTTCCAATAGCCTCCATGTTTCCCCACACAGCTTGGAAAATAAGGAAGTTAAAATAAAAGATGAGAATTCTCCAAAAGTTGTTCCTAAGAAACCACAGAGGCACAGCCTTCCAGCTGCTGGCCTTCTGAAAAAAGCTGCATCAGCAGAGCTTGTGGACAAAAGTTCCTACACCTCCAATGAGGACAAACCAAACAGTGTTCTGGAAGGATCTCACTTTGCACATCCACAAGCCAAGCAGCAAGGTGCACTGTCATCCTGTGATATACCCAAATGTTCTTCTGAGAAACCTGTCTGGAAGTTACCTCATCCTATTCTTCCATTTCCAGGAAATTCTGAATCATTAAAAACTGCTAACATTGCTACCAGCTTCAACCATTTCACTGTTGTGACGAAACCCAGGGCCAAGTCTCTCTCTGCTGTGGACATGGATAGGACAGACAAGCCCTGCAAAGACCATCAGAAGAAAAATAGCTTGAAAAAGTTTCTGAACATGAAACTGTCAGTTTGCTTAATGAAAAGTGACTTCCAAAAATTTCTGTCTAAAGGAAGTCAGTCAGTTGATAGTGCTATTGCCAATCTTTCCACCAGGGATGGCTGTGGAAGTGGTAACAACAGGAATACAGCGTCTGTTGGCAGTGAAAGGAAAGCTAAATCTGCCAAGGCGCATTCCGTAGAAATAAGTAGTCCGGCGCTGCACAAGAAGAGGCAGAGAAACAGGAGTCAGCCTGAGATGCGGAATAACCAAAGACTGGAGTCTTTAGATAGACCTGTACTTTTGGGGGAGAATCTGGCACAAGTGCATTTGAATTCTGTAACCAGCACTTGTGCTCCAGAGTACGAGAACGTGCGTCACTATGAGGAAATACCCGAGTATGAGAACTTGCCTTTTGCTATGGGTGCCAGGAGAAACCTCTGTTTCGAATGGCAGAACTCCAGCAGCGTGGAAGACCAGAGCACTGGCTTCTATGAGGTTGAGGAACTCAGTGAAGCTACAAACAGGCGTTGGAGACTTGACAGGTAAAACAAAGAGCAAAGGGGAGTTAAACAGCTCCAGTGTAACTCTGTTGGTTGTAAATATGTTTAAATGATGCCTTGAGAGACCGTACCCATTTTTTCATTAAATGTCAGCAGGACAGTTGTTGCCGTATATCTTTCTGTACGCTTTTGTTGTTTTGAAAACTGCTTGCACTTGGCAAAGAGTCAAGAGGAAAAGAAAGCTAATTTTTCTTCATATATTCATCAAAAATTGGGAAACTTACGTGCTTTTCCAGATTTAATTACAGCAAATCACATACAGTCATGTATTTATATCCAAGAAAACTTCAATGGGGAGGAATGAACCTTACCATAAGCCTAAGGATGAACTGAAATAAACATCCATAGAGTGCATAGTTGCTAGGTTTGTAGGGAGAATGAATATATTTTTAGATCAGTTGATAGAGCTGGGAAAAGCAGACAAGCTTTTGGGTATGTAAATTCTTCATCAGGTCTTGAAAGCTTTTTTGGATGTAACAGAAGTTACTGCATCTCCCTGAATACTGTGAGCCTTCTGTATCTGTCTGCTCCCAGCAAAGGTGGTAGTGATGCACGATTTCTGTGTGACTCACAGGGAATATTAGTGTGATGAGGTTTGGTAACTCTGCAGGTTGCTGCTGTGCTTGTTTGTTTCAGGATGTGGTAGAGACAGGTAATACCAACAGGTTCAAAAAGAGATTAGACAGATTTATAAGTATGAGGAAATGGCCTCCAGTTACACCTGGGGAGATTTAGATTGGATATTAGGAAAAATTTCTTCAGTGAAAGGATGGTCAGGCATTGGAACAGGATGCCCAGGGAAGTGGTGAAACCACTGTCCCTGGGAGTGTTCAAGAAATGTCTAGATGTGGCACTTGGAGACACAGTTTAGCGATGAACATGGCAGTGCTGGGTTAATGGTTGGACTGGATGATCTTTGAGGTCTTTTCCAACCTTAATGATTGTGTGACTCTATGTCCACAACAGGTGCTAAATGGAATAGGCAGGAACAGATCTTTTAACATTTGTATTACTATGACTGTGGATTCTGGGAAAAGGAATGGGCCACAGAGAGTGGCTGGGCTTATATGTTCTCCCTAAATAGCATCACTTAGTGTGTCCCTGTGTGTGGGAACAGGTGAAGTATTGTTTTGACCTCATATAGTTATCATCCAGTTTCTTACCTTCAGTTAATCAGTTTGTTTTAGAGATCCTAGAGATTTATCTCAAACCAGCAATGAGGATTTGAGTGAAATATGTGGTCTGTATATTTCACAGTTCCCAGGAAACTTCCTTACACTGTGGAGAACTTATGAATACTGACAAGAATAATCTAACTAGCTTATAGATAGTCACAGTTAACTTCATTTTGTCACTGAGAGTTACTAAACTTTGTTTCATTTTGGATGTGTATATAGCAAACACATGCTCCAAAGAATCTGGGACCTGGTCATTCTTAGGGGAGTGTGTTTTCTTATATAGGAAGGGACAAATATTTTAAGGGGCATCCCATGTTATTTATTTTTTTTTTTTGGAATTAATATTATCAACATGGGATTGTTTAATGGAAAACATGAAGCCTTATCAATAAAAGTAGGATTTCTGGTTATGGGCTCCATATTGGTATATTTATCCATGTGGTTGTTGAGTATTTTTCTTGTTTACAGCAGGGTGTTTCTTGGTTTTAATTTTGGTATACTTTAAGTTCCTCATTGAGTGTATGCTTTTTGTTTAAATCTAGTATTTGGGTATCTTCCTGGGATTTTGATCACACTCTCTTGGTATTTGTTTGATTTGGTGTACCTAAGAAGGGTGAGACCAAATTTAAATAAGGATGTATTTTATGTGTTTATGTGACCTATTTTGCTTTGTGTTGTATGGTTCTGAATCCAGGGGAGAGTAACTGTCTTTTTTAGGAAAAGAAAAGGATAATTTTGCTGTAGGAAGCGTGGCAGACGTGAGATTGCAGTTTCTCCTTCAGTGAAATTCTGTAATTCAGTAGTTTTCTTACCTGGTTCAGTGAGTGAGATTTATAGTTACTCCCTCTGCACACAAACCTTCCCCAGTACCAATGGTGATATAAGGATTTAAGTGGTCCACCCAGCACATCTGAACCTGTAGCTGCTCTCTAAGCTGGATGTTCTTGGCACAACTGGGTTTGTGTTTTGTTTTTATTTAAAAAGCACACATAGAAAACCATAACCAAAGCCATTTAGGTGTTTGTGTTAAATTAAATTACATAGTTGGAAACTCCCTTGGGAAACATTTCGTGTATACAGTTACTTCAGTAGATCTCAGGGAAAAGAGAAATCCCTAGGGAAAAGAGGGGACACAGGGAGACAGTGGCCTCCAGACCCAGATCAGCTGCTGCTGGAAGAGTATTCCTTTTGGCTCTACCTTGTGGGTGTGTAAGGGTCCTCGCCCAGACAGGGCCAGGCAAGAAGCTTCTCCAGTTTTCCCATTCATTGTTATCTCAAATCCTTTGAGGCTTCTTTATCAATGTTGTCTTACCCTTTTGGCATAGTTCTGTAAGAGCCTTTTATCATTTCCTGGTCCAGGTGAATGTTAGAGAAACAGTGCTGCTGTTGTTACTGAAATAATTGCTGCCCTTGTTTTCCCCAGCCTGTCAGAACATGCACTTAGCTCTTTTTCACATATTGTGGCACATAGAATTCCTGTAATGCACTGCTAATGGGGATCTCAAAGCAAATTATGTTATGATTAAAGCCAATGCACAAATGAGATTGTTCTTCTGAGAAATTCAGACCAATTGCTTGCACTTCTAGTCATAATAATGTATTAAGTCTGAATGCCAGGCTTGCCATTACCAGAAGAGTTCACTGGTGTCTTTACCTCATGTTACATTTCTTTCTGGTGGAAGAAATAAAGTTTTTATAATGTACCCAGTGTCTTGGTGGTTACTGAGTAATTTCTTCATGATCCCATCTTGATAAAGCAGTGGGCTTCAATGGGAAATGGTAATGGCTTCTCACACTCGTACCAGAACTTCATGTGCCTTACTTGATTCAGATATGTTTTGTTTGCTTGGCCCTTCCAACAGGGATTTAAATGCAAATGGTGGGCCTGGGTAGTTAATGGTAGGTATCAAGTTTTCACTTACCATGTGATTTCTGAGTTATATTGGCCTCCCTTCTACTGAAGGTGGGCTTGGCTTTGAAAGGAGGAGAGTCAGGGTCCTGTGTGAACCACTGAGGTGGGGCAGGTGCTGCCAAGGGAAGACACATGGGTTTGGTTTGTGTTAAGTAGTTCAGGGGAATATTGTCAATAAAGTAAGTAATGACAGAACCTTGGGAGCAGATAATCCACATTTTGTTTCCACTATAGAAAAAAAGTCTTTTGAAATGGTTTTTAAGGATCGTTTATTTTGTCCCAGTGTACCTGTTTGAGTGCCAGTTTAAAATGGCTAATTTATGAGAATGTGTTGCTATGAGGACTCTATAAACAAAGTGAATGAAGACTAGATGCAGTGTCATAGAACATTCACTGTTAAATGTAAAAGAAGTTTTAAATATCATTATCCAGTTGCAGGTAACAACACGGAAGGCAGCTGTTTGGGTTTGGTGTTTTTTGTGAGCTTTGTTTGGTTTTGACTTTTTTGTGGTTTGTTGTGGCGTTTTTTTGTGTTTTTCTTGTTGTTGTTGCTGTTTGGTTTGGTTTTTTGTTTTGGTTTGGTTTATTTTTGTTTTTGTCTTTTTTGGAAAGGATTGGTTGAGGCCTGAAAAGTGAGATGAGAAGTCAGTCGTGTTGGTACCACCACAATTCATTTCAGTGTTGACAGAGACCAGTAGTTGTGATGGTTCTGTTCTGAAGTAACACCATTCTTTTAAAGCTTCCTAATGAAAGAAAAAAATTTATGCATTGGTTATCCTATTTTTAGTGACAGAACTTTTATTGAAGTGCACAGCAAAATCTTCCGTACAAATTAAAAGTAACATTGAGTGTACATTTGTCCAGCAATCTGAAGATGCAGAGGAACTATGAATGTGCCTTGGAACATCTGTCATGCTGCAGAAAACAGAAACTTAAACTTTTTGGGACCTTGTGGCCTTCCTTTTGGTATTTGTTACATTGTTCTAGGCAAGAGAGTCATATTTCGGGTTCAGTGAGGCTGCTCCTTCACCCTTTTGGGAATAGCAGACTGTATTTACTGCCTACTTTTAACAGGGGTCCTTTAAGATATTGCAGATGTTGTTAATTGATTTTGACAAAATTTATAGCTGTGTCACTGTGTTTCCAGCTAGAATTTTTCTTTGGAAAGGACAAGGGAGGGAGTAGTAGCATGTAACAATTCTCTAAACCCTTTAAGATGTTGGTTTAATTAAATATTATTTCTTATTCGCCACACCTGCTGATTTAGAATAATCCGCTGGTTTTCCAGAAATTAGTATCTTGATGCAAAATGTAAGTTTAGTTTTCTGTACTGAATTCTGCTTTGGTGACTGAGTCCCCAGAGGTCAATTAAGTGTCCATGAAAGCCTTCCTCGAATATTGAATTTCATATTGAAATCTGTGTGGTTAAGCACTTTGCTTTGATAAATATTCCTCTTTGATGTACTGAACTTTATTGGGGTTGAGACATGCTTCTGATGAGCAGTATTGCACCAGATAAATGTGGTGTTGTTTAGAGATTGGCTGTGTTTGGGAAGCAGTTTTTTTGCAATTGCAAAATTTCCATTCAGAAACACTAAATTCATAAAATACTACAGGGTCTAAATAGTGTTTGGAAAGAAGGTTCAAACACTTATGCTGAGATTTGAATGCACAAAATACATTTTAGGTATTGGTGGTGTTATACATTAAAAACCACGTCTTCTTTTTACTGAAGTTTATTGAAAGATATAATTTCCTGGTAAGTAGAGGCCAAGTATGCAGATTTTTTTATTTCATATGTTTCTTAAAGATTGTAATGGATTAGTTTCTGATCTGAGGAAGGTAGGTTCCTTCTCCTGTATCAGCTCTGCAGTCTGTCCTGTCTTCCAGCACTCCTAGTGCTTCTAGCTGGCTTCTGCCACCCTTAGTTGTACATAAATCTGCATTGTCCATCAGGTTCTAATGGAATAGCTTTGATAACAGGCTATTTAGGTCTCCTATCAAGCTTCATTATCATTTGCCATGTGTTATCACTGGCTTTCTTTTTGTGTCCTGCTTCCTTGAGCCTGCTTTCTTCTTTTTGCCTCCCTCCCTCCCTTTCTTATGTCCATTGTGCAGCTGGGAGGCTTCTGCCAACTCTGAGGGCTTCAGTAAGGAGTGAGTCAGATGGCTCAGCTCTGCTTCCTGTCCCCAGAGCCTGATGGCTGATTGTGGAGCCTCTTGGGCAGTCCCAGCTCCGGCACTTGGGAACTGGGAATGGACAAAGCAATTCTTGGCTATTGGATATAAGCCATTTTGCTGGCTTCTCGTGTTTTGTTTTTATGGACTGTGAAGGAACAACTTCTGTAATTGTTAAGTGTGTCTAATTAGAGTCCAAATTAGTGAGATGTGGAAATGTTGGTGAGAAGTGGTAGTAGTACAGTTGCTTGGGAATATCCATGTTTGACACAAGGACTTTGGGAAGGAATTGGGTGCATGCAAGTGCTGGGAACCTTGTCTCTGAAATAGCTCTATTTTGTATGTCAAGCTAATTATTTTATACTACTTGGGTAGCATGTAGAAACTGTGTGAAAGACTTGCAGTGAATATTTTTGCTCAGGAAAGCATATGGGCCCTTTTGGGTTTTCTTTTCTTTCCTTCCAAGAAACTTTATATGAATCAGTCAGTGCCTGCATGGTCTGCTTTTCTAGTAAGAGAGGTTTTCGTTAGTGTTGGGGTGGCTTTTGGTTATACAGCTTTCCAGTTTAGTCTGCTATACAACCTGAAATAAAGTGCATATACTATACGAAGAACATGTGCACTCTGGAAAAATACTCAAATCTTCTAAAGCAAGCTCATAGAACTATGCTGACATCCCTTACCCCCTTTTAAATTTTTTTTTAAATCAGAATAAATAGGAACTTTCTTGTTTTAATAGAATCTTCACACATTCTCATGCAAATATGTTTTTTGAGATGTGCTGATTTAATCTGTTTTGGCAGTGGGAGAGATTCTAAGGTCTGATTCTCTCTGTCAGAGAAAGGAGTTGGAGAATGCATTTTTCCAATACTCTTATTCTAGTATACAGTCCAGTCATGAAAAGGTTTGAAAGGTCTTATGAAGTTAAAACAGTTGGGAAGATCTCCAAGATTGTAATGAATGAGAATTTTTGTCTTTGGTACTT
Source organism: Myrmophylax atrothorax (assembly GCA_026770055.1). Lineage (NCBI taxonomy): Eukaryota > Metazoa > Chordata > Aves > Passeriformes > Thamnophilidae > Myrmophylax > Myrmophylax atrothorax. Next base: position 45,102,699 of record JAOXXN010000265.1, on the reverse strand, counting down.
GTTTCATCCCTGTTTTTCAAGGGCTGCCTGTTGATTTTGGTGAAAGAAGGAGATGGGTGAAGCAGGCTGACACAGCCAGAGCGCACAGGGAAGCTTCTGACAGAGTTGGAGGTGCAATAATGAATTTGTAATTTATTGTAATTTATCAGGTGATGTTACAAGTGCTGCATAAAAATAGATGTGGTTTAAGTTCTTGACATTTTCTTTTTACTGCATGTAGTTAGGGCTGGATGTGCTTGTGAGTATGAGATGGAGTAAGATGGTGGTGGCAGGGTGTGCTGCCTGGCTGCTGGGGGAATCCCTTATTCACTCTCTGAAAGGTTTGGTGGCCACTTTGGTCACAGTCTTATGAAGTCTAGACAATTACTTCCCATTAACCTTGAAGCACATGCAGTTCATATGCATTAAAAGAACAATTTTGAGGGTAAACTGCTATCCTGAAGAAAGGCTCACCACAGATGGCAAAAGTGTCCTAACTCTGCTGTTCCCATCGTTCCCCCCGGTACAATACAAGGATGTCCTCATCCTTCCTCTTGGGGACGTTTCCTTAGCTCAGCATGTTGGCTCTTGCCTTCAGCTGGAGGGTGGCTCAGAGTGCCGTGGGGGAGCCTGAAGTGAGCAAAGCAGCACAGAAAGCCGCCGTGTCCTTTAGCCTGGCTCCTACCCCCCTGTGTGTGGGTGACAGGAACTCGGGTGTCACGCAGTTTTGTAAAGTAATCTCCAACACTTTATCATTTTCTTTCCTCTTTTATTCCATGTTTGTGCTTTTCCTAATTTTGGCATTCTTCAGCTGTATTTCCTTTTCCTTAAGATGGGGGAAGCAGAGTTAATGCTGCGCATTTCTCACTGATGTTGGCCTTTCTCCCCTGCCTGCAACATGTGTGCTGTCTCTCTTTGCCAACCGTGGTATAAATTAACCAAGTGTAGCCCCAGAGAGTACCTCAGGTGTAGAATGGAGCCTCAAATGTGACATGAGAATTGATGAAAGACCCATTTATATGCTCAACAGCAGCCTTTTCCTGTGGGTTATTTTCAGCATTAGCTCAGGAAATGTGCTTGTGAAGCTCTGTGGTGTGGTGATATTCCAACTGCATTCTAATGTAATCGTAGATGTAAAACAGTAAGATTTTTGGGTGGCACAAAATAAATGTTGAAAGTAAGCAATCAAAATGATAACTGTGGGTTTTATTTAAATGCCAACAGTGATATTAATATGCCACATTTACCCAACAGTTATGTTTGATCCAGTTAGAGGTGTTTTAATGAACAGACTTGGAAAAATGTGCAGCTCTGTTGTTTCAGTGCACTACACAAACTTTAGGTTAGCAATGCTGGTTTTATATTAAATGCTTGAATCCAGTAAATTTCTGTTAGAAATACTGAGTTCATGTAAGTTTTCATTTTTCTTCATGGTTATGAAAAACTGCTCCACTCGAGCAGAAGTGAACTAAAGAAAATACTAATATGCATGTGAATAAATAAAAGGAATTTTTAGCAATCCTGCTATTTTGATGGCTACATCCTGAGCCTTATGGCTCAGTGATTTCAGCTGTGCAGAGTTCTTAATCAGTGCAAAAGATAGAGGAAAAGAGAGCACAAGTCCAATCTTGGAAGCAGCTCAGTTATTCTTTACACCTAGTCTGTGTTGATCTCAACCAAACTATTTCATCTTCTGTTTTGTGACACGCTACTCAGGAAGCTGCATCAGCTCCCATACATGGAGAGAGTGTGTGCATTAACTCTGATTTTAGTGAGCAGAAGTATTTATGAATTGGAATGTCATGGTAGCTTTGGCAAGGTAAAGTCAATTTTGTTTGAATTGGATGTTAATAGGAAGCTTTGTTCTTATTTGGTCTAAGTTTTCTCTTTCTTATTTGAAGGATTGGTTTGAGATTTTATCATGTTTTAATTATAGTTTTCCAGAAGTCTATTTAGTGTGTGCTGGAGTTGTGGTTTTTCTTGTGCAACTGGAAAATAAAGTGGTTTTTGCTGTCCTTTCTTGATCTACCTTTTCCCCCTAGGATCTGTTTTGTGAATTTAGACAAGTTAGAATAGCAGGTCGTGGTTGTAAATAAGTGCTGTATTTTAGTGGTCCTGTTTTATATTATTTTTGCCAGGTGTTGGCCCATGAGCATTGCAGTTCTCCCTATGAAACAAGAATTAATGATAAGGGAAAATGCGATAAATTCTGCTGTAAATTTCTGTAAGAAGATAATCTGAGAGCTGTTTGCACCTTTTTGCAACCAGGGTTTCTAAAATTGTGCTGTGAAGTATGTTCGTGACTAAATTCTCTTTACTGACACTGGGAGACAGGTGATCCCTCACAGCTTTTAGTGGTGACAGGAGGAACCAATGCAGGGACTCCTTATTCTGTACAAGTCTCCAGGCAAGAGTTAAATCTCTAGGGTTTTCTGCAGGATTTCACTTTTCAGACCAAATATTCAAGACTGTCCCTTTGTATCCTCTTGAATTATATTCTGCTGCATTGACATCACATCCTTTTGGCACCTGTGTTGGGACAGGTAAGATAAGGTGTAGGCTGCAGTTCATTCTCATTTACTGTTTAATGGTCCAGTATGGCTGAAGGAGAAGTGAAAAGCAGGGGGACATGAAGAGGACAATGAGGGAGGGATCCTTTTTAGCTCAACAGTCAACACTGTTCAGAGAACCTGAAGGTCAAATGATAGGTGAATATATGGTGGGTTAGTTTCCAGGTGCATCTGAAGTGATAGGAAGTTCATCTTTATGCTTTCTAGACTGGTTTGAGAAGGGAAACGTGCTGATGTTGTCTTCTTCAGGGTGGTGATGGAGCTGAGGTACTGCAGCAAAATGTAACTCCTGCAAAAAGTCCAATAATCGATGCCTTTATTAATCTTGCTGATCTCTAATCTTCATCATGTAAGTTCTTGAAACTTTCATAGGAGCTCACTAGTGATCTTGTTGGTACTCATTATTGTTTGTGATCCAAGTGTGTGCCTATTGGTCACAGTGGCAACTGTGCCGTGCTGTTTGGGAGCTGAGCTGTCCCACTGCAGGCACCAGTTTGCTTGGAGATGCTTAAACAGATTCTCCCTTTTTTTTTTTTTTTAACGTGACTTTGCTATGGCGAGTGTGGAAATATCTGAAGCATGCATGTGTGTTTATGTTGAACTTTCTAAGGAGCTCAGGAATTGTCAACAAATGTTCTCATTGAAGATGGCTCTGTGATCACGGGAGGCTGCCTGTAGTGAGACACATCCTTGGGTGCTTCTGGAGCTCCTGTTTGCAAATCACAGCTATATAAGGAGATCACCTGAAAACTGTTTGCACCTCTGTTGAACTGTGCTTTTTAAAATCGTGCCATGGAAGTATGTGCATGACTGTATTGATCATAGTGTGCTTGAAGTAGGGTGACTGACAGAATGGATTACTTAATAAATTCTGTACCATTTTTTTCAAGAGTGAAGCACATACAACAAATACCTTGCTTTTTGGCATAGAATGTGAGTCAGATTTTTTTTTACTTCTTGTTGAGGAAAGAAAGAAGTGTTGTTTTGGCCTGAGGATAACAAATGCTAAACTGAATGCTGCTGGTGGCAAACACTGGGATAACTTGGTTCCAGCCAGTCAGGTGCTGCAGTTTGCAACATGCTCAGCCAAATTATAGAAGGAGCTGCCAGTGGCATGATCTAACAGGCTAAATGCGGTGGCAGCTCTCGGCAGTGTTTGTGATATCCTCCTTGCCCAGAAGTCCCAGGTGTGAGCAGTGAGCACCAGGATAGTTCTTGGTGTTTCCCTCTAACTCCCTGCATTCCCACTTGGCCTCTCTCGGCAGCCACCCTATTGCCTGGGAGGCAGCAGACAGCTTTCGAAGTACAAGCAGCTCTGAACCAAAATCCATTTCAAATAGCTTGTCTTGGGCTTTTCTTTTGATGATGTGTCACTGTCATCAAGGATCCTGGCTTCCTATTAAAAAAAAGTAGATGCTAATGCATGCATACAGTACATATGATACTGTTTAAAATAATTTTGTTTCAATTTTTGAAGTCTTTAAATTTCAATTTGAATAAAAAAAAACCTGGAGTGCACAAAATATTTTAAAACTGAGTTGCTTAGCTGGATGCTGGTTCTTTCTGTTTTCTAGTTGTGATTTTTGAGGACTGTTTATGTTTGTAATTGAATCCTTAAAGTTCCGTAACCGCCCTGGAGACAATGTAGCACTATAGTATAGGTGATGCAAATAATCATGGATTCCTTGGTCTGCTTTGTTTGTATCTTGCTTTGTGGTGCTTTTTATTTTAAAGACAGTTGTAGAGGTCTGTTTCATTCCTTGCCATGTCACCTATGGAAGGATCGCTTGCAGAAGGTACTAATGAATCTCACACGTGTGATCTGTTCAGGCATTCTTAAAATACATGAATAAAAAGTATATCAAAATTAATTGTCATCTTCCTTAGCATCAGACCAATAAAAATTCCTGTCTGTTGCTTTTTTCTTATTAGTCATAGTAATACAAAGAACTTACTAATATCATTGAGTTGTTACTGCAGAAGAATGAATGGTATAATATTGATGCTATTGTGTAAAATCATATTTGAGAGGGCACCTTGCCATCTTGCTCTCTTGCTGTGACAAAGCACCATTTTTGGCAGAGAAGATGAAGTCCAAGCAGCTTGGCTGCAACAAGGCAACCAGTGTCCAGTGCCAGCAGCCAAGTGACACTGCAAGAGCCTCAGCAGTCCCCACCGGCCCCTCACACTGCCCACAACAGCCAGGGAGGAGAGATGTGATCTCAGCTTCAGCTGTTTTCATCTCTGCGTCTGTCATTAAACCAAAGAGGTGACTGATGCTGTGTGAATAACTCAGATAAGTAATCCCCCTGGCCTAGGTTGCTTTTCATCCTCATTTGCTACTTAATGGTCCAGTATGGCTGAAGGAGAAATGAAAAGCAGGGGGACATGAAGAGGACAATGAGGGAGGGACGCTTTTCAGCTCAATGGTAGGCAGTCAACACTCTGAAGAGAACCTGAAGTTCAAATGATAGGTGAATATATGGTGGGTTAGTTTCCAGGTGCATCTGAAGTGATAGGAAGTTCATCTTTATGCTTTCTAGACTGGTTTGAGAAGGGAAACGTGCTGATGTTGTCTTCTTCAGGGTGGTGATGGAGCTGAGGTACTGCAGCAAAATGTAACTCCTGCAAAAAGTCCAATAATCGATGCCTTTATTAATCTTGCTGATCTCTAATCTTCATCATGTAAGTTCTTAAAACTTCCCTAGGAGCTCACTAGTGATGTTGGTCGGTATTCCTTTTTGCCTTTATGCTTTGCCAAGATGTGTGCTTTTTAGAACTGATTTTCTTTTTTCTGAAAATCTGCCGTAATTAAATATTAAAGACATTCAACTATCTTTAAAAAGAATTATTAAATAAAAGCAAAATAAAGTTCACTAACAAAGTCAAGCAATTATTAGCCAAGCAATAATTTCACTTTTGCTTTGGGTTTCCAGCAGTGTCTCCTCTTGTCTTGAGCACCTAAATCAGGAAATTGATTCCTGAATTGTTTTGGGATATTAACTTGACTTTTATATTTGCAGCCTTTCCGTGAAAGAGGGATTCTGAATTTAGATAGGACCAAACAGAAAAAATGCCATAGAACATTTTTCCTTTAGGTCTTTTATCCTTGAATTTTCTGAGAAGTGTACAACTAGGGTTCATTGAGGGAACTAGTCAGTGGGGCATGCTGCCTTACCTACAGCTATTAAATTATGAGGATCTACGGAAAAAGTATAGCAATGTGATCGGCTATTGCCTCCCCAGATAGCCTGTGTGCTTTTAGATCTTGAAAAACCAGCAGCTGATTATGCCTTAATTACTGAAATTGATTGCAGGGACTGATGGTATTAAAAGCCGAAAATGGATAAATAGTAGTTGTTGCCCCTCTGGGGAAAAGGGAGGTGCAAACTGTGGAAAAGGATTTGAGCTTTTTGGCTCTCTGGATGTTTTAGTGTGTATTTTTCAGTTCAGTAGGAACTTCAGTTTGTGTAATTTTGCCTGTATGTTGAAGGCTTTCTTTAAAAATAAACAAACAAAAACACCTACAAAAACTCGCAATGAAATACTGGAGGAAGAGACAGAAGGATAAAGCAGAGTATAATGGATATTCCTTTTAAAGCAACAAAAGGATAAGAAAGGAAGAATTTAGTGGAGTGTTGTGTGCAAAGTTCTGTTCATTCAGCACTCCTACGTATTTTTATTGCTTACTGAAAGCAGAGAAAAGATTTAAAAATAGTGACTATCACCAAGAAATGTGTATAAAGCAGCCGTGTGGATAAATCTATTTTAACTCATACTTTGGAGCTGTGGAAACTTGTGTTTTATTCGTTATGGTGATGCTAACACTTTAAGTAATTCCAACATACTATAAAATACTTAATGTTGAGGCATTCCATGGCAGAGAATCTTTCTGATTCATCTCAGTCAAACTTAATATACTATTTGCCTTCTAAAGGAATTGGAAACTGAGACTGAAATGTTAATTGTGACTTCAGGCTACAGTGCCATGTCCAGGGTCTAAATCAGCAGTGTCTGAGTGTGAAGCCTCAGGTGTATTTGAAGGTTCTGTAATAATACAAATAAGGTGGTCTGAACTAATCTTGGTCATCTCTTGAATACAGTAAGATTTATTTTTCTGTCTGTGATAGCTTGATGACATTTCTTAAGTTTTGACAGTTTATCCTGCTGTATGTCTTAATAGGACTGGCACATTTTTATTTCATTAGTATTTTACTGTTGCAGTGGGAAGATACAGCACAATGTATATGCATCATACCATAAACTGCTCATTCCGAGGCAAACTGGTGGTTCCTTCATTTTATGTGTCAAACAAAAAAGCCCCACATCTATATTTAGATAACTTGCTCACGAGATATGGCAAGATATTCTTACTCAGGGCACAGCACAGTGAGTTGGCAGGGATGGTGTTTCACATGACTGATAATGCAGAAGTTTCTCTTGGTATTGCTGTGGGTAGGACAAAGAATCGTGATGAAGAGAGAACAAGATAGAGATAGTTCACAGTATCCCCAAAATACCTATCAGAAGAGTTGCTTAAAATAAGCATTACTGCATAGTTGTGGTATTTTGGAAAAGGGGAATTCATATGTGTTAAAAACTATTCTGTTTATTTAAAGATTTATGACTATTTCCAAAGACATTTAAAGGCTAGAAGAGGTTTCACTGTATCCAGAGATAACTTGAAGAGAACCATGTGTACAGTTACGTTATAGATGACTTCAGAGGTAAAAGTACAGAGGAGTCATCAGTAAATACAAAACTGCTTTCTGTTTCATCAGAAAAGCCATAGCATTTACAATGAAAGGTTGAGACATAAGGTATGAGGAGAATCACGTTCTCCAGCATGTGACTGATAAATGCAAATCAACACAGTGACTTTGTCACCATTTTCTCTGAAGAAGAGACACAGCTGCAGATACCACTGGGAGGGCATCTACCCATGGCTACAGTATTGCATCCTATCCCTGAACTGGAAGCTTGTTTGATTCTTGAAAATGGCTGGGTGTGGACTGATTTATTAATCATCTAATCATCCAAGGTGTGTTTTTTTGCTTTAAAAAGCAAAGAAAAAAGAAAAAAAACCCATTAAAAATAACCACAGAAAAAGCCTCAACAAAATGTGTGAGGTGGAAGAACTGGAGGCCTGTAAGCTGAGCACGTAGAGGATAAAGACTTACGGGGATTACCAAGAGATGCTTTGGTGGAGCAGATACTGTATGCAAGATTTTTATAGATAGTTCTCTCAGCTCTTACAGTTTCCTTCATGAATAGTAGGTGCATCTGCACCACAAAGGCTAGAAAAGGAGCTTATTATTTAAGCATTGTGATTCATAGGAAGAAAAGAAATGTATACAGTGAGTGTCTCTCATTTGTGGACACTTGCCAAACATCCTAAATCATCACTATTTAATTATCAAAATTTTAAAGTAGTTTTTTAACTGAAACTGTCTATTAGGTAAGCCAATTAAGCTTACATTTAGAAAATGCTGCACACAACACAGGCTATCTAGCTTGTTCTTCATCCTTCAGTGGTGATGGGATTATGTTTGCACAAGTAGAATACAGCCTGACATACAAGTATGCTTGTTTCTGACTTCCAAAAGGGTGGGGTTTTTAAAACTTTGAGTCTTGACACAGTTGCCCTGAAAAGTTTGACTGGAAAATGACAGCAAAATCTGGGAGTGGGCATCCAGTAGAATATGCTTAGGCAAAGGAACAGTCATGTTTTCTTGATGAGAAGGAATTTTAGTTAAAGGAGATTAAAGTAACAATTGAGAAAAATAGAAAGGGGCAATGAAATGTCTATTAAACAAATTAAAATTTAGTGAATAATGAATTCCAGTGTGGGGAGAGCTAAAAATGCTTAATACATTTTGCAATGGGGAAAAAAATACCCTGATCAGAGGTAGATTTAGTGACAGATGTGAATGGTAAAACTGAGTAATTTGGTAAAGGAAGGAATCGCAGTAGTTATTTCTGTTGCAGATTTTGACTAAAGCTGGCAGATATATCTACCTGATGTCATGCTACAGATGTAATAAAGATGTTTGTCACCTATGAAATAGGATGGCATGTGCTAAAATAAACATTCTCAGGCCAACAGATCACTTGACTATGAATTATACAGACTAGAGATGGAGGTTTCTGAATTGCTGAAGTTAATGAGTAACTGCAGAAGTTTTCATTTCCTGCTCGTGTGGTTGTAGGGAAAGCTCCTAGGGCCTTCCTGGAACTCCTGGAGACTCTGGGAACTATCCCTGGTGTACACTGTACACCATGTGCTGTTGTCATCAGCACATCTCTCTGGTAGCCACTGTTTTCCTGCATGAAGCTGATAACTTCCAAACTGAAATAAATGGGTGTTTCTCTGCACCCAGGGTGCTGCAGCCTTGGCTCAGGACCTTGTTTGAACTCAGTGATGACTTTACAGTAATCGCCTTCCTTCCCCTGCCCCATTTGGTTCTGGCAGACAGTAACTGCTTGGGAGTTTCCTGAGTATTTCCTGTGTTGTTGTAATGGAACTAAGCTATTTTAATTTTCTCTGTATTTTCGTGGCTGACCAAAGTCTGTCCACAGACCAGCTAATCTTGTCTTCATCTCTAGATATATTTCTGTTTGTGATCAGCGTTTGTGTGTTGGTTTTTTTGGTCGTTGGTGGTATGTATTTGGTTGTTTTATTAACTCTGTCTTGAGCATTGACTAATCAACACCTTGCTGTGGCAGAATCCCCTCCCTTGACCTGCTGGCCACACTGCTTTTGATACAGCCCAGGGTATGATTTGGCTTTCTGGGCCATTAATGTACATTGCTTGGTCATGTGGGGCTTCTTGTCTATCAATAGGCCCAAATCCTTGTCCTCGGGGCTGTTCTCAAGTCATTCTTCACTCAGGCTGTGTTTGTGCTTGGGATTGTTGTGACCAAGGTGCAGGACCTTGCACTTGGCCTTGTTGAACTTCATGAGGTTTGTGCAGCCCCACCTCTCAGGCCTGTCCAAGTCCCTCTGGATGGCATCCCTTCCCTCTAGCATGGTGACCACACCACACAGCTTAGTGTCATCTGCAGATTTGCTGAGGGTGCTCTCAATCCCACTGTCCATGTCACCAACAAAGATCTTCATCAGCATCGGTCCCAATACCGAACCCTGAGGAATGCATCAGCTGTTCAGGTCACTGGCAGACACCTTCCATGGGATCCACAATGACAGGTTTTCCTTCTGGTAGCTGCCACAGCTGGAGGTAGTGAGTCTGAATAGTTACCTTCCATCGCAGCTTTCCTGTGATTCAAAGCTAGGAAAAGATCAGTTTTCACTACCCCCTGTGCAGAGAGGCAGAGGGCAGCTGTGTGGAGAAGCCCTGGGAGCTGTTGGCCGCACAAAATAAAGCGTTGATCAGCCCAGTGAGATCTCTGCTGGCTGCAGCATCTTGGGGACAAGCGTGTCTGAATTTGCTTTTTGTTTTACAGGATAGCTAATTGGTTTTGGCTTATGTCAGAATAAGTCTGTGACATCCCAGCATCTTTTTGCAGACCTTGAACACAGATTATGCTATTTTTGATAGTTTTAGTGTACTTGGCAATTATCAGATACTTTTAAGGATTAAAAGTAAGAGCTCAGAGATTTGCTGTGTTTCTGTGTAATTTTACTAGAACTTAAGGCTCTGTTTCCTCTAGTCTCTGTTTTCTTATTTATCTTTCCCTACCATCTTTTTTATTTTCTTCTAGAATTGCATTTCTTAAATCTCTATTGAAGTTGTCAAGGCAAGTTAGAAGAAGGTTGTGTACCTGTCTTATGCAATTTCTGTATTGCAAATACAGCTGAAGCTAATGAAAAGAGACCTCTATAATCATTGTACAGCAGCAAAACAAGGTTATATTTCATAGCTTTGACAGCCACCTGAAAGGTGTCTGTTTATGGGGGATGGGAATTTGTCATCACAGAAACTTTTGCCTTCCTGTTTTTAAGAATTGTTGGACAGAGTGGTTATAATATTGCCATCCCTGATGCAGTTGTTTAGCATATGCATTGAGAAACAGCCCTGTACATATACACGAATCTAGAGCTGCAGACAGAAAGCTCCAGTCTGAGTGCTATGACTGGAACAAGACCTGCTGCTATGAGATAGAGGATAGCAATATGCCTATGATCTTTCTTTATCCTTCTGGCATAAATACAAATGTTGCACTGTACATGTGCACAGCAATAAGGGAATAGATTTATCAGACTTTGTTGTTAGGGAAACTCTGATGGGCAAGAATAATATAAATACTCCAAGGGTACTGTGGCCTTTGCTCACTGTCAATGAGCATTTTATCAATACTAGCATAGGCAAATCATTGCAGCATTTTGAGTCTACTGTGCAAAAACCTACTGCTGTGGTCATTTTCAGACTACCCACTACTGCTTTCAGTATTTCTGTTAGCAAGTAAAGCATTTCTTGTGGGGTAAAACAGAAAGGTCTTTACATAAATAGAGTATGGTATGTTTATCGACTATACATATTTTAATTTTAGATCTTCAGAAGAACACCATGATCATCCTAATGTGGTAATGGGAGATATTCAGTCAGATGAAGAAGATATCATGAACAGTTCTGATGAAGATGATGACACAAATTCTGATTCCAGCAAAGGGGAGACTGATCCTCTAGAAGATAAACAGGTATCTTTTTATTTTTATCTTTATCTTCTAAAGCTATTCCTCCCTCTTGTACTATTTCATAAGTTTTCACCTGTTGGGATATTTTCAAATAAAAGGCCTTGAGTCAACATAACTTTATGTATTTCTTTTCATTATTGTTTAGTGGGTCTTTTTTTCTAAAAGTTAATTTCATATGTGCATGTTAGACTGATATTAGGAGGTCAAGTTTAGAAATACTCACTAAAAATGTGTGTTGCCTGGCATAATTGTTCTCACTCTTTCACTGAATCATGAAGCTGCAGACCTGCCTACCATGCCCCTCTAATGGAATTACATGCACGAATGCACATTTAGAAATCTTCAGGTTTGAGGCTTATAAATAGACTTACGAAGAAGACAGCATTAACTGCTACAAATGAAGTTTTGAGGATCCTATCCCTCTCCTTGGGGATACTCACCTTCTTATTTCTCAGTCCTGGGTGCCCTGAAACCAGCCCACCCATAGACCAGTGCCTCTCCTCAGCATCAGTGCTGGCAGCTGTTTCCTTTGATAGGAGTTATATTTGCTTCCTTTCCTTAAAAATCATTTAAACCCGGCCGGGGGG
>JAOXXN010000265.1:45069293-45080929 GCA_026770055.1 Myrmophylax atrothorax | reverse complement strand
TTCAGGGTACCTAGAGACTGTGCATGTACTACCATGTTTCATTAACTACAAACTCAAAAAGAGCTATTATGGATTGATTTTCTTTATTACACTCTTGCCCAAATTCAAGTGAGACATGATGATACAGAATGTCACCTAATTTGTATTTTTTTATCAGTTTATACAGTGTTATTTTTCAAGTGAGATACTGTATTACTAACATTTTTGGAAGTCTTGTTTGCCTATGAATAGAGAAAAGACCTTGTTAATGGATGACAAATTTCAGTCCTGGCCATGCTGACTTGTGTGGGGCCAAGATTTGAATTCTGAATAGTTCAATGAGTATCAATGAGCACCAGCTCTGCCTGTTGGAAGCTAGTTATAGCATAAAAATTCTATAAGATTCTTCAAGAGTAAACAGGGTTTTCCTTCTCCTTGTAAATGTTTTGAAGGTACCAGTGTTTTAATCATTGCTAACATTTGAAATCTGGTAGTTCCCCTATGTGTTGTTACAGTATCTTTTTGTTACATGTTAATTTTCCTGTATGTAGGAGGGTTGCTACATACAGTAATTTGTTGTGATCCTACATTTTGTCCAAGAAGAATATGTTCCAAAATGGCATTTGTAGGTGACTTATGAACAGTAGTATGATTTTTTAAGTAAGTAGTATGATTGTATTAGCTGATAGAAGAGTTTTGCTTTTTGACTTACATATTTGCAAGAAGACACTCAAGGCTGCCAACAACCTTGCAGATACGAGCTTTGTTCATGCCCCCTTAGTTTCCTCATATGTGACACCGGCACATTTCTTAAGGATATGTTGTAAAAATAATGAACAACTTCTATATTATGCATACAAGAGCAAGAAAGTAAAGCTCCAGTGTTAAACCAAAGGGATTAAGGCAGTCCCAGGGGAGTAAATTGAAGCTGCAGAGAAACGTAAGCCAGATGGTCCCCGCCTTGGCTTTGGTAATAGGGAGCAGCGCCTGGAATGTCTGCGATGAGAACTCCATTGTGCTCTCTGTGTTGGTGCTTTGAAGGCTGTTCACTCATGGCAAGGGGGGTTCTGTCCCCTTTGTACTCTGGCAGGATTTCCGGGATGCTGTGGCCCATGCCTCTAGGCAGCTTGGAAAGCCAGTGATTGAGGACAGAATCCTGAATCAGATCCTCTACTACCTACCTCAGCTCTACGAACTCAATCGGGACCTCCTGAGGGAACTGGAAGAGCGGTTATCTCACTGGTGACTATCAATAAAGGGATACCATTCCTTTGATGTTGAAATTTATCTACAGGGCTTATGTGACTCCATGTGATCATGGCTTGACTTGTTTGTGTTTCACATGCCTTCTTAAATGACAAAATTTATTTCAAAAGTATAGATTATTTTTCATTTAGATATACTTTTTGCCATATAGATATATCCAGAAAGGTCCAGAAGGCATGCCAATACATTTTTGTAGCAAACACATTTTTTATTTAAAATTTCATTTTTAATTGAAAGTTCTGGTTCCTGCATGAACATGGTAAGTGCACTGATTTCATTAGGGGAAAAGGAGACTGTCCTGAAGACTGGTTTGCATTTTAGTGGTAGTTTAGATCTACTAATCAGAAACAGCACTGATTGACAGCCACATTCACCTTGAAGTCCATTCTCAGTTACACCAGTGGGTGGATCTAAATCAGCACCACAAAACCTACTGACAAAGGCACTGAAATGGGTAAAGACTTGCTCTTCAGTTTGAAGATTCATTTCCTCAGAAATCAACCTTGTACTAAAGTGTTCAAACAGTTCCAGGCTATTTTAAAAAGTCTGTGTATGAAGTGGTTGTCATCTAACACTAGTGTGTTGACATGTGCCTAATAAGGTTTTTCAGAGCAGCTACTGAGATGGATGCCTATTTGCTGTGCTGTAAGCTTTTTGTTCAGAGCATAAACTAGCACATCTTACTCTGAAAGAGAAGTTTTGCTGTAGGGTTAAGATGTGCACTATTTTTAGCTCTAATTGCACCTTTCTTTTTCCTGTTTCTAGGCTTGAACATCAAAGAATTGCAGATATATTTGTTAAAAAGGGTCCCTACCTAAAGATGTATTCAACTTACATCAAAGAATTTGATAAAAATGTTGCATTATTAGATGAGCATTGTAAGAAGAATGCAGGGTTTGCTTCAGTAGTCAAAGACTTCGAGGTATTGTATTCTATTATAAGACATATCCTACTTTTTGGATTTTAGCAGTTGTGATCCTCCATAAGGCTTTAGAAACTATCCTCAATTTGTTTGTGTTTTGGTGGTGGGTTTTTTTTGCTGCAGTCTTGGCTTGAGACAGGAAGACAAGGGGCCTTTTTAAGGACTCTGTGCTTCTGATTCGCATTATTTTGAAAGCAAACTCAAGCTAATTAGCATTTTTGTAGCATGGATCTTTTAATTCTGTGTTTTCTTTAGAGGTGTGGATTAATTAAAACTTCTGCAGTGAGCACTCCTGTCTTTTCTGCCATTTTGCCTAATGAGCAGTGACAGGGATCACAAAGAAGCATGTTGCCCTTGCCACCTTGTTTCCTTTATTTCTGGGAAGTTTTACGTCTCTTCCTCCTCAGTCAAAGCACCTGTTTTGAATCCACGTATGAGCACTTACTGATATCTTTTAACTCATGGTTAATTTTGCACACAGTCTTCCATACAGAAATGCTTGCTCTGTAGTGTGGTGTTTAACACTGTGGTGATCACACTTCTTAAAGACAAATCTTATCCAATATAATCAGTAGTTGTTTGTAGGCATGTTTTCTTTTGCTGGAACCTTTGACTGCCATGGAATTATTTATTTTGCCTGTTCCTTTCAGATGAGCCCCCGCTGTGCTAGTCTGGCCCTCAAGCACTATCTGCTCAAGCCAGTTCAGAGGATTCCCCAGTACAGGCTCCTGTTGACAGGTACAGTCGAGCTCTTCGGCAGGCTTAGCAAGCCGGTCATCACACGTCCCAGGAAACCTGTTTTCAGGCAGTTGTATCCAACTTTAAAGTGTGTTTATCTGACTTGAGATATATGAGGCTTTTTTAAAAAAATGACATGATATATGAAGCTCTTTTCAAAACACGGCATGGGTTTAGAGGCTTTCTTTCTTAATATTGATTGCCATAAGATACATAAACAAGGTGCTAATATTTCTAAAACTGTGGTGTGTTCTGATGGTACATGGACCAGTATGTGGAAAACATGAAACCTGTGGTGGTTTTTGTTTGTTTCTGTGGCAATAGAAGCCTGTAATTTACTTGGAGGGTTGGAATGCTCCTGTTTTGTTTCAGGTTTTACTTTTGAGAGGGTAAGATTGGGTGTTTCTTTTTAATGAATGAAAAAGGCAGTATGGAAAATTGGAGATAAGAGAAGAAAGATGTCTGTGTGTCTGTGAACTTCTGTAAGTAGCTTCTCCATTTCCCTTACCTGCAAAATCCATTCCATTTTAAAGGCAAAACACGTGTTTTTAGTGTACATTTACCACTAAGTTCTTAAGACTTGTTACAGGGCCTTTGTAGGCTGAGGAGCTGGTTTGGGACTAGGAAATTTGGGCTCTATACCCTGCTCTGGCGTTGGCATGTTTAGGTGACCTCGAGCAAGTCATCTCCATGATGCAGTGGGGTTTTTTGTCTGTAAGGGGAGAGCAGTGACAGAGGCTTCCTTTGTGTTTGAGATATATTTGTTGTAAGAGGGGGATGGCTCCTGTAAGCATTTGGAAATACTTAAGGCATTGTTTTTGAGAGCAGTTGCTTCTTGATGAGCCATTTAAAAATAGCCTCTGTTTATGTAGTAACTGCAAAATAAAATGCTCTGTGACCTTTTTTTTTTGGCGTTTCCCCAGCAAGTACTTAGACTAGTGATGCTGTGGGAGATACAGACTTATGTGTTATACAGCAGTTACCAAGCTATTGACTGTTTTCATTTTAATAATCTCATAAATTGCACAGGTGTTGAAAAAAGGGGGGGAAACTTAAATGGAATACTTTATAGAGGAAAATCTTAATGACTGAATTGATGAAATCAAACCATAAAATGGCATTTGGGGAGCTGCTTTATTTTAAAAGAATACTGACTTTGGGCATGGTATGGGCTTTCTATACACTTCAAAATCAGTAGAGCTTTGGATAGTTTCAGAGGTTTTAATTGAAAAGGCTGAACAGAGGATCAGGATGGAGCAAATGCCATTGTCAATATACACAGCAAAGCAAGAGATGTTGGGGATGAATGGCACTGAAACAAAACTCAGATGTGGAAGGGGAATTCTTTGTGGTCATTAGCTGTTCCTGTGGCTGGGACAGGTTGTTTTAGACCTTAAAAAAACCTCATTCTGTGTTTATGGTTGTCCACCATCTGCAGACCTTTCTGTGGCTGCCCAGCTTTAATTACACCTGCAAATGCTGTTGAAAGGAATGGCATTGCCATGCTGGTGGTGGAGTTGGAAAAGTAATTTTCTCTTGTTCTGTGTGAGCAATTAGAGAAGTCAGACCAAGAATTTAATTATGATGGGGCTGGAGAGCGTTATTTTGGATCTGTTTAATTTTCAGCCTGTTCAATCTATTGTGAATGTCTGTTGGCCTTGAGATTCTCACTCTTCCATGTCTCTGTGGATGACCCATCAGCTTTGTTCCCTTCCAACAGCTCTGTGTACTGTTGAGCAGTGCCACTATAAACTTGTGCTATATGAACATCTGGGGGAGATGCAAAACACTCATGTCTCTGTTGTTGCAATGGATGAGATGCAGTGATGGAGCAGCTGCCCAGGCCGAAGGCGGGGGGAACTATGGGGAGGAGGGTGAGAGCAGGGGAGTGAAAATAATCCAGGAAATGAAGCTGTCAGGCCTGAGTCAGCAGGGATTTTTTCCTATTTAGATGGCCTGTGTCAGTGGGACAGCTTTGTACTGGGGACTTGCTGCTACTCAGTCATATCACAAGATTGTTGCTGTGCTTTGAAGTGGAGTTACTTCTGTGGTAACAAAGGCAGGAGCAGGTGGGCTCATAAATCAGCCAAGGAAAGGCACAGCTCAGCAGTGGTTCTCTTTAATTATACAGCTTCTCCAGTCCACTAAGTGGACTTCCACTTCCTTACATAATGGCCCCAAGCTCTATACAGCAAATATCAGATGGGGTTTTGGGGAGTTTAATTAGAGGCCTCTGATTTCTCGTCAAAATGAAGGAGAGGTGATTCTCTTACTCCGAAAACCTCGTATTAGAATAGATGACTTGAGACTGTGCTATATGAGCAGGCTCTTGATTGCTGTAGGATAAGCCTCTATCCTCTTTTTCCCAACAGAAGGTTGGCAGAGAGAGTGTCTTTTATTATCCTTAACTGGGATATAGTGAGGAAAGGGGGATGAAGAATAAGCCTTTGAGCAGACTGCTGCTTTGCAGGTTGGAAATAGAGTTGTCAGACTCAAGCTCAGTTATGTGCGGGGGAAAATCGCTTTGAGTTTAATTTAGTTAAATCAGGCAACCTGAG
Organism: Myrmophylax atrothorax; assembly: GCA_026770055.1. Taxonomy (NCBI): domain Eukaryota; kingdom Metazoa; phylum Chordata; class Aves; order Passeriformes; family Thamnophilidae; genus Myrmophylax; species Myrmophylax atrothorax. The sequence continues at coordinate 45,075,466 of JAOXXN010000265.1, read as the reverse complement.
AGAAAAAGTAGTTAAGGAAGCGTAAGATAATTTTAAACAGGAGAAGTGGTGATAGTCACTGCCCCCCAGCAAGAAGGAAGAATTGCTGGCTGCTGTCAGGTAGATGCAGGGCATAAGGAAATTTTGTTCATCACAAAAACAGTACTTATGTGCTTTTGTGTTGATTTTTGTTTGGTTTTGAGGTGTCCAGCAGAATTAGGAATTTCTGAAGGTATGGTTAAGTTCTTTCTAGTCTGAACAACTAGAGCACACTTCAGAGTGGAACTTTTTTTTGGCAAAACAGTGGATACCATTTCACCTTAATATCTGACTTCTGTATTTATTTTATCTAAGAATGTTTTTGCAAAATTTTTACTGTATGTTTTTCATGTCTGTGAAATAGGCTTGTCTGCATAGTTTATGCCAGCACCTCCAGAAAGCTGTTGCAAGCAGAGAATTTCCAGTGTTTATTCACAGAATAGACTAAAAATAATCTATTCAGATGCTTCTCTGAAGCTGAGTTTTAGCTATGAACTGAGCTCCACTTACGAGATACACATAGAGAGTACTAAGATAAAAATTACCTATTTGTCGCTTTCAGGATTTTGCAGTTATAAATTTTATCGTCTGCTCCAGTCTTGCAATACAAAAGCTGCAGAATTTTAAATGGATGCAGTTATGTTAAAATCTTTGATTTTCTCTTACTCACTGATGATAGAATTTAAAATGCAGGAATATACCATCCAAAATGTTTTCGAGTGATGTAAAGTGTGATTTTGGGGAACATGTCCTAAAGCATGACTATGCAAAGAAATAATTAGTTTCCATCTTGAGTCTCTGGTTTTAAGTTTTCACTGCACTTACTCTGGATATTAAATTGGATATCTCCGTGTACTAGGGACAGTGTCTTAGAGAGCCAGCTGTAGATTTGCACATGAGGAAAATATACCGACCTTACCTCTTGTCCCCAGCCTGTAGAGGTGAGTGTGTGGTTGGCAGGTTTTATTTTTAGTTTTGTAGAAAGAACTTAACCATACCTTTAAGAACTCATTCTTTATATTGGGAGATTCCCACTGGAGTTCTTTGTGCTGGTCCCAATGAAGATCAAGTTGCAATTGTAAAGCTTTAATTTGTTGGCTTTGTGGTGGAGTCCCCGGGAATGCTCTGCTTCAGCAGCATGGCACAGCTCCAGCGTGAGAGCGCACCCATCTGCAGGCGGGGCAGGAGAGCATGGCTGGTGTCGTATCTGTGACAGGTTCCTGCAGGTTAAACCAAGTTAAAAACAGTGTGAACTCTTCTCACTTCCTTTCAAAATACCTCCTGTTATTCTTTTTTTGTCTCACACGAGCTTCTTACCACAGAACCTGAAGTGAAGCAAGGTTAACCTTTTTTTTCAGCAGTATTTATGTCTCCCTAAATATTGTGCTGGAATGTCTGGTAGCTACTGCAGCATGAGATCTTGAGGGACGAAGTATAGCTGGAGGAGTTTTAGTGCCATGTCAGACTTGTCTTGAAAGATCACACATTATCCAGGGCCTGCTAAAGATCAGGCAGAACTCTGAGGAGAGCAGATAGCTGTGGGTGTTCCCTGGCCCAGCCAGCCAGATCTCCCAGTGCTCCCTCCACGCCTCCCAGCTGGTTCCTCTTCCTTCACCCCAACCTTTTCTTCATGCTTCTCCTTGGTTCCTCCCTTAGGTCTCTGCCAAAAAACAAAGTTTCAGTGCCAAATGTTCCTCTTCCTGTAGTTCTATTTTTCTCAAAACTTCCATTAACTGTGACAGGTTCTCTCACTCTTTGTAGCAATTCTACTGCAGAAACGTGTTTCACAATTCCCTTTTAATTTTGTGCATGAGGAAAAGATTACAATACACTGAGCAGTCTCTGAGGGGCATGCATGAAGCAAGACATGTTACGAAGCAGGAACAATTGGCTCCTGATCCTTTTTGAATAAAAGAATGAATTTGGGCAGGGCAAGCATGTGGGAATTGAATTATTTCACTCCTACATGAAACTTGTACAACTGTGAAGCTAAAATTGAATGCTTGCTAGACTACATATAGTTAGTTTTCGGTAGGTCTGCTAGAATCTTAATACCTCATTTCAAAGGTAATGATAAGTCAGTATTTGTTGCTTTCATCAACCTGTGTTCTGTATTCCTATCAGCATATATTTCTTTAAATGTTTGTGGTTTGGTTTCTTTCAATTTTAAGCAGTTCTAAGTTGTAGCACATAGAGAATAGATGATTGACATTTACTGAAGATATATTTTAGTCTTTGAGAGGGTATTGCCCTTTTTGATGAACTAAACACTTGACCAGGGAATGGAAACTCAAAGGGGATGTTTTCTTGTATAGTCATACGTTTGGAGTTAATTTTAAATACTAAATAAAATAGATTTTAAAACGACCAAGACTTTGATGGATTGAGGGTGCCATCTCGTGGTTGAACTACATTTATAATTGAAAACCAAAAATGCCTATTTGAACATGGAAGGACATATACTATTTTTATTACTGAGAAATATTAATGATAATCAGATCTTCTGTAATGGACTACTTTTTTATTAGCTTCTATAAGCAAGTTAGGTGGTCAGGCAAGTATCTATAATCTTCAAAATTTTTTGCTTCAGCTTAAATGTAACTGATTGCACTTACGTATTTACTTTTCACTTGCTTGTTTTGTTCTGGAATAATATATACAACTTATTGTCATTGGAGAAGGCCACTGTTTCAATAGCCATCCCTTCACTGAGCAAGTATAAAGATACACTTTCCTTATGGCAATGCTATGTTTCACTTTGTTACTATTTTAACAGATTAGGTAGTAGATCTTTGGCATAGATCTGCCTGAAAAGCAGATTTCCAGGGAAAATGTGGTTTTTACTACTTTGTAGTGTTGTTTATTTATTTAACAAAACTATCTCTATATTATTTTTTCTTTATACAGATTATTTAAAGAATCTTTTAGAAGAATCTGCAGACTATAGGGATACTCAAGGTAAATGTCTCTAAAGAAAAAACATCTTATGTACTTATGATAATGTTCCCAGATTTTAAGTGCATGCAAAATGCTAAGTCAGTAATAGAAATGTTTTCTATTTAGTTCTACTTTTCTCAGCAGAGCAGCTAAAAGATTGCAAGCTTGTGTTTCAAAAAAGTTTGGAGCTGACAGTCATATCAGCTCACCCTCGAGTTGAAACCAAGAGATAAGAATGAAGTTTCACAGGCAGCTTAAACAGATATTTTGGGCACTGCTATTGAAAGAGACAGTCCTGTTTCTGTAGACCTTTCATGATAGGCAGCTTGCCTACCAGCTGCTCTCTCCAACCATGAACCTTTCTGGCCTTCTTTTCTCTTGGTGCCAGTACAAGCATTCATGTGGCAGGAGTGAACAAGATCGAGGAGCTGCCTTGAGTTATATTTAACCTGAGGACTTCTCCAGTTTCACTTGTCACAAGTTGCACAAACACAAAGGACTTACAAAAGTTTTCCTGCATGTGAGGGAGAAGGGAAATGAGCAGGAATAGTTGGTGATGAAGAGGACAGGACCACACATTTCAGAGTAGTGTGGGATTAAACTGGTTTAACTCAAGCATATCAATGCAATGCACATTCAGCCCGTTTCCTTCTGCAGTGTGTGCCTCAGCAGTACAAAAATACTCCCAGTCGATGTTTCCATTTCATTTGCATGAGACCCTGTCACTTATTTTACTCTTTAGTGACATTTGTGCAAGCCCATTACCTTTAGGAGGGTTGTGCAATTGTAGTGGATTGGACTTCAATGTGTGCCTTCAATGCACTGAGCCAAGTATAAGTGTAAGTGGCCCTGAGATCCTGGAACTTTCCTTTCAATAACCAGCAAATTTCTAATTTTCTGTAAAAATTCTTCAATCTTTCTTGAAGTCAGTGAGTAAAATTTTAAGTTTTTATAGATATAATAACTGATAGATGAAGAAAAGTATAACAGAAGGAATCAGGTACTTGTTTCTGTCTTCATGAATTTAGCTAAATTTTCCTTCATCATCTTCAATACAAGTTGGGAGCTGGGGATAGTTTTGCCTGAAGCAACACAACTTTTCCTACTAGGAGACCACCAGCTATTTTTCAGCAGGCTCAGCTGTTGCCATGACATCTATATCTGAACATAAATTTTGATCAAATGCTTGATATCTGCTTTGTATTTTAACTGTTTGACTCCTGTGCTTGCATTGCTTTGGTTCCTGAAAATCTTGTGCAAAAATTCTCCTTAGATTGACTTAGGGTGAGCTTTTTGTTCACATCTGTTTAGTTTCTTATGGCTTCATGACATTCTGAACCTTTCAGTTTAGAAAGTTGTATCTTCTAACATGCTTTCCTTCTGAATATGGCTCAACAATAAGGGGAGTATATGTACTCTACAGTACTAACACTCTAATCATTACCTGGAAAAAAGCCCTAAGGCTCTGGTTTACCTAGCTTGATAGGCTGCTCTGTGGACTTCTAACCAAATGTAGTTCCTTTCTTTGAAGTGCCTGACTGTACTTAATTACCCAGAAGGTGCCAAATGTTTTAGAGGTGGATCCTTGGACTCAACACTCACTACGTTCACATAATCATTTTATATAACTGCTTTTTGCATTACACCTTAGCATATATTACAATTAATTTGCAGGTTGTTAAATATCAGTACTTAATAAAATTGCTTATCTTTGGTAAGTTTTTTCCAGAGATTTTTTTTTTCCTTCTGGTATTAAAAGTTTGAAATCTAGAAATTTGAAATTTATAGTGTTATCTTGAGGTGAAGCAAAACTAAAGGCAAGAGAAAGAAATGGCAAAGATTTGTGTAATTTTTCTAGGTAGTCTTCCATGACTGGCACTGGCAACAGTTGGGTAAAATGGAACAAACTTAGTCTCTACATGGTCTCTGTTAAAATGTTGTTAACTTTTCTGCTCTAAGTAGAGTAAGTAATTTGTTGTGTGAGAAACTGGAATTTAATTTTGCTTGTGGACTGTTTTGATTAGCTGTAAGAAATAATTGACACTGTTTGTTGAAGCAATGACTCATTAGGGCATATTTAAACCATGATCCAAAGACTCTGGGATTTATGGGAAGTGCTCCTGAATGCAGTGACTGTACAATCAGATCCTTAAATCTTGAAATAATGTGGAAATGCAGTATTGCGGCTGTGCTTTACATAATTCCAGTGCTAACTAGTCTGTATAACCAAAGCATCATTCCTTCATCCTTCAGATGCTTTAGCTGTTGTCATAGAAGTTGCAAACCACGCCAATGACATCATGAAGCAGGGAGTAAGTATTTTGGCTTACAAATCTGATTGAGTAAAGCTTTTTTTCCTCTCTCTTTTTTTTTTAAAAAAAAGTCATGGATCAAAGGGCAAGTGCTTACCTTCTGCTTTTTCTTCTCATAGGATAATTTTCAGAAACTCATGCAGATCCAATACAGCCTAAATGGACACCATGAGATTGTACAGCCGGGAAGGGTAGGTCCTCCAGATGGCATTCAGCAGATTGCAGTAAAGTGCAGCACAGATGATATGCAAGCAAAGACTGAAGCTGGCATATACCAAGAAGAAAAACGGTCCATTGCTTTATTACTAGGTTCTAACTGAAGAGGCAGTCAAATGAATACTGTCTCTCCATATGCGTGGGGTTTTTTCAGACATTTCTCTGATGAAAACTTGGGATTTTAAGAATATGATTCCTTGCCAGATCTTGCAGGCAGGTTTTTTTTCTCAAGCTTAACCTTGTATTTGTCATGGTTTCAGGTGCAGTATGGAAAACTCATTCACACTCACTTTTAGAGAAACCTATGGATAAATAGTTTTTCTCAGAAAGGGAACCTTGAATCCCAAAACTTCTGCAGCACTGGTGTAGTAATAATAATAATAATCATAATAGTGATGAAAAAGTCAGCTCATTTGTATGGCTTGTGCCCTAAAAAGCTAGATTTTGAATTTGTTTTAATTTGCTAGGTCTTTCTGAAAGAGGGAACACTGATGAAGCTGTCACGGAAGGTCATGCAGCCACGAATGTTTTTTTTGGTAAGATGTTGTATATGTTGCTGTGTGCCTCATACTAGTGTAGTTCTAAGTGCTTGAAACACACATTGCAAACACAAGTAACTAATAACTGCAGGTTAGTTCTAATTTAGAGAGTTCATCTGTGGCATATGTACCAATTTTACTGGAAAACCAT
>JAOXXN010000265.1:45044503-45062698 GCA_026770055.1 Myrmophylax atrothorax | reverse complement strand
GCCCATGGCCAGAGGAGGTGCTTTGGCATTATTAATGGCTACAACCCAGTACAGCTGCAGGTTCCTGCTGTGCTGGGCACTCCTTGTTCTCCCTGCTCCTCGTGCTCCTGGTACTGTGCCACTTTAGCCTAATGTTTTCCCTGCACTAGATTAGTGATCCACCAGCTGTGGGATAAAGAGATAGAGTAAGCTCATCTGTTCATCTCTTTAAGTTAGCTCATCCAATGGAAAATTTTGGAAAAAAAGAATTACTTGTGAAAGCAGCATGACCTGGTAGGAGCAGTCAGGAGCACAAGGCAGGAGAACAGTCAGTGTGGTTTTTTTCTCACAGAAGCTTGGGGTTTCACAGAGTTGGGTATAATAAACTGCACTTTTGAGACAGAAGAAGGTGGGGAGAAAAATGTTTGTTGAAATTTCAGATTGCCTTCAAGAAGGAAGGCCCATACTTTTGTTCTGGGAGCACCATTTACACCAGTATCATTCAGCCTATTCAAGGGTCCAGAGAGAAGGGGAATGCAATGAGAGACAAACCTTCAAATAATCACAGGGTGTTTTGGAAGGAGAAAAGGGAGGGAGGGTATCTACATTATACCAACAGACACAGAAATCTTTTTTATTATTAATCAACACAAATAACTAATACCATGCAGACTTAAAAAAATAATGCCAGTTTTAGTAGGAGTTGGGGATGGTCTATAAACTTGAAATTGCAAGAGTTATGTCAATGTGTAATAAAGCTAATGAAATTCTATTCAACACTTGCTTCTTAGTTTTAAATGTGAATAATAAGGAAACATTTTGGTGGTATTTTTACTCCAACAGTTCTGCAACAGAAAGAGATGAATGGTTAGAAGCTATCTCCAAGTCAATTGAAGAATATACAAAAAAGAGAATCACATTTAATCCAAGCAAAAGTCTTGAAGAGGTATAACACACCATTATTGTTGGTTTGTTCCCTTTTTGAATATAAAGTTAGCTTACAGGTGTTTAGAGAAACAAGAGGCATCCCACGATGAATAATAGAACAGGATGGTAAATGCTAAGTGAACAGATGATAGAACAGAGTACTATTTTGTAATGTTATTTATTTCATAAATTTAAAATTATTTTCTTCTGAAAAAACCCAAACCAGCTTTTGCATTTCTCTTTGTAGTCTTGTGAACAGGAATATGAAATGAAAAATAAAGCAACTATTGATACAAGTAGGCTGGTAGAACGTGAAAGTCAGAGCCTTTGTGAGCTAATTAAATGCAGTCCTATTGTTAGGCTTGCATTATAATGGTCATTGATGAAATGGTAGATAACACTTAAAACCATGGCAATTTATCAGAGAAGGCTTTCAAAAATCATTAGCATTTTCCTATAATGTCTCATAAATACTAATGTTATTTCTCATCACTGAAAGTAAAGGTATTCTGCTTATATTCTCTCAGGCTGATTCAGAAAAACAGGAAGAAGATAGTCCACTGGGATCAAAGGCTCCGATCTGGATCCCTGATACTAGAGCCACTATGTGTATGATCTGTACAAGTGAATTCACATTGACATGGAGAAGGCATCACTGCAGGGCATGTGGAAAGGTTGGGTGATTTTGTGATTACCTTTTCTGTTAGTCCTTCAAGTTCCTTGTGTGACAAATCTAAAAGGAGCCTGATCACACAAGAACTTTTTTTAAGCGACCGCTGTGCTATGTCACAATTATGTGCATTAGAAACCACGGGTTGGGGTTGGTGGTTTAGGGTTTGGGTTTGGGGTTTTTTAAGGTGAGTGTTATGACTGACCAGTGTTCAACCCTCAACCTGTTACATGTTCTTTATTTTGCATTCTGGAATGCTCTTTATGGTTGCTTTTGCAATTACATAATACAAATGAATGCTAGCTGAAACAAGGAAATGTCTTTCTCATTAATTTTCATAAGATAAATATTGATTTTTGGTTTTAAGTCAGTACCAAGCTTGTTTTATATTTAACACTTATTTAAGGTACATCTAATAAACTTTTCTTTTTATTGTTTTAATCAAGTGAGAATACAGAATTAGAATTCAATGCAGTTGAGAAATCATCAAGAGAACTCTTTAGTTATTTCTGTAAAAAAATTTTACTTAAACAGTTCAGTAACACAGGAGGCTTATTCTGTTTTCCATGTGTTGTTAATGTTGGCTTATTGATTTGTGTAATTCAGTGATTTTTTTATATTTAAACTTTTATCTGTTGAAGAGGAATGGGCAGCACGTTGAACATAAAGATACAGGAAAAATCCAAGATCTTAAATCATTTTTACTGTCAAATAATGCCTATTTCAGGTTGTGTTATGGGCTTAACAATGCTGAAGTGAGCATCTTTTGAGTGTTAGGTGATTTACAGGTGCACATCATACACAACAATGCTTTCATTTGCTTCCAGATTGTCTGTCAAGCTTGTTCATCAAATAAACATGGCTTAGACTATATGAAAAACCAGCCAGCAAGAGTATGTGATCATTGCTTCAGGGAGCTACAAAAACAAGGTAAAGAAAATCTTCACAAACTCTGTCTTATTTTCGTGGCCCTTAATAACATCTGTGTCTCATCTTTACTGCTGGGCTCAGGTGCTTAATTCTGCTTGTGCCCAAAAATCTGAGATCCTAAGATGCCAAACAAGCTTCTGTGGAGCAAGCTGGGAAATTAATTTGCAATACTTTGGCTCATGTATGCATTTACTCTATGGTAACGACACTTAGCTTATGCTGCTTTCCCTTTGAGATAACTACTGTTACGTTGTGTTTCATTAGTCACAGGGAATAAGTGTATGTTACAGTCCTTGCATGACCTTATCATGACCTCCCAGTGGGTTCATGTGTACTTTTTCTATCTGTAACTTGTATGCTTTAAAATTTCATTTTTGACAGCTAAGCTACTGAGATAGCTGAGCTCTGGGGCTCTGTAAGAACACAGGCCTTCATTTTACTGAAGCTGAGTCTCTTCACCCTCAAGCCTCAGCTCATCTGGAATTCAAGAATTTGGCATATCTGTACCTCAGTTCTGAAGGCAAATTCCTAACCATTGCCTACTGAACGCTGGCAGCATGGATTTCAATATAAACCACAGCTAGAGCAATTTTCATTGCAATGCTTTCAAAGAATGAGTTGCATTATGGAAAGCAAGGGTTAGATAGCCTGGTGGTAATAACATTTGCTTAGAGACGAGGGCCAGGATCAGTGTCCTCACTCATCCTGAGAAAACTCAAATAGGTGTCTTTGAAGAAGCTTCACATCATTATGCAGAAACAAATATAAAATCAATGGAGACACTCCCAGTGAGGTGGGAAACCAGGTCTTCCACCTCACAAGACTTGCTCTGAATTATGTCCAAATACTTTAGTATAAAATACACAAATGAGATGTAAGCAGAGACTGAGAGAGTTTGCTGCCCCTCCCTCTGGCAGACATTCCAGTTTGACAAGCAGCTCTCTAGGGTATCGAGAAAACTGTGATGCCCCAGTGAAATAATAAATCTCTGGATCCCAGCATGCTGGGGGTGCCTTTCTCATGGGGCTGTGGAAAGCAGTATCGACAACCCTTGAAGTGGCAGTGGGAGCCTGCAGTGATGGGGAAGGCAACTGTCTGGACCACCTGCAGGTGTCTGTGCTGGGCACTAGAGGTTGCTGTGCTACAGGCAATGGCAGGTGCCTTTAGCTGGGGAAAGGGCTTCAGAGCAGGTGCAGTTCAGCTGGCAATCCCACTGCTCTCCTGTTATGTCAGAGCCTCACCGAGTTAAGGGACAACTCTAGAAGTAGAGTTACTGAAAATACTCGTTCCAGGTTGGGCTGTAAAGTAGTAGTGGCTGTTGCTAGAAAAAAGGGGTGGTTTTAAAGAAGTGAAGTGTTGCAGAAGCCTTCCAGGAGAGATGAAGGAACTGCCCGTGGCAGTGGAGAAAAGACAGCACATGCTCTGGAGATGTCCAGAAGTGTGTGTATGTGATGGCGTGATGCTGGAAGAGGAGCCCTAAGGCATCCATAGTGGAAAAAGCTGAGAAGTTAACAGATGTAGAGAACTGAAGGACTGTTCAGAGTTGGGGAACAGAGGTAAAATACAGACTGAACTGCAGAGGACAGCTGTAAAAATCTGGTGTGATTTTTAAGACTTAATTTTCACCCTGTTTATGAGCAAAGGTAGTTCAACATCAAGAAAAAGGACTTCAAAAACAAACAAGACCTATCTGTTTAGTTTTAAACTTCTTGTGTGTTTTTTTAGTCTGTGATTTGGGGAATTCTAATTCATAGTGTTGATGATAACACTGAACAGTTAATTCAGTGCTGAATTTAATACAATCAGATGTTAATATTGAAACACTGAAATCTGAATAAAAATGCCAGCTCTTCTTAAGAGGAAAAGTCCAAGAATCAATTGCGTGTGTTTAGTTATGTGTGATATGAAAGCAATGTATTCATCCCATGCATTTTAGATAACCAGTGCACTCCTAAGAGCGGATCCCCAGTCAACCATAAATCTCCATCAAGTGCCTTGTCTACAGTATTACATAGTATTCCCTCTGGAAGAAAGCAGAAAAAAATTCCTGCAGCCCTCAAAGAAGTAAGTGCTTTATTGGTCAAAAGTAATGCCTTGTTGGTATTATATCATCAATATTAACAATGAAAAAAGATTCCATATTTTAACCATCTTCTCTAGAATTAAAAGTCAAAATGTGTCTGTAACTGTGGTTTGGACCTTAGTTTTAAATAGGCAGAGATGTGAACTATGAAGCAGTGTATAAAGTGCCTAAACATTCGTGAGACTGTGAATAAGAGAGAAAGTTGAAAGTGTAATTTCTTTCTTGCTTCCCTGTGTTTCCATCACTTGTGGTTTACCTCTGCACCAACAGTCAGTAAGAAGACTCCTGCATCAACTTAGCTCTTGGCTTTTGATTAGGAAAGGTAGAGCCAAACCCTTCCTTCCTGTATATACTCGAGGTCTTGGGAATGGGAAGTGATTTTTCTCGGCAAGTCTGCAGACAACACCAAGCCATGGCGCAGTTGGCACGCTGGAGGGAGGGAGTTCCATCCAGAGGGATCTGGACAGGCCCGAGAGGTGGCCCTGTGTGAACCTCATGAGATTCAACAAGGTCAAGCACAAGGTCCTGCACGTGGGTCAGAGAAATCCCAAGCACAAATACAGGCTGAGTGGAGAATGGATCAAGGCTAGACCTGGGAATGTTTGTGGATGAAAAGCTCAACATAATTGGCAATGTGCACTCACAGCCCAGAAGGCAAATTGTGCCCTGGGCTGCATCAAAAGCAGTGTGGGCAGCAGGTCAAGGGAGAGGATTCTCTGCCTCTGCTCTGCTATTGTGAGACCCTACCCAGAGTCCTGCATCCAGCCCTGGGGTTACCAGCATAATAAGGACATGGATCTGTTTAAACGAGTCCAGAAGACAGCCACGAAGTGGATCAGAGAGCTGGAACACCTCTCCTTATAGGACAGGTTGAGAGAGTTGGGGCTGTTCAGCCTGAAGAGATCTCTGGGGAGTTCTTAGAGCAGCCTTCAAGTACCTGAAGGGGAGCCTACAAGAAGGCTGGAGAGGGACTTTTCACAAGGGCATGTAGTGACAGGACAACGGAGACTCTCCTTAAAGTGAAGGGGTGCAGGTTTAGATTAGATATTAGGAAGAAATTCTTTACTATAAGGGTGATGAGGAACTGTAACAGGTTACCCAGAGAGGCTATGGACTCTCCATCCCTGGAAGTGTTTGAGATTGGACTGGATGAAGCTTTGAGCAACCTGGTCTAGTGGAAGGTGTTCCTTGTCCATGGTGAGGGGGTTGGAATTAGGTGATCCTTGAGGTCCTTTCAAACCCAAACTACTCTGTGATTCTTCTTACATAGATTGCATGTTCTCCAACTGTACATGATCCTCAGTGTTTCAGCCCTCTCTAGTCCTGTTGCATCCAGTTTAAGTTCAAACCCTTAGTGACAGTGGAACCCTCTATTCCAGACCAGAGTGATGGTAGTAGAAAAAATAATTTTTCTTTCAGCGATCTGTTAGTTAGCAATATTAACCTGAGACTAGATAAGAATTTGAGTCTTTGACAGGCAGGGCTCTGGAAATCTGTTTAAAAAAAAAAAAAAAAGCTGTACTGTGAAAACAAACCATAAGAGTACAAGTTGATTAAGTTTGGTTTTCCTCTTTAGGTATCAGCAAATACAGAAGACTCTACAATGAGTGGCTACCTACACAGATCTAAGGGCAGTAAGAAACCTTGGAAACACCTATGGTTTGTTATAAAAAATAAGGTGCTATACACATATGCTGCTAGTGAGGTAAGAGACTACATATTAGAAATAAAATACCCAATGATAATACTATCTTTGTAACAAAATTGTTTATTATCTAGAAACAAGCTATAAAATTAGATCACCTTACAGTATTTGATCTGATTGGGATGCAGTATTTTGAAAAGGCCCAGTGAGCTTGATGCCATAATACATTGATATAGCTATGCTGTTTCTGATTTCAGACCTAGTTTGAGTACCTCTGCACACCATTGCTCAGTTGTAGGTATATTCTGAGTCATTTGAAAAATGGGAGGTCTGTTTGGATACATCACAGTGTGCTAGTGGCAAAGTCAACATTATAAAAGCATCTTGAAGTATCTTGTTCTGCAGTTCCATAAGGTATTTTGAATGCTTGGAAAATGGATAAACTAAATCTCTTTACTTGTCCTCAAACTCTTGTCTTCAGCCTGGAGTTGTTGTTTGATACACAGTGTTACAGGAGAAAAAAAGAAATGCATCTTGGCTAATGGCCTTTGCTTTTTTATTTAGAATGTGTAGTCTGATTGCAGTGTGGAATAATCTCTAACCAATATATATGTGTGTGTACTTATACATAGACACACACACATATATATATAAAAGCTCTGCACATCCCAGCATGTGCTGAGGATGTAGTCTTATTGCATCTTAGTATGTTTTGTAACATATATGGATGCATTGTAGCACCAGAACATCTTGGGCTAATTTTGTATTGTATGTTACAATTTGCTACTAGCTTTCAAGAGCAAAATATCCAAAGCATCTGTTTGAAGGTATTGCTATTCACTTTCTATCAAAATGTAACGCCCAACCTATCCTGGACGTGTAAAGAATTATCCTTCTTCACTCCCATGCCACCCCCACTGTACTTATTTCCTGGTTTGTGTTCAGATTTGTTCCTGGGTTGTTCCTGCCAACCTTTATTTTTAGAACTGCTGAATTATGTCCAAAACCTGTGATGTTATTTTCACTACAGTATTAGTAATATGAAAAAAAACTCAAACAAACAAAGTAGTTCTAAAAATAGCTTAAATAATTGTATAGAAAAAAATTACTTTTACTTTGGTTAGAAAATTGTTTGAGAGCATTGTGTCTCTTCTGGTTAGTTGCAAAGGAGACTTTGGAAGAGGTAAAGAAAGATATATTAGTCTGTGACAGTCACCTTAAAATTTCTTTGATTTGGCTTCCTCTGAGATATCAACCTTGCAGAGTAGCTTCAGTTTGCAGCTCAATCACGAAATTAACTCTTTCCTATTTTCTTTAAACTGAGGAATATCTGTCCTTATTTTTCATCTTGATGAGCTGTTGCAGGAGACATTGTTTTTAGAGTCTTAAGGGAAGGTTGAGTTTTGGTCAGCCAGGAAACCTCACTTAAGCTACTTACCGTTAGTTCCAAGTGATAAAAAGATCAGTGGTAAAGAACCCACCTGTCAGTGATACAAAGACCTGAGACAGTAAAACAGATTGCTCAGCCTGACTTGACTCTTTTCCAATATCAAGAAATGCTGTTTTCACTGGACACTCCTGTTTCATTGTAGAGGCAATTACCAAAGTCTTCACCTGATTTGTCAGTGTTTATGTACACTCTTTCATTTTTTAGCTATTTTTTTGCTTCTATCCATAAGCACTGCAGGACCTTGCCTAATTGCAAAACACTGGTTTGGAATTTGCACTGGATGAAAATAGTTAGGTTTTTCTCCTTCAAAAACGCTGTGTATTGTATTCATTAATAAAAAGACAAGAGTATAAAAAAGAAAAAAGTAAGTAATTGAAATGAATGAGGAAGGGGAAAGTTTCATTTTTAGCCAGATTTTGAAACTAAATAAAGTAAAAAGGTACAGCTTCTCTTGCTACTCTTTCCTAACCAACCATTTGTGAACATTCAACAACTATTTTCCCCCCATCCTTTTAATTTTCAGCAACAGAAAGTGAAATAAGCTTAACTACTGAAAATCTTTGGAACTTGACTCCAGTGCTTGAGGACATAAGTTGCATCCATAGCTCTTCCTTTTAGCATACTCAGTGCAGTAAATGGCATCCCCCTTCGCTCTTAAGGTTGTTGGAAAGAGCGCTGGGCGTGATGAACCTTTGCTCTGCTGCCTGGTGGTGGTAGCTGATCTTTTGATACAAAAAGTCCTTATCAAGCAGAATAATGAGACAATACAGTGAAAGACAAGGTAAATGTTATAGGGGAAATCAAAAGAGGATCAGCAATGTTGAAGTCTATGAGGTTTTGTTATTTCCTGTTCCCTGATTCTTGCATGGAGAAGATAAAAAGCAGCATTTTGTGCATGTCTATTTATAACAACTTGTTTGTTGTACAGTCTGTTGCAATGGTATGGTATATGAATAAAGTCTAAATGCATGCCTTAGTGTGTCTTGCAAACTAATTTTGTCTTGTTTTCTTTTTTTCCCCTGTTAAATAGGATGTGGCAGCATTAGAGAGTCAGCCTTTACTTGGATTCACAGTCAGTGAAGTAAAAGATGAAAACTCAGAGTCCAGAGTGTTCCATTTACTGCACAAAAACACTTTATTTTACATATTCAAAGCAGATGACCCCCATTCAGCTCAAAAGTAAGAAACTATTTGAATTCATTTCTTTTACGTATTTCTAGAAAATTCAGAAGTGGTAAATGTTCATGTTCACATATTAAACATATATACAAAAGATCCATATTATATAGTATGTAAATGAAAGTGTTAAATTTACCTAACACAAGGTTCTGGTTTCATTAGGGCTTCTGAAATGAAGGAAGCAAACTTTCCTCTGCAAAGGACTGAATGTAGGAGAATGGGAAAGTAAAAGAAAAAATAAGAGATCTTTTTTTCTCCTAACCTGTTCCTCTACCCCCAGTCTGCTCAAGTGAAAATTGAATGTTACCTTCAGAGAAATCCAGAAAATGTGTTTTAAGAATTAACTGATATGTTCCTTTTTTATTTTCACCTTTAATGTTAGCTATTTTTAATGAATATATGGCAGTGAAAAATAAAGCAAACACTAAAAAGTGCAGGACCACAGTTTGAAGTGTGTGTGCAGATGCAAATGAGCTAATACATTCAGGACAAAAGCTTGAATTCAAAGAACATTCACACAAACTGTTTCATTTCAAGTGCTGTTTATGTGTTGGAGTTTGGAGTCGTACTTATCAATGTATGTATGGTGTGTGTTTTCTATAAAATAACCTAGAAGCTCAGTCATTAATCAGTAGAAAACATTTGTTACATGAATTTTACAGACTAGAAACTAGTCTAGAAAAGGAATACATGTAAGCTGTCTTTCCTATATGCCTCTTATCTGACTTGTTTCACTGCAGTTTTGCCAAATGAATTTTATATTAATAAGTACATTTGATGCACTAATTAGTCCATTATCAATACTTGAGCATTCAATGGCTCCAGGTATAGTTTTCTGCAAATAGAGACATTCTAAAAAACCAAGTATCCAGGACAACTGAAAATACTGAACAACTGAGAATGTGCTTAATGACACTTCTCTACATAAAAAAATCTGGAAGTCTTTATTTGATATTTGGGAGTATTTTGTGCAGATGCACACAAATGTTTCCTTGTTAATTAATATGCTATTTTCTTATTTCCCCTGTGTCCTCATTTGTACTATATAAAATAAACTAAAAATCCCTAAAGCATTCACTAGCTTTGTTTTTCTATTCAGACAATGGCTTTTCTCATGAGTAGGAAAACTTGGAATTGAACATACTGTATTTCACTGAGGCTAGGAATAACACCGAGTACTTCGAATTTCAAGCTTTCTACGAGTATTTAGAATCTGTAGGAGATTTATGCTGAACTTTCAGCATAAATGCTGCTTTGACAGCATTAAAAGGAAAACCAAGAACTTGCCATTGGCCTGTTTGTATCAGTGGACACTATTTTTTCCTGGTAGGGCCAAAGAAATATCTGATGCATTTGTGTAAGTGCAGCAATAAATTTTAACAGATGCTTATTTTTCAATGACATTTTAAAAGTCCAGTGCTGTGTTCAATGCTTAAGCTGTTTATGGATTTTTTTTTTGTAATTGTATTCCACTTGAGTTGTTTTTAATGTATACATGGCAGTGGAAATTACAGTGAGCCCTAAAAAGTAGGGGGTAAATGTTTGAGTTGTTTGTGCAGAGAGGCATGAGCACTTATGCATGCTTAATATGTTCATACCAAAAGCTTGAATTCAAAGAACATGCACACAGTTACAAAATTGAATTCTTAGAGCAAGGAAAAGCCAACATCTTTGACTAATGTTTAGATACCCTGTGAATACTAAGGCAGGTTTGAATTTTCATTATAAAGATAATTACAGTCTTTGTCTCATTCAGTCCTGCAAGATTTTCACTTTGGAAAAAAATTATCATTATGTGGGCCCCTTAAATTTACATACACAGAGTTCAGCCCTCACTCAGAAGACAGAATTATTTTATATTTTACTGTGTTTGTCCATGTAGCATCAGAATGCTTCAGGAACTTTACATTTTGCATCCTTGAGAAGCTGAGGATGTTTATTACCCTCCTAATCAAGCAGGAACAGAAACCACAGCTATAGCGAGTAAAAGGAGGTGAATATTAACTTTGAGTTTCCAGTTTGAGACACCCTGGATCAGCTGTTTGGGCCTTCTCCCTGCCCCACCTTCCACTCCCAATGTTACATGTGCCCTGTGACCTCCTCCCTCAACCCCACCAGTCATCGCTAATGCCCGTGTACCTGCTGCAAAGGCAGAGGGCGTGGGTTATGCAGATGGCTACCTCAAGTAGTGTCCTGATTCACCCCAGATCATGTGTGCAGTGAAATAAGGAAGTACTGGAGTTTTTTTAAGGTATGCAGAACCTTGGCATATCCTGCTTTTTGAGTGTTTGGTTTCCCAACTTCACCTATTTGTGCATGTAACTTCTGTATGGGAGAGGTCCACAAAAAAGTTTCTATGGCCTTGTATAGGATACCTAATATGTCTCCAGCAAGCTTTGTATGTTTGGAATCACTGAGTAGATTTCTGGCACTTGCACTCACAGACCAACTGGTAATGAAAGTATGACGTTACTTCTTGTGTGAATCTGTAGCTAGTGACAGCACTGAGATTTATTCTTTTATCGGCAACTTTCTAACAGTGTTTCATTTTCTAATAGGTGGATAGAAGCTTTTCAAGAAGGCACTGTATTATAGCAGTGTCAGCATCGTGTCTGCAAGTTTAAAGGAAAATATCCAAGGATGGTGGTAAAACAGACAACAGCTGTTCAGTGGAACAGAATCCTGCCATCTCAACCTACACAGAATTGTATATTTGTCAGGATTGGGAGTTGTTGCATTTTTAGTGTAAAGTAATATTTTTTTTAAGAATTGTATGTATTTCTGTGTTGATACAAACTGTGTTATTTATTAAATTCCAATGTTTACTTTAATGGGCAGAATTATTTGTGAGGTCTGCATTGAGGTCCAAAGTGCCCATGTCCTCAGAATGGCAGATTGTTGGTCAACAGATTCATAAACTTTATGCTTTAGAAAAAAAAAAAGGCAAAACAAAACAGATCTGTTGCAATTGTACAGTTCCTCATGATTTGTGTATAGGTCTTGAGCTGCTGATGTTCACTTAGCAATTTAGCAGGAACAGATCAGTATAGGAATTTCACAGATTGTGGATATTTGTTGACTCCTTTATGAGAAGTTGTATGATATTGCTGCTCCTTTCCTCGAATGGCAGTTGAAATCTTGCATACCAGTTCATTAGACCAAACAAAGTCTTTATCACAAAAGCAAAATACAGTTCAATTGCTAAAAGATAGAAAAGGGAAAAATATTTTAAAACAGACTTTGCAATTACAGGGATAAGGCACTAGAGTTCTTACAGTACTACAGATGCCAAAGACACTGAAGAGTTATCTTCAAGCAATTGGAGGCTATAGTATCTTTTACATTTCCAGTAGTAATTTAAAGCAGAGTAAAAATACATTTTTGATAATCAGAGAAAAGACAAAATATCTTACTTGTTTCTAAACTTTGTGTCAAATCAGTTTTGTATGCACTATGAAACACTGTTTAAACTATTGTTCAAAGAACATTAAACAAATATATACACCCTCCTCTTCCAAAATTTTAAACTATTATATATTTTAATATTATGGTTAAACTGGAATTGCCATACTAAGACAACACATCTTTCTTAGTGCAGAAAGCATTGAAAATGCATACCATTCTTTGAAATACCTTTTGTTTACAATATTATTTGTTCTGTTTGACACTTTAAAACACAATTCAGTTTTAAGTGTTTGTTTTTGTTTTTTTTTCTTCTTTAAGAAAATCATCAGTATACCTCATGAGGAAATATTTACAGATGATTCTGGTGCATTTATTCTATTTAACTTTCAAAAAAGTTTTAACACTGTAATAGCATAAATGGAACTAGAACTATGAAAACCAAGTGCTAGGAAGCCATTTTTGTATCAAATGTATAGTCAGTTAATTTTACTATGTGAAACACTTGTCAGTAGTCCTCTGAATCAAGCTGGTTGTGGTAACGGAACTAAGAGCCATTAACTTTTAGTTAATAGTTTGAATCCATGTTAATAGCTATTCTGTGGCCTCACAATGGAAAGAGAATGGATGATAGAACAGTTAGTTCTATGATGAACATGACAGAAAGGCCCATAATGAAAATGCAAACCGAAATTCTCTTACTCCCTCAAATACCTCAAAGTCAGGTCTAAGATATTAACAGAGCTCTGAAGAAGCTTGATTTCCCAGGGCTTCTGTTGTAGTGGGCTTGGAAGTCAAATGCTTAATATTAACTATACAAGTAATTTCATTGACTTCAAGCATTTCAGTAGAGTACCTTATGAGTCAGGGACTTAAGGCTGTAGATCTGACTTCCCTCAGGAATCCTGGAGATTGACCAGGTAGTGTTGGAAATTAAATAGGACTCTCAAAGCCTTTATTCTCTTTTATTGTAATACAAACATGCTAAGTGAATGCTTTCCTCATGTTATATATAAAGGGCTTTTACTTAATTTTCCAAAACAGCTGCTGAGTGAAGCTAAGGAAGTTGTTAGCATGTCTCTTCAGGGTGATTTCTGACATGGCTTTTACTGTATTCAAAACTGAACTGATAGCAATGTAATGCAGATGTGGTGTGGCTCTTCCAGTTGATAGTATCAAAGGGAAGAGCGTCTTAATATTTGCACAGGCACTGCACACCAACGAAGATGGCAAGTCATGAACCAGCAACTGAATCAGAGATTTGGCTAGGAACAAACTAATTTAATTTCAGTTTATGGTTTGACATTTTCCCTGCTGCAAAATAGAGCAATAAAAGTCAAAACATACTGACCAAGGTGCCCAAGTTCTGCCTCATGTGTGGCATCAAACTACCTCTAGAGGATTTGGTGCAAAGTGAGAAAATAGTTTAAAATGTTCTGTGAAAATCAGAGGACTTCTTCCAAAAGTGGTTGATCAATCAAAAAATTGGTGACAGAAATAGATTGGAACGGAGCCTTAAAAACAGTGGTATGCATATTGCAGTCTAATTCTGTGTGAAATAAATTGTCTTTGTAAACATGTTTGAAGATTGCTTTTTCTCTTTCTCCAGCATTAGTGCTTTGTGTCATATGAAAAACCCACAACACAGGCATTTTCATAATATTTTCAGATGGTTCCTTTTCAAACTTGCCCTGTTTCTCCAGTTCATCTCCCATTTTGATTTGTTACCATTAAAAGTATTCACTTCTTGATTTGACTAAATACTGAAACAAGACCAGAAGGTTTTAGACACTTGGCTACCTCCTCTTATAAGAATCTGTAGTTCATCATTAAAGATTGGTTAGCAGAATATGAGACAAACACTAGCATTGAGTATTAGTTGCAACATTTTTATTCATGGATAAATTACAGGTTCTAGGATCCTGAATTCTCTTCTAACTTAAAACTGTATTTTGTGCCCAAAGGACTTAAGACAAATGGATGGATAGCTGAGCAGCTCTGGAACACATTTTACTAAATATTTTTTGTGCATGGAAACTTGATTACTCAGCTATGGATATTACACCATGATGTAAAGAGATGTTTGGAAAGACACATACAGTGTATTTGTTTGCCATACCTGCTGTCCCCTGCATTTACCATCCAAATAGGCTTTTATTTGAAGCAAGCCTAAATCATACTGTCTAAGTGGAAGAATAGAATCTTTATTTTGTAAATGAAAACAATTTAAAGTTGTAAATATTCCTGTGGTTATTCATAATTTTTGTAAAAATAAATTCACATTAGTTGAATCTTGTTTTTATTTTTTAAATATTTTCAGGTCTTACATAATTTGTGTATTCAGTGATTTTCAAATGGTGGAATTTGTTCCCATTATCTGCACATAACTCTTGCTTTAAAAATCATATTATATTTTGCCCTTATGAACACAAAACAGCCTGAAAAGGTAGGCTGTGTGCATAGAGTAACACTGCTGCTGGATCTGACCACCTGAAACATTAGATTTAAGTTAATTATCTTGCTTACATCAGCCAAGACATTGGCTGTGCAAGTGTGAAGAGACACAGTCTCACATTACCAAAATTAGTGTCTGCTAAAGAAATGATTTCCATCTTCCGGCTCTCCTATCTTTCCTTAGCTGTCTCTTGCTGTCGAGTTCTTCACTTCCTGTTCCAACTTCCCCAGCTCACCAAACTAAAATCCCATGGCTTGGCAAGTTCACAGTGTTTGTTATTTATACAGCCCTTTCATAGCTGGATGCAGGGCCTGTGCTGGAATGTGACTTGCAGGCAAAATCTGACCACCAAAATATTGTCCCTGAGCAGCCCCACCTGTAGGACACTGAGCAGCGGGATTTTATCTCCTGAAGGCACCTCCCAGCCCTGGGCCATGACAGCCCTTCCAAGGTTCAGCAGCCCAGGAAGGAACCGGCCTGTGTGCTGTAAAACACTGTGATTTGCAGGTTTATGAGCACAAACTGTAGCTGCAGCAACAGCTGACTAGAATATGTTACACCATTAACACGATATTCTTGAACATTTATCAGTGGACATAAGATAGTTCTGGAGCATATGATACAGGGGAAGAGGACTATTCTCTGAGCTTCCTGATGAGTAGACATGCTCAGAGGAAAGAAAACATCCTAAGAAACTATCATTCTAAAGGATTAGGGGAGTTAAGTCTATGTGAAGATCAAATGAAGGGTGTTACATTAATAAATCCTTTTGCAAAATCTA
Organism: Myrmophylax atrothorax; assembly: GCA_026770055.1. NCBI lineage: Eukaryota > Metazoa > Chordata > Aves > Passeriformes > Thamnophilidae > Myrmophylax > Myrmophylax atrothorax. Next base: position 45,047,197 of record JAOXXN010000265.1, on the reverse strand, counting down.
CTTCTGCTCTGTCAAAGTATGCCTGAATCAGTTTCTGTTGGGATCAGGCCCTGCACTTGGTTCCAACAGCCACAGCAGGCTTGGGGCAGGCAGAACATGACCAGGAGTGTGCTCAGGTGGCCTGTATCTGCAACAGTGTGGGCAGCAGGACTAGAGCAGGGATTGCCCCCCTGTACTCGGCACTGGTCAGGCTGCACCTCGAGTGCTGTGTCAGTTCTGGGCCCCTCACTAGAAGACACTGAGGGGCTGGACTGTGTCCAGAGAAGGCCAATGGAGCTGGTGAAGGGTCTGGAGCATAAGTCTGTTGAGAATCATCTGAGGGACCTGGGGTTGTTTAAGCCTGGAGAAAAGGAGGCCCAGGGAGTCCTTATCCCTCTCTACAACCACCTGAAAGGAAGCTGGCACCAGGTGGGGGGCAGCTGCTTCTCTCACCTAGCAGGGGACGGGACAAGATGAAATGGCCTCATGTTGCATCAGGGGAGGTTTAGATGAGATGTTAGGAAAAATTCTTAACCAAAGGGGTTGTTGAGCACTGGCACAGGCTGCCCAGAGAAGTAATGGAGTCACCATCCCTGAATGTATTTAAAAGAAGTGCAGATGTGGCACTTTTGGACAGGATTTAGTGGTGGGCTTAGCAGGTGCTGGGTTAACAGTTGGACTTTATCTTGGAGGTCTTTTCCAACCTAAATGATTCTCTAAGTATTTTAGCTGGACCTCTGAGGGATTTTTCTGTCAGGTTAGTTATGCTGCCTCCTTACATTTCCTTGACATATGTTTGACAGCAGTTTTTTGAAAACTTGCAGTAACAGCAGAAAGGGTTTTGCTTCACTGCATGTTTTTGATAGGTGGGATGTGTCTCTTGTAATCCTGGCTGACACAGCTACATGGACACGCCTTCGTAATAGAGATCAAGTATGAATTGGGTCACTTGCTAAGAAAAAAATCAAAGCACGTTTTACTGGTTACAGTGACATTTCTGCTCTACTGAGGATATTAGAATACTTGGCTGAAATAGCTTTGGTGCAAATTATTTAGCATTTGTTAAATGAAACTGCACTAAGCTCTGTCATTTAGAAAGTCAATGTGTGGCTCATGCTAGTTTGGGAACTGACAAGTACTACAGATTGAAAGTGCTGAAACATTTGACACTTAAAGGAAATGCTTAGCAAGTTAATCATGCTGATTTAAAAATTCTTCAGTAAGTTAATTTGCATTTGGCATTTGGGAACGTGTTTGATCAAAAAGCAGAATGCATGCTTGCAAGAACTGACTGAACTAGTGATCCTGAGCTCGGGTAAATAGAGGGAAGTGCAGCTGTGGGACTGGGAATGGGAACAAAAGGCGTGAAGGAATTGACAAGAGTGTGAATGATTATATTCATGTTAAAACATAAATTTGCTTGTATTCTTTGGTGTTTTTTCTTACCTCTGCTGCTCAGATGTTGATGCTTCACATCATCTGATTCAGTAAAAAATAAAATGGTGTAAATGATTTCCAGATTGTGAACTTGCAAATACAGCCCTGCCGGCCTAAATGATCTTGAAGTTGCTGCTGATCTCTGACCACTGCTACACCATCTTTGCTGAACAGATGGAAGACAAAGGGGGGAAAGGGACATATTTGAAGTATAAAACTCTTACTTAAAATCAAGGTAATTAAAAATAATTAGCATAAACTAAGTAATTAGCTAACACAACTTTGGTCCAAATGATGTTGAGATGTAGCCAGAACAGCAGTAAAAGTCATTTCTTTGGCATTACCTAACCAGGAACAGGCCCTTCTTAGCAGCCAGGCTCCCCTGTGCCTTCCCAAAGGCTGTTCTGGGCACAGCTGGCATTCAGAGAGGTGAGTTGTTGCTGCCATCCGTGCGAGGCACGGCTCTCTCTGGCAGGGCTGGCTGAGCCACAGTGACTGCACCGAGGGCCATGCGTGTTTCCATCACGTTGCACGTTTCAAATCCAATCTGCCAATCCTGCCTGTGGATCTGCCGCAGGGGGCAGAGCCCACCAAGCTCCCCAAGGCCAGAAGCAAATGCTGCACATCTGTGGTGTTCAAAGCTGGCTTGTCCCCACGTCCTTGTGGAGAACTGCAGTGGGGTTTTGGCCACTCGTGCTCCCCACTCCATAGGCATGATAGTGTTCAGTTTGGGGCTCCTCGGTTAAACAGGGCATTGAGGTGCTGGAGCATGTCCAGAGAAGAGAAGGCTGGTCAAGGGACTGGAAAACATGTCTTATGAGGAACAGTGAGGCCGCTGGGTTGGCTCAGGGCTGACCCCGCGGCTCCCTCTGACTCGCTGAGAGGAGGCCGTGGTGAGCTGGGCCGGGCTCTGCTACCGAGCCTGCAGTGACACAGACAGAGGAAATGCCTTAAGCTGAAATGGGAGATTCAGATCACGTAGTAGAAAAAATTTTTTCACTGTAGGGTGGTCGGGCACTGGAATAGGTTGCCCGGGGAGGTGGAGGAGTCACCTTTCCTGCAGGCGTTTAATAGGCGTCCGGATGGGGCGCTGCGTGCTGTGGGTTAGGGGTCACAGCGTAGCGCCGGGTGGACGGCGGGATGGGATGATCCTGCCGATCCCTTCCCACCCTCGAGGCCCGGCAGTGCCGCCGCTCCCGCCACGCTCCTGTGCCGGGAGCCCCGCCGCTCCCGGCCCCACGCCCGCCCCCGTGCCAGCAGTGCCGCCACTCCGGCCCC
>JAOXXN010000265.1:44998475-45017969 GCA_026770055.1 Myrmophylax atrothorax | reverse complement strand
TGGAAAGGATGAGAATGGAACATCAGCTACTTTTAAAATAATGAGTAAGGACACAGGAGAAATAAAGTTTGTAAATGAAAGAAAACAGAAGGAGGAGAAGGAAATTGAGAAAAGAATAAAATTAAAAAGGCAAGGAAGTTTGCTTTCTAAAGAACATAGAACAAACATAAAGGAATTAAATGGAGAAATAAGGGACTGCTATAGCCATTTATGGTCCCAGACATGTGGATATCTGAGAAAACTGAAGGGAAAATTAATCATGTTGATAATTATTGTTGTGGTTTTGCTTTGTCTTTTCACCCTACACCCCAAATCTCATGATAATTTGTGTTCTTTGGCATTTGGGATTTTATCATCTTACCTGGACTGCTCTCTTAAAAAAGCTTTTAATTGTGTTTTGCAGAGAAAAAAGAGTTGAAATTTTTTCCATTAAAATGTTAATATTTGGAATTGGCAATATTACTCTGTAACTGCTGAAATTGGATCCTTCCTGCTGCTTATCTTTTTAAAATGCAAGCTGTACACAGGTTTTGTGAACAGACAAGCATATCAAGCATTTAGAGAAAGTAATAAGCTTATTGTGAAGGTGCAGTAGCAAAGTTCATAAAGGCTTGTGTGAAATGATGCCTCATTTCAGTTTCTTCATGCCATAGTTCTCCACCTAGGAAATATAGCTAATATTGCCACCCCAATGAATATGGCACTAGTTATGGTCTATGTTAAACCATGAAATAAATAAATTCATCAGTAATAAGGATATGTAAATGTTAGGGATGGGTAAACAAAAATAAATGTTTAGTTACAGGATAAAAAAAAGGTAATAGGAGCTAATTTATTGATCTGTAATTCAAAATAGTTTGCAGGAAGCAGTTTGCAGGATGATTCTCCTTGTCTCCAGAATAAACCAGGCAGTTTTCCATATAGACATTTTGGTGGAGAAATGAAGGGACTATATGGAATCTTGATTTTCTCTGGGGATTATAATCTTTTAACAAAGTTGGCAGGAAATGGAAGATTATTTAATAATTACTTAATCTGCTGTATTTGTGCTTGAAAATAGGGATAAAATGGAAAAAACAGCCTGTAGGTTTGTTCTTGATTATGAAATCAAAACAGTTTTTCCTTAAAAGAAAAAAAAGGCAAGGATAGAATTTGATTTAATTTATTTAGAAATGTATATGTAAAAAAAAGGTCCCCACAAAATGAAACCTAAAATGTATATACAGGTGCAACAAGATTATTGCTTTTCTTGCTGTTTGATGCTTACCTTTTTCACTTGGACATCTCCATTTGTGGTTTTAAGAAGTTTTTTGTTAAGCAGCCAAACCCAGGAGGTGCTGAGCACTTCATGTAGCATGCAGTGAATCCAAGAGTTAAGATTTTTCATAATTTGGTGGGTCTTGAGCTTTGAGTTCTGAATGCTAAGAATTGTCAAGGGTCTCTGTAGAGTTGTAGAAGCACAGGTCAGTTGTGAAAATTGACTTCAAACACCTGGATAGAAATGTGTTTCAAATACAGTGAAAATGGAAGTTTTCACCTGAGTTTCATTCACTCTTATGTGTTGGAGGGGAAGATGATCCTGCTTCACAAATGTCAAAGGCAGAATTCCCGTTTTCTTCAAGTGCCCAGCTTGGGTCCAGAGGTTAACTTAAATTACCATAACAATTTGAGATAAATGTATTATTAGATTGTCACAGATCAGCAGACGGGCCAGAAGATTCAGATTGTTACAGCACTTGATCAGAGCTCAGCAGGCAAGCAGTTCATCTTAACAAATCATGAAGGCTCTACCCCAAGCAAGGTGATCCTTGCCAGACAAGATTCCACTCCAGGAAAAGTTATCCTAGCAACTCCAGATGCTGCAGGTGTCAACCAACTGTTTTTTGCATCCCCTGATATTTCTGCACAACACATCCAGGTAGATAATACACTTTATTTCATAATTTTCATTCAAATGGGATAAGAAAAGATGTTTTATTTCCAAATAAGTCTGTCTGGGTTCTCCTTTTTTGATCCTGTTTTTAAATTCTCATTGTGGTAGAACTCATTGTGGATGCTTAAAAATTATGAAGATAATATTTTAGTAAATTTATTGGCTCATGACATTAGAAAAAATAGTTATTTTTGCTGTCATTTCCAGATCCTGCCATGCCAACAGTCCTCCTTTATTTCTGCTTGTTGACTCCATCTGTTTTCACGTGTTGTTGAAAAACATGCTCTTTTCTTCATCTTGTTACATCTCTATCACTTAACATTTCCTTCTGCTTGTTTGCCTTTTTGTATGTTGCTGCAGCTGCAGTTTGGCTGTGTGAATTGTACTCCATGGTAATTGTTCAGATTTTTCAGCAGGGAAATACATTACTCAGTGGGCATGGGAAAATAACAGTAATGATTTTGGGGTTACTAATGTGAGGCTGTAAATAGCCAGGGTTGTAACTCCCTACACTGGTCCCCAGGGCACCTTTCTCTCATGCATGTTGCACGTGCTGCTTCCTTAGTTGGCACTCTCCAACTTCCAAACTTTCTGTCTCCCATCCTCAATCTGACAAGGATGGGATGGTGGAAAACATGCACAGAAGACTTGGGAGATGTGACCTCCTTCAGCATGAAGGACATTATTGCACTCCAGCCTGACTGTAGTTACTGCATATGGTTTGCCCATGTACATTTATGCTGCTGTCAGTTTGGCATTTATACATCAGTGTGATAGGCCAGACATTTGGATAATACAATCCATTTAGTCCCGTGTCTTACACTTAAACAATGACCATAAACAGCTGCTTAAGGAAAAGTGTTAAAAACTGGGCAAGTAAATAATATTCTTTTACTTTATTAGCTGATGATACAGAGCAACCTCCTGATTTGGAGACTGCAGCAAGATCATCATATTTGATAGCTGCTTCTAAAGTTAAACAACCTTTTTTTCTTGTGTTTATAGACAATACATGCTTTGATCTGTATAATATCATATAGTATTGCATGGTGTGCAAAGAATACTTTAGTTGATTTGATCTTCTGAGAGAAGTATTTCATTAGATGTCTCTTGCATTTTAAGAGACAAATATTACAGAGTGTGAAGTTCTTTATAAATCGCCACTATATCCCCTTTCAAGTAATCTCTTTTCAACTGAAGACCCCTAATCTGTTTAGTTTGTACCCTTCTGTGAGCTAGTCCACTCTGGTTCACTACCTACATGTTGCATAAACTTGAAAGAATCTCTATATTATATAATACTTTGGGGTTTGAAACTCACAGGTCTTTGCAAATGGACATCCAAGGTCCTTGCTCCGAAGAGTTTGATTACTGTGAATAGGGGAGCAGTGGCAAAAGCCAATCCTGTTGAGAGGCATTGAAGCATGTTTAGTGTTGCCATACACTTTGCATGTTGGAAGCCTCAACAAAAGTACAAACCAGTGGGATATGATTTGAAGTAATCCATATAAAAATTATTTTCAAAGACAGTGTAAGAGATGAGAAATGTGCCACACTGGTTTAAAAGATAAAATACAGGAACAGAGAAAATCTGGGCAAAAAGTTGAAAACTGTAGTTGTCAGCTGATATGTATGGGTAGAGATTTCCTTTCTCCGCTTAAAAGTTCATGAAAACAGAGTACCGTTCATTTGTTGTTCACCTGCATCCTCTTTGGGAGCTTTTGTATTTTCTCCCTTAAATGATCTTCTCGTCTGCAATTTCACCTCTTCTTTTGTAGCCTCCACTTGAATGCCCATTTGTTTTTTCTGCACAAAACCTCTCCATTACTGCATCTTATCTTTACATTGACTCATTGACCCTTTCTCCCATCATCTATTTTACCTTCAGTTGGTCTTCTTCATATTAATAATCAATTTTTATTCTTAATATTCAGGGTCAGTTCTCTGAGTCTGGGATTTTTATCTCCTCGTGGACCCAATTCTGGAGTCCTTCCTTATGTCGAACTTCCCGTTTCAGTGTGGATTTCATTTATGGCAGGATTTAGAATTTGTTTATCTATATTTTATATAATATAATGAAAATACATAATATTAATACTGGAAATTTAGAAGGAACAAAAGGTTAATATTCTCTTAACTCATCAATCTTATTTTTCTTAAAAGTAGATTAAAAGAAAAGAAATTAATCTCTGAGACATTGTTAACAAAGGGTGACTAGAAAGACGTATGCTTGTTAAACTTTCCTGTATGTGTCATCTGTACTATCTTGCAAACTTGCTAAAAAGTGTGATTTCTTAATTTTCCCTATAGAAGATAGGGCACTTTGGCTTTCAGTGACTTACCTTTCTATCAGAGGTCCTGTTCTGAGTATGTGAAGCAAGAATGAGAGAGTGGCTTCCCATTAGGACACAGCAGAAGTTAAAAACGCTTAAATGTTCTGAACTGTGTTCTCTTTTTAACGCAAAGAATATTATTTTGTTACTTTTAACTTGAGTGTTCCTTTTTAAAATCAAATTTTTGCTGTGCTTTATTTATGCTGTGGTGGGATAGAGTTTGCAAAGATCAAATTAAAGGTTCTAGTGCCTACACTGTAGAACTTGGATTCTAATATTATGTGCTTCATGAAGCTTTACAGGTACCAGATAGAAATGAATGAGACAAGGATACTCTAATAATGTAAAGCTGTTACTGAAAGCTGAACTGTATACCAGTTGATAGTGGTAGTGTCCAGAGTACATTCTGTTGGTCCACTATTTATGTGTATTGTGAAAAAGGTGTGTAGATACAGTAGCCTTCACAAAGGATTTTTTTTGTTCCACTTGCTTAATGCTTCAGTCTCTTTTGTACTATGGACGAGTCATTAGGATATAAGTATACAATTGAACAAAAGGTAAGAGTATGCAGATGTTAAATGTTTTTTTAAATTGTTAGTCTGTTTCCCAGAAGTAGTTCTTAGAGAAATGAAATCTTGAATTCTTACCAAAAGTGTTACTAGTAAAAATTTTGTTCCCTCCTGAGAGGGAGCACAGTGAAATGGCACATAGCTACTTAGTGTCTCTGAATGTAGATTTAGTCCCCTATCTTAGAGAAAAACCACAGGCATGAGATATATTTTACTATTTCTACTTGGTAAGAGAAAGAAAAATTAAATTCTTTCACACTTCTTTTCAGATTTTAACAGACAACTCCCCCAGTGAACAGGGCCTAAATAAAGTGTTTGATCTGTGTGTTGTATGTGGAGACAAGGCATCAGGTATTTATTTTTTTCTTTCTTTTTCTTTTTAAGGTGGTGCAACTACATAAAAGCAATTTAAAATTCTTCTGAAGCTGTGTAACAGTTTGTGTTCTTATACATATTTCTCTGTATCTCTGTACATGCACAAAGGATTCTCTTTCAGTGGAGAATTACACCAAATGGTACTCTGGTACCCATGGGTGGGACTTACTGTTGTTTTACATAGAATATCCTGAGTTGGAAGGGACCCACAAGGATCACTGAGTCCAGCAACTGGCCTTTCCCAGGATCTTCCCCAAGAGTTGCACCATGTGCCTGAGAGTGTTGTCCAGATACTTCTTGGAACTGTGTCAGGCTTGGTGCTGTGACCACTGCCCTGGGGAGCCTGTTCCAGTGTCCAACCACCCTCTGCATGAAGAAAGAATCTTTTCCTAATATCTTTCCTAAAATCCCCCTGGCACAGCTTAATGCCATTCCCTTGGGGCTTGTCAGCAGAGGGGTCAGTGCCTGCCCCTCCGTGTCCTCTTGTGAGGAACCTGCAGGCCACTATAAGGTCTCCCCTCAGCAGGGAGCAAACTTCCTAGAAAATGAACCAATTATTTTTTTTTTTCTGTGGCACAGTTTGTCATTAAAGGTACGGTTGCTGGAGCTCTAAATACATGTCAAACTTCACCCATCTCAAGGGAATTTCTGCCAAAGTAAAGGCAAAGAGGTCTGATTGGTCAGCTCCAGTTGTTAAAAGTTCTCTGACTCCCCAGGAGGGCTGGAGTCTCCCTTGAGGGGCTGGAGATCCCAGGAGGTATTCCTGCTGTGCTGACCTTGGAATACTGAGCAGTGGTAATGAATTTGGGGAGGGTGCCGTGTTTCTTGAGCAGCTGCAGGTTCTGGGAGCCTCCTGTGTGACAAGCAGTGTCATGAAAACTGCTTTGCAGACACCTCCAAGCTGGAGTCCAAGAAGCTGCATCAAAGAGCAGGTGAAGAAGCAGCCCTGGTGCTTTGCAGAACGAATTCACAATCCAGATACTGTTAAAATGTTTCACATACTATTCTTTTAACATATATGATGCTTTTGAAATTCTATGTTTTAATAGTGTAGTAAAAAGGTTGTGATAAAGGAACCTAGAAAACCTATCAGAATTTTTAGAAACTTCAGTTAGATGAGACTGATGTGTCTAAAAAAATGTTTATGAGCAGTGAGGTAAGAATCTAAAAATGTTTTCCCTTAAATTAGGTCACGGTTGAGATTTATTTCTGTAGTGTGCCCTAGTTATTCTAAAGATCCATAAATCAAAATTGTAATTGTCATGCATGCCTTAATCAAAACCAGTACTTTTTAGTAATGTTTATATTTTATGCAAACCCAAAATAATTTATTTCTAAAAGTAACTTTAAAACATTATTTTTGTAGTATATCTTAGAAATTTTTTTATTACACAGAAAATTCACAGAACCGTGGTGTGTTTTTTTTTTTTAAATTCTTGCTATTCTAGATTATTCTTTCATTGAAGTTTTACTGAAAGAACTAAGGATGTAACATTATTCTGTTAGGAAAATGGAAGGTGAAAGTAAAGCTTTGAGCTGATTGCCTGCTGCTGTCAAATGCCACATTTGTGCTTTCCATGGTTCCATTATCTCAACAGTAATGAGCAATCACAGAGCTTGTCTGTAGGGAAAGTCTGAAAAAAATGCTAGAGAAATGTATAAATGAAAATGGTTTTTTTTTCCTGTGTTCCTGCTAACCTGTTTTCTGAGCTTTTTTAACTCTACTGTCAACAGATAAGGAAAGAATTTAATAAGCAACTTTCCTGTTTGTAAAACCTGTCCTGTTTAAGTGCTTTGAACTAGAAAAATGGTTCACTTGCTTTTTTATGTTGTTTTATAGCCCAGATATATTTTAAGATCTGTAACCTATGTGGAAGAAAAGTGTTCTTTTTTGGGGTAAAATAGCAAATACTTTGTTTTTAATAAATGTAAACTCTAAAAAAACCAGTATTACACTGTAAAATTAATACCACAATTTATATTGTTTTTTAATTAGGGCGTCACTATGGAGCAGTGACTTGTGAGGGATGCAAAGGATTCTTCAAAAGGAGTATCCGGAAGAATTTAGTTTATTCGTGCCGAGGAACAAAAGACTGTGTCATTAACAAACACCACCGGAACCGCTGTCAGTATTGCAGGCTGCAGAGGTGCATTGCATTTGGGATGAAACAAGATTGTAAGTCTGAACAAGAGCAAATTGTTTTATTGGGCAACTGCGTTCAGCTTTGTGCTACATACAATGCAAATTGCTATCTTGATTGTATTTTTAAATTATTGCGTCTTTTTCTTTAAAGAATTGTACAAATTTGGTGTGTCAGAAATCTGAAATGCTTTCAAGCATATATATTGCTTTACAAACTTAATGAGCACTTTGTATCTGGTGGAAGTGAATGAATTGTTACTCCTGGGTGGCAAATGTCAAGCATGGCTCTATCTTAATTTTATTAATGCAGTTCAATTTTTCTATGTGTAAATTAAGCCACTGAATGTGTTGAGTTCAACCTTCTTTTCACTTTTTCCCCAACTGAGACTATTTGCAATTGCTGTTGGCTTTTGGCAGAGCTTTGCAGAGCTTTTCACAAGGCAGAGATCCATAGTGATCTCAAGTTCAGTTCTTAGAGATTCCTGCAGATTCCAAGTTCCTTTTTACTTTTCCATACATTAGATGTAGTAATACTTCAATACCACAGCACTATCAGAGTATCAGACACACAGAAAATCAAGCAATACACCAATACTAATACTGCCCTAATGCCGTGACACTGCTGCTCTGCATAACAGTATTAGCTCTGCTCTCTGTCATCCAGCTCTTACTTTGCTGACCTTTTGAACCTCTGTGGACATTTTCCTCCTTATAGCCTTGCTTCTGTCAGCAGAAATCAGTAACACTTTTCCAGCACAGAGGAAATGAATTCAGAAAGGGGGAAAAAGATGGGGCAGTGAAAGTGGATTTTTATCCTCTAGTTCAGTTGCCAGTAAGTAAGAAATGGGCCCTCCACAGAAGACTTCAAGTAGAACAACATCACTGGGGTTAGAGACTGGGAGGCAGGAAAAGAATCTCTGGGTCATGGAGGAATGCTGAGTTGGGGAGAAGATTGTTTGGGGATAAGTCTCATTCCTCAGTGGAATGGGGCAAGGAAAGAAAACTCAGCATTGTCTTGGACTGTAGCTCTGTCAGTGGGAGTTACTTGTCTCTTGAAGAAGTCTTGGTCTTTTCTCAGCAAAGTCAGATGCTGATAGTAAGCACAGGTTAGCAAAGGAAGATGAAATACTTGCCTCCATCTCCCAACCTTTCAAAGCACTATTTATGAGTGGCAAGCTGACTTTAATGGCATTGTCAGTACTGGAAGATATTATGACATTTGGGTTTTATGATACTTATCAATGTAAAAATTTGAATAGCATCACAATCTGTTGCTGACTTGAAAGCTTTTTGATTTTTTTTCTTTACTTACATATTTTGTACATTTCCACATTTCCCCCATAGGGTATAGTAACGTAAGTTTCACTGTTTTCTAATCCATTCAAAGCAAAGTGAAAAATCTGTAGGCTAAAGCTCAGATTCCTTCCATCTGGTTTGACTGAAGTGTTCAAATTAAAAATATGATTCTTCTCTGAAGTCAGTGGTTGTGGGTCAGGATGCTGCCTAGATGAATCTTAAATGGTCTGAACTGAACTTTATGATTGTCCCTTTCCATCTGTATTGTCTAAGATCCTAACTTCAGAAGCTTCTTTAAGTGCATAAAATTATGTGGGTTCAACACAAACCCACAGTCCATGGAAAAAGGTACTAAGAGTTCTTTACAAAGGCAGTAAGAGTGTGGGATAGTGAAACTGAGAGAACGAGAAGCCTTAAGCTTCCACTTCGAGTCAGATTAGAAGTAAGGTGTAAGGGGATTTCTCCATTAACTGTGTTTGTGTGTTTGGTCTCTGACTACTACATCATTTCACTTAGAAGAAATCAAATCAGTTTGCTGGTTTTTACCCAACTTGTTAGCTTGTTGGTTATGGGATATATTTTATAAATTTTTTAGTTATTTTCAGAATTATTATTGAAATGGGATATTTAATAAAAAGTATTATTTCTTAGTCTGTAATTTGGCGTGTGATTTAATAGTTGGTTATTTCTTTAGCTGTGCAGTGTGAGAGGAAACCCATCGAAGTGTCAAGAGAAAAATCTTCTAACTGTGCAGCTTCTACAGAGAAGATCTACATTCGCAAAGATCTTCGCAGTCCATTAGCTGCAACTCCAACTTTTGTAACAGACAATGAGACAGCAAGGTATGTAAATTATGCTCAGAAGTAGCTATCTCTGTCTCCTGAAGCAGGAAAATTCCATTTTAAAATTAACTAAAATTAAAATTTGTGCTGTTTTCTGTCAGATCGACAGGTCTGCTGGAATCAGGAATGTTTGTTAACATTCATCCATCTGCAATAAAAAGTGAACCTACTGTGCTGATGACACCAGACAAGGTATGTGATGGTATGGCTGATACAGTAAGTAGAGCTTATTGCTGTAATGTTGTATGTAGGCAGGGAAAGGGTGTTCTTTTGTACCTCTGGTTATATTCATTTTAAAACACTCACAACATTAGCCAGTGTTGCAAATGCCTTCTCTTTGCAAGAATCCTTTTATCTTCACATAGTAAAAGTGCTAAAAACACTATAAAGCAAATGCCCTTCCATCATGTTTTTAGACAGCTTTAATGGTTACATTACTGTAATTTTTTGTTGGGAAGTCCTGATACTTGGCTATTTGTTTGGTATGAATAAAGTGAGGTATTCACCAAACCTCTCATGGCATTATTACAGTGCATTTTGTAAATACTGTTAGATTTTTTCCTCTGAAGCACTATTTTTGCAGAGCTAATTTGAGCACTCTCAGCGACAGTCTTATTTCGGAGCTGTTTTTCCTTTGTTTCCATTTTGTTACACTTCCTGATACACTAAAGCCGTGTGATAACTTGCCTACATATGCACAGTAGGAAGCTTTTGTATTTTTCTAGCTGATACTAAATTACCTCATACTGTTTTCGTGCATTTTGCCTTGCTTGTTCTGTCAAAGGGTCCCATCAGATGTTGTTTATTCCATGTCACTTTTCTGGTGCTGTAGAGTATGACAAGTGACATGTAGTGTGCTGGTGTTAGTAGCATACTTGTCTGTAATAATGTACTTTCCTTTTTTTTTTTCTTTTCTTTTTTTTTTTTTTGTGGGGTAGGGTGGAAAACATGTCTTACTGCCTCTCTGAGTTGCTGGTCAGTACTGAATCGTCTTGTTCCCTTGGAGTTAAATAAAGACATAAACAACAAAAAGGCTGCAGCAGAATTAATTTTCTGCTTGCTTTTAAAGGTGACTTTGAAAAGAAGGAAGGCATAAGTTCTCATACCCTGTTACTACTGACTGATTTACATGGGGAAGGAAGGAAGATGCTAAAAATTTAATCTAATGCAGTTTTACTGTCCTGGTGGCTGACTAGTGAGTAGAGATGTTAAATCCTCTTTCTGTACTTGCTTGCCACCTGCAGTATTCTTTCTAAAAGAAATAGGTAACTATTACTTTTAAAAGTAAATGCCTAAATATTTCATATCTTAGATGCAGTGCAGTGTCTAATTACCCATTTACTGAAAATGTGTACATGCTTAATTCTTCATTTATGTAGAAGACTCTTCTATTGCAGGTTAACTGCTGCCAATTACCTGAGAATTAAAAGCTGTTCTTTTCCCTTTAGGTTGAAGCATGTCAGGGAGACTTAAGTACACTGGCAAATGTGGTGACTTCATTAGCAAACCTCAGTAAATGCAAAGACATGTCACAAAGCAGTACAGAGCTATCAATGATTGAGAGTTTAAGTAATGGAGATGCATCATTATCTGAACTCAAGCAAGAAGAACAAGCTAGTAGTGATGTTACAAGGTAATGTGTGTTACACTTGAAAAGTACTACTTTTTTTGAGAAGGTCTCTGTCAACCCAGACCATTAAATCTTCACAATTAGGAAATTTATCTGCTTCAAAAGTAATAGTAATAACAGTGTAAGCTCATGTAGAAGATGAAACTATAGGATTCTTCCAAGTGAAATCAAAAGGAAGTTCTATTTGAGAAATACATCTGTCTAGTTGTTTGGACTTGAAATTCATTTCAATTTAAATGTTATCACCGATTTTCTTACCTTTTGGTTGGCCATACTAAGATTCTTGTACGATAGTCTTAGTACTTTGTATCATCCTGGAAAACTGGTTCTTAAGAGATCTCACCTGTGTGAGTAGTTTAATGCCTGTAATGATTAATCACCTTAAAAGTCTGAAAAGCATTTTCCTTCTACACAGGAGAAGTCACAGAATTCTCACTATCAATACAAATACATTCAGTGAACATCCTACAAACTTGTGTCTTGCACTGGTTTTATTTGAGCCATTGTGGTGAGCATATTTGTAGGATATTCTGGGTAGTATGTACTTAGTTATTCCATCAATCACAGTCATGTTCTTCCTTGGCTGTCATCTCATGCAAGCTTCTGGCAGCTGTCCCAGCAATATTCTTTTATACACCGTCTACATTGTACATGCTGTTCTGAAAATGTGTGTGTGATGAAATCCATTAAGAGAAAAAAGGTGGGCATATAATGGTTTGTACTGACTGAAATACAGGATTTTCCCGTGGTCTCTACTGCTTTGTATAATTACAAGCAGATTACATTTTTTCTGCTCCTTTACTGCTTAGAAAGTCGATCTGACTTCCTGCAGATACTGATTTGAGCCTTTCCTTTGTCCTCCTAGGTAAAGAATGTTAGAATATGCCATTGTTCTACATGTTGATAAACATCATTCAGTACTATGACTGCTCAAAGAGATGCTTAATCTTTTATTTTCTGGGACTTTCAGATGCCTTTTTTTTGCTGACTTCAGAGTGTCTATTCAGTTTTAAAATGCTCTCTATGGAAAGGCATCGGGTTCTCTCAGCCAGAGAGCTTGAAAGAGCTCATGTCCAGTAGGTTCCCTAGAAGATTTACAGTGGGGAGGTTCAAGTTAAACATTGCTGTGAAAGGGAATTTGTTACCAAGCGAGAAACTAATATTTTTCATCAAATCATTCATTTCCTTGTCAGGCCGTGTCAGCTTGATCTAACAGACACAGATGTTTCCTGAAGAAAAGGAGTTTAAGGGATTTTAGAGAGCACATTGTATCCATCCATGCTTTTCATTTATTTTATTATATTCAGTTGCTTTCAGCTACAGGAGTTATGCTTTCACTTTTGCTGCTATAAACTTAGTGTACAGCTTTTGCTGCTAGTACCCCACTGCTTTTATATTATAATTTTACATGTTTTGTCCTCTAACGCTTCATTATGTTCATTTTTTACAGTTTATCTGCAGTCCTATATTTGTCTGTTGGTGACTAAGCCTGACAAAGAGAGAACCAAAGTTGTTTGTAGAAAAGGATATCAATAACATGTATTTTACTGTTGATTTGGCCTTGTTTTCTCACTTTGTGGGCTGGCCTTTCATAGCTTCCAGGCAAACTTTGTTCTCGATTCTCTTTTCCTTGGTGTTCTACCTCATGGTCGTTGCTCCTGTTGAGGCTTCGTGTAGGGCAAGGACCAGCAAAGCTGAGCCGTAAGGAAGCAGAGTTGCTACTGACTTCTACTGTCACAACAAGAATGAGCTGGGAAAAAAGTATCATGGGGAAGTCATGGTTAACCAGTGCACCTGCCCACACTATTGAAAAAAGGACTCTTCAGCCTGTGCTAGAATAAATACAGGATAGTGGCAGATGCATATAACATTTACCTTTGGGAGAAGGGGGAGGTCTGGTTCCTCTCTTACCTTTATGTCCCTGCCACATGAAGAACCCTGCAGAGATCCTATTTTTTCCTAAAAAGCACCTTCCACTGAGCTGCTGGGTTTGCCTGTTCTACCTAAGACTGCAAATAGTGAGCCATGCAAGACCTGACACTCAAATCTCCTAGCAAGAGTCTGACAGTATAGCTTGTAGAGCTTAGCCATGAATGCATTCCCCTTGTGCCTACCAGAAACAGGAAATGGCCCAGGTATAGTTCACTTCTGTATGCCCAGTCACCCTCGTGTGTACACACCAAGGTATACAGGCTAGTGAGGACCAAAAAGTAGTTCATTTACCATCTCAAGCCTTGAAGCAGTGTCAACAGCTTCTTCATTGTGATGTTTCATTTGGTTGTAAACAGTTATATTAAACATCTAGATTTTTTTAGCATGTTAGTTCAAAAGAGCTAGGGAGCGTGGGGAAGAGAAGGTGGGAAAGATCTACTCCAGACTTTGGCATTAAATCAGTAATTTTAGACTCTGATAATAAGCACATCTATAATTTGAGAATCAGCTCTACATACAAGCTGATGATCAGCTTTTGTAAAGTTTTCGGACCTCAGAGTGTAAATTTTTTGTGCAACACTGCATACAAATGATGCTGCTGTCAGGGTATGTTGTCTGTCTGTAGGCAGTGATCAAGCCTGTATATTTTTGACTGAAGTTGTACCAGTTGTGGTTTTCAAGTGCATTTGTGAAGAGAAAAACAACACATCTGCTACCAAATAGCAAAATACTGAGTCATGTATCTGTGCTTGTCCTGTCATCTCCACTCTAACATTTGTGCTTGTGGCAGGCAGGAGTGAATGCCACACATCAGTGTGTGCTAAGGGTGGCATTGAAAGCATGGGAGTGCTTTCTCTTGCATATTTTGAATCAGTCTTTTCAAGTTAAGTTGAAAAACTTGACCACAACTTATTAATTAACAAAAAACCCCAACTTAGTCTGGTTTTGCTTCACAGCAGTAAAAACATGTACAATTTACACATGCACTAAGTGAATGTAACAGCATCTGATGATCATGTCCTCAAAACGCTCCTGCCAGCACTCTCAGTAAACATCACTAGAGAGATCTTGAAAGGCAAACTGTGATTCAGCAGCACAACCAATATGTCAAAACTGTGAATTTGTTGGCAACTAGTGTGAGCAGGATCTGCTGCTAGTTTTTGTTTCAGAGTTCAGTGGAATGTCAGGAAAAGTATGCTGCTGACTTTTATTTTCCAAATCTCGTTCTTTGAAACAGATGTTTAAATACGTGTCTCAGACTTGTGCAGGTTCCTCTTAAATTGGAACTGTCTCTAAAATACAAATTTATTTCTTTTTGTTTGTTTGTTTGTGATCTTACAGGGCGTTTGATACTCTTGCAAAAGCATTAAATCCAGCAGAGAGCGCAGCATGTCAGAACTCTGAAAGTGTTGACGCCAGTGCACAACTACTTGGTGGAGAAACAAGTGGGAATGTCGTTGAAATAGAGGGACCACTACTCAGTGATGCTCATGTAGCATTCAGGGTACTGAATATTTTTGTTACTGTTGACTATTTATAACCATTTCACACAGTAATGTAAAATACTGATCTGATTAAATCTTATTTTGAATTTCGTAGAGAAGTAACTATTTTTTCAGGTATTTGCATTAATTTCTGATGGATTGATGCCACAAACACTGCTTTTGTTCACTGGTTAACTGTTTGAGGAAAAGTACAGCACTCTTCAGTGGTTCAACTGCATTGTTTATTTTATAGTTTCTTACCTTAAAAATACTGGGTAATCCAGGCAAAAAGATTGTTATAGACAAAGAGTCACAGGAAGGAGAGTCAGCAACCACATCTCCCTTGTTAACAGGTAGACCTGATGCAATCTGCAACTGGTTTTTGAGACTTTTGAAAGTATTTATAAGTTTCTTCTTTGTGTAGATACCCTATTTCCCTATTAATTGATTTTAATCATTAAGGGAAAATACACTTTCTGTGTTAGTGAGCTTTACATTTTCTGTCTTTGTCATTTTACAAGCATGCAGAAATTCTCCTATCAATTTTTTTCATCTTCTCATTATTCATGGACAAATCAAAAAGCTTGCTCATCTGAAAACTTCTTTGGTACCAGGCATTTGACTAAACTTCGTCCCTCGGCAGCATCTGTTTTACTCACTCAAATAAATATCTCTAATGCAAATGTCAAGGGTTTTTTGTGTTAGCTAGACTGTTATATTAAGAAGTATTAAATTTTGAAGGTGGAATTACAGTGCTGTAATCAGCAGATTTGGGCCAAATCTCACTTTCTTCACATGTGCAGGTAATGTCACTGATGTTTCTCATGGACATTGAGAAGGACATACGTCTTTTCTGACATATATTGGTTGTATGTTTTGGACTCTGGAGCAGATATGTATTAGGTATTTTGCTCACACATCAAAAGATTTTTTTATGTGTTTATTTGTAAAATATTAATTGAAAGTACAAAAAAAGATGTTTTGTGCAATAGAATTCACACATACACACTCTGCAGGAGTTGTGGTAACCCCTCTAGTGTAAGCAGCTTCATTCCTATTGCAATGGTTCTTCTCTCTTACTCTTTAAGTGTCTCAAAAGTTGAGTTTTATTTGTGATTTTCCATCTCCAGGTGTCCCAGACAGGAATCTTTATCTTTGAATCAAAACTTTTGCCTTTTTTGTTGGTTTGTATTTACTATGGTGTATAACTGTGTGGCTAATAATGAAAAAGGCAGTCATTCAAATTTTATGTCAGGATTATATCATCTTTATTTTAAAAAATATTTCCTTTTTCACTTAAAAGAAACTCTTAAAATTGTCTTTTTCTAAACATTTTATGAAGAAAGTAAAAAGTCTTGCATTTTTCTTTCTGTTCTTCAGCTCACCATGCCTTCTCCTATGCCTGATTATCTTAATGTTCACTATATCTGTGAGTCTGCCTCCAGGTTGCTTTTTTTGTCCATGCACTGGGCACGTTCCATTCCGTCTTTCCAAGCTTTGGGGTAAGTGTTCAGTTACTCTGTTGGCTTATGTTGTGAATGTGTGCTTTTAAATTTTTTATTTTCGCTGTCTTCTTCAGGGTCTTTTTAATATAAAACTACTTATTAAAACTGTTATAAATCATAGTCACTAAGGTAAATTTTGTGAACTAAAACTATTCCCAACTTGAGTCTAATTCAGGACTTTGGTCAAGTTTTGAAGGAAAAAGGAGTAGATTTACAGCAATCAAATGCCTGCACATTGCTGCTACTTTATTAAATTTTTAGTAAACAGGAATTCCTATCATTTTTTTAATAGTTACTGCTCTAGGCTATGTCCTGATGATTATCAGGCAATTGCCAAAAAAAGCTCCTTTTTTATTTTTACCTTTACAAGGTGAAATAGTAATAGTAATTTTGCCTTTAATAACCCATATGAAGAAAATTATTAGCTAGATTCAGCAAACATTCAGATGAAATTGTCTCAGAGGATTTTCTAAAAATAAATGGTTCCTGTAACCAGAAATTATTTCTTACTATTCTTTTTACAGTTTGTAAAACATCCTGCTTCTCCATCAGAACTCAGTTTATCACTTAAAATTCTTAAGCTAAATGTATAATCCATTGCAGATCATCATGAAAAAACATCTCAAGACTGCATGGGGAAAACGGATTTATGTTATTTTCAGAAGTCATTTTATGAAGATACATCAAAATAAAGAGACTGTACAGGGTACAGCTCTGACACAAATGGAATATAAATCATGTTTGTTCTCATCTGCAGTGTCTTTCTTTAATTCAGTATCGAGGTAGTGTGTGACTGTGGCAGCAAAGAGAATTCCTTTTTGAAATGGGGAATTGTCTCCTTTGCCAGGAAGGCTGTCAAAAGTAGGATGATCTGTGATTACCATTTGTTTTTACTCAGATACTTAAGCCAAATAATTCTACACTATTTAATTTAATTAAGTCTGTGTTTTGGAGAAGGAAAAAGGAATATTATATAAAGAATAGCAAACATAAAAAATAGGTAAACATGATGTTTCATTCTGGTAGAAATTCTTGCCCTGCAGCATTTCAAAAGACATAGCAAATGAACAAATACATTATATCATTATAATTTTTAAAAGGTTTTTGTAAGAGAGACACTGCAAATTAGTGCTATAATGACAAATGAGAATTGCTTTTTAAAAATAAAGTGTTGTGCAGAAGACTTCTCTCTCCAGAAAGATCTAACAAGAAAGGCTTAAAGAAAAAGCTGCACATGTTCTTTTAATATTTTACTTCCCAATACATTTTTCTGTTTGAGGAAAAAATACAGAGGAGTAAGGTGTCTTAATAGTGTTAGTATTCACCTGTGCTAGCATTTACAGACCCAGTGAAGATCATGGGCAACAGTATATTTGAACACCTTGACACATAAACACACAGTTTTCCTTTTGAAGAGCCTGAAAATAGGAACTTTTCAAGTGGAGATTTATTTGAAATTAATGCAGCCTTTTTAGTTTGAGCCCATTGTGTCCTATTATTTTGACTTTCACAAGGTTGACTCATTTCACATTTTAAATGAAGAGGAATTCCTGATGCTGATGAGCCAAAACAAAACCGTAGTAATGGTAAGGCATGTAAGGAAGATGGATGTGGTTCCCTCCTCTGGCAGTGTTCTGCTTGGTCACATCAAGATAGTAGCCTTTGGCCTAATCATGTAGTTAATGATACCGAATTACTGCTTAGTTCTTCCTGCAGGAGCATCTTGGTAGGCAAGAGTTCCCTGATGAAACGTTCATCAAGCTGGTTACAACCTTTCAGTGTTTTAAGGCCACTTGCACAAACTTAAGAGCTGGTTCTGGTCTTAAGTTTGATCAGCCATAAAGATGTTCTACATGATACATTATCTACACACATCTCTGATAAGTAGCCAGTACACTCTATTTGCATTGTTTCTCAGTATTCCCTTTGGCAGGGATGAGTGAGGATGTGACAAGAAGCTGCATGTACAGTATCCTGTCTACCCTTACCCTGCAACTTGGTCATAGTGAAAAATACTGACCTCGGTAAGGTCTCTGTAGTCTAGTTAAGGACAAGGCTACATTCACCTGTCATTTGGCATCAGTATTGCAACAAATAATCAGAAATGTTCTTGAAGAATGCATCAACAATTTTGCAAAAATCCATTTCGGTGTACTCTTGTAGTTGAAATTCTAGTTTTAATATGCTTTTCTTCCTCAATAGGTCTTGTGCTTCTTTTAGATTTCCATTATTTATATTCACTGAATAAAACTGTGAAACATGGTAACATGGACTTTGACTTCTTACTGGTAGGATTTCCTTTTTAAGGTACTGAGCTCTTCTTAAGCTCTGTAAGTTAGAGATGCTTATTACTGAAATTTAAATTACTAATACGGAAGTGGCTGGATATGCATTGATATATTTAATTTTAAGCCTCAGCATTTGAAAAAAAGTCCTGACTACACATGAAGCTGAATGTAAGGACTAATTCTTTCAGCAAAGAAATTCTTATGACTATTATTTAAACTTTGAAGTCTGTATTTCAAACCTTATTCCAAACATGAAAGGGATGCAGAAAATAGCAGTCAGGAAACTCAAAAGCCTGATCTCACATGCTCCATTTCACATGTATCTTTAATTAAAAAGTTGCACCAACCTGTCAGTTTTCAAGTGACAGAAAAAACCCACCAAAAACCTTTGAGTCTGTTCTACATCCACAACAGAAGAATAGTGCAAACTTTTTTTTTTTTGTCCCTGCTTGTAAATGTTTTTCAAACACTAAGGTGAATCCTAAGAAAATTAGCACAATGGAGTACTCTGTGACAATTGTCATTTTCTGTAACTTCACCTTGCTTTTGTGATAGAAATCTTATCTCTTTTTAGGTCACTTAAGCAAAATATATTACAGAAGTCACTTTAAACCGGGTATTTTAATTATAGCATGCCAATTAAAATGATGCGGGGTTTCATTATGGTCCTGGTTGTGAAGGTTCAAGTAGATTAATGTTTTATGAAGTGTTCTTCAAATTACAAGAAATGTGTGAGTGCAAAAGGCTGGTTTTATTAAGTGAAATTATTGTGTTTTTTAATAGACAGGATAACAGCATATCATTAGTAAAAGCCTGCTGGAATGAACTTTTTACGCTTGGTCTAGCACAATGTTCACAAGTTATGAATGTGGCAACTATATTAGCTGCGTTTGTTAATCACCTTCAAGGCAGTTTACAGCAAGGTAAGGTGTATACTGTGCACGTGCCAGACTTGGGGAATTACTTGATGTTTTTTTAAGTATTGAATCGCTCAGACACTTTTAACTTATCTTTTAGTTGTTAATGCAAGTTTACTGTTTATAGAATTTCATGGTTAGTATTGAAACAAATAATACTAGAAACTACAGTTCACAAGATGGAATTTTGTAGCAATTTTGCAAAAGTCAGCTGTGCTAATATTTATTTACAAATATATTTTAAAAA
>JAOXXN010000265.1:44983351-44997447 GCA_026770055.1 Myrmophylax atrothorax | reverse complement strand
GCATCCGAGATCTGACGGGATGGGATGGCAGGGAGGCATTGAACTGCCAGGGGACGGTCCCTACTGAGACTTGAACTCAGGACCTTGGGATTCAGAGTCCAGAGTGCTCTTCTCTGTACACTAACCATGGGACTGTACACTAACCTACCACATGGCACCAGACCCTTAGACATAGAGCACAGAGCTGCAGTAGCAGTGTATT
The DNA here is from genome assembly GCA_026770055.1 of Myrmophylax atrothorax. Classification (NCBI taxonomy): domain Eukaryota; kingdom Metazoa; phylum Chordata; class Aves; order Passeriformes; family Thamnophilidae; genus Myrmophylax; species Myrmophylax atrothorax. Next base: position 44,997,245 of record JAOXXN010000265.1, on the reverse strand, counting down.
CTTTACTTATACGTAGTTTATTCCTTCCTTGATTTTTTTTCAAGCTCTAGTGCATGCCTGATTACTGGAAGCTTTAGTGGTAGCAAGAGTCCCAGTTGTACAATTAAAGGGGGAAAAATTATAGTCCATTATTGTAGGTGTCAAGACTATTCAGACCTAGTATGAATTATAGATGGCATAGATCTCTCACTGTTTGAATCTAGTAAAATAATTATTTTTAAAATTCCAGTGTGAGCACATTTTTTGCATGCGTGTTGACTTGGGATTTTATATGTGTGTTGACTTAGATAAGCTGCCAACAGACAGAGGAAGACTAGTAATGGAGCATGTCTTCAAATTGCAAGAGTTCTGTAACAGCATGGTTAAGCTTTGTCTAGATGGATATGAATATGCATATTTGAAAGCAATCGTCCTCTTCAGTCCTGGTACGTAATTATTCCAAATGTAAAACCTTAACTGTGCTATTTGTTGCCATATAACTTCATCATACATGGTTACTGTTACTTCCAGAATTACAGCCTCATTGTTGAGGAATCTTGGAATGTGTGTAATGAGGACTGTGGGAGGAAGAGGGTTAATATTTTAATGTAAATAGCTGAATATTGCTTTGTGGATTTTTTTTTGCAGGGAGACTTTCATTTCTTTCTATTTGGGGAGTCTTATTCTTGCCTCTGCCACTGACGCTTTTTGTTCTTTTGGGTTTAGTTTTTTGGTTGTTTTAATTTCATTACCCCTCTTTATTTATTGGTCTTAATTATGTGCCTTCTTTTTGGGGTACATTTTCTGAGAACCTGTAATTTAATTTTCTGAAGTTGCTTTTGCACATCCAGCTGAGATGGGTTGAAGATGGGTTTTTAATGTATGAAAGACTTACCTCTCTTGTCATTGATTCTCACATGCAAAATTACAGAAACATCACCTCACTTCACACAGATATTTTAATAATGCAAATAGCACTTCTGGTGAGTGAACACCACAAACATTCTCTTGTTATTTCCATCTTCTGAACAGTATTTGCTTAATGTACTCTCAGTAGTGTTAATGGACATACATTAGACAGTGAAGGTAAAATGAGTATTTTTTCCTTCTGGGTGATGAGTCTACAGTATGAAGGAAGGAGTCCTCTGGGTATGGTAGGTAGTGAGTAGTTAGGTTATGTAACCTGTATGACTGGATTGTAGGAAATTACAAAGTTCATTTTCTTTGTTTGAAAGTTGTAGAATTATCTTTTTGCTAAAGGCATTCAGATATTAAATATGTATCCTGCAGGTCTTAGATTCATCATTCAGAACTGGGATTCAATATAAAGCCAAAACCCAATATTTGATTAAAGAAAAATTTATAAACCTCAAGTACTTTCTGTACCTCCAAGAATTTTTCACTGTTACATTTAGAAAGTATATCTTCAGTCACTCCATTTTGCATCTGAAAGTTTTAAAAGCATCTACAGCTTCCTTAATCCCTGTTGCTCTGCTTTTTGTAGATGCTGATGTCCCATAGAAAAGATTGGAGCAGATGTTAAAAAAGCTGACAAAATCTTGTGACCTTCCCCCTGTCTGTAGTGTAGGACATGAAGGAGAGCTGGGTATTTGGTTTGTCAGTTCTGTAGATTTATTAGATCCAAGAAGACCTTTTATTTTCCGTTCAGCTGCAGTTCACCCTTTCACAGAAAAATCAGTTGAGATGAACAAATTTTTTGGAACTTGGACACTTCCAAAATGGAAATTCTAAGCAGGTTTTCTAATATATAGAATTTATATATTGTGAGGTTCTTGCTTTACAGTTTCCCTCATATTTGTATGATCTTTTCTATATGTAGTATCTGCAAGGAGTATCTGCACCTTCCAGGAAAAATGGCAGCAGGAATTCATTGTATTTTATCTAAGTGCACAAACAGAACTCTACATATCTTCCGTTGCATGCTCTCCATCTCTCTCAGTCTCTCCCTCTCTCTAAAATATATATATATACATATGCAGAGGCAGAACGTTCCAGGAAAGATGATACATTCCCAGAGGATATTGCAGCGATATTGTGGATCACAAACAAAAATCCACTTGGTGTGTTTTCATTATGGAACAAAATCCTGTTGTCAGTCCCCAGGACTCAGAAAGTCTTGCCTGGTGTTGTATGTTTGCTTTTACAGTCTACAGAATCACAGGAACATTCCTGATAAGCAGGACCCACGATGAGTTTAAACACAATATTAAGCATGCTTGAAAATGTTTGCAATTTTTCTTTTCCGCTGAGGACTGAAGAGTTGCCTGGCCTTTTTCAGAATAGGCAGGGATTTTATTTAAGTGGATGGTTGGGAGGGTGTTTGCTGGTTCAATTTTAGTAGGTAATGCTTGCAGGAGGTGTATTGCTCCTTTAGGTGTTCCTTTACCCTAAAATAATCCTTTCATGGCATTCCTATACTGAGAACTTGTCCACTCCAGGAAAGAAACAAAATGAGGGAAGCATACCTCAAGCCCATTTTCCTAGGATGATGTCCACTAGGATTTATGATAGAATCCTTAGGATTCTCCTGTCAGACACCTGAAAATACTAGGCTTCTAGACTTTGCACTTGCAAAGCAATATTTACTTATTTGTTCAGACTGAAGTTTATTTGTCTCCTTCCAATTATATTTGAAAACACAAAAGGTAGAAGGAAAAACATTTTGGGGAAAGACTATACAGTGACATGATGGAGAAGAATGTTTGTTAGCTCACATGTTTCCAGGATCACAGTACTAATGATGTGTATCTTCTTTAAAGGTAACGTGTTCTCCATACTCTTGATCCTGTGAGTCATATAACAAAATCTTCATATACCTGAAAGTCATGTTTAGTATCCTGAACAGAAGGATTCTGGCAGTGATTCAGAGGCCAAAAATTGCAGTTGCAGGGATTTTACTGCTCTGTTACAGGATGGGGTTGGGCTGTGCATGTGGCAGAGCTGCTGCTTTAGTAGGTCCTGGTGACTTACTGTCTTCTGTGCCAAGCCTGCTTTTTGATTGCCACGGGACAGCCTTGGGAAAGAGATCCGTGTAAAGGGTGTGCCAAGAAGACTTGGCTGCAACTGTGCAAGCAGTGATCTTCGAACTGCTGTTTCCAGAAGTTGACTTGTAGCTGTGGTCCTGGCACTGCTCTAAGAGCAGCGCTGTGAAGTGATGCATTTTACGTGACAGTCATAGCTCTTCAATACGTGTTGCTTCTGTATGAACTAATTAACCTTTTGTCCTCTGCGTGAATTTGAAATCATGCTTTCAGAATGACTGAATTACTATATAGAACAAAATACTGCTGTGAAATGACACATTCAGGGAGTCCAGCATATCACATAACTGCTGAATGGCTATCAAAGCTTCTATCTCCACAGAGCAAAAACCTTCCTGGGTGTGTGTACTAGTTTTGTGTATTCGGACAGGAGTGTGACTGTTAGAAAGAATCTTTTATTGCACAGAATTTGGCAGCTCATTTAAGATCCCATTTGTGAAAAATAAAATCTATGTGATTTGTCATGCTGCTATAACAGTAGAATATTTGCGGTGAAAGAGATGGATAATAAAAATTACAGACCGTGGAGAGAGTTCAGAATAACCAGATAATAATTTTCTAATAATGTGACTTGGCAATTAGGCTGATATCCTTCCATTTTTAGCGAGATTTAGTTTTCACGTGTTCAAATCACTGCTAAAAATTATGTTTAGCACATTTGAAATTTTTGCACAAAATAGTTGAAAAAAATTATCTGCTACATATCTCCTCCAGTTTTTCAGAAACAAACTGTTCACAGCTTTTTATTCTGCTTTTTCTGCTGGTCTAAATTTTATCCTTCACTTCCCACCCAAACACTATTTGTGCATACAATATTCCAGCAAATGTCAGTGTATTGAAACATTGCTGTTCTACTGCTACACAGAGAACAGAGTTGTATCATCAAGATAAATGTAAACATTGCAAGCACTGAATTTATTTGAACTCTTCAAAATGTCTGGTTTTATTTATGAAAAGCTAAGTAAAACATAAACATAGAGGAAGAGAAATATAAGGAGGTAGTGTCCTCCACTAAAACGGAAGTTGCTGCAGCTACCACATAATTATCTCAGTGTGTTTACTATTGGAAAATCTGTATGGATTTTAGTGCACGTTCTATAGAACAGGTATAACAATGAAGAGTGGTGTTTTTTCAGATCACCCAGGTCTAGAAAATGTGGTACAGATTGAGAAATTTCAAGAAAAGGCTTACATGGAGTTCCAAGACTATGTAACAAAGGCATATCCGGATGATACTTACAGGTCTGTAAGTTTAGATGCTCACTTGACTGATTCTCTTTTCAGAGTTGTTGCTGGTACTGCTTTGTACAGTATTTCTTGTAATAGATATGTACATTTTCTTCTTACCTCCTTAAAGGTAAGAATTACCTTTAGAACACTTCAAATATTATGCATGTGCTCATACATACTATGACTATTATTTGTCTACTCATTAATTATTAATTTATAAAATTAAATATCAGAAGTAAAAATAAACATTCAATTTGAATTGCACCTACTTGGAATATTTCCTCATTTAGTCTAAGTTCAAACATTATACAGTCCATGTAATTGACAGGCATACTCACATTTTTGGTAATGTTGAATACATGACTAAACATAAGTTTAATTCTCTGCTGATTGAAATATTTAAGCCCTTCATGAACTTGATATAACAAATTTTGACCAATAATATTCTTTGTAAATTTTTTCTCTTCTTTAACTAATGGTATCATTGGGAATAACAGCAAAATCTGTGATCTGCCGAGTAACACTTTTTACCAAACTTATTTTGCAGGCTGTCTAGACTTCTTCTCCGGTTGCCTGCACTGAGGCTGATGAGCGCTGCCATCACTGAGGAGCTGTTCTTCGCAGGACTAATTGGAAATGTTCAGATTGACAGCATCATCCCATACATTCTGCGAATGGAGACAGCAGACTACAACTCTCAGATAATAGGTCACGCCGTATAAAAGCAGCAGTCCAGGATTCTGTACCATGGCACTCATGGTGGTGTAAATGCATACCCTGTCTCCAAGAGATGGTAATAAGCCTTCTGATGCACCTTTCCAAGGAAGGCTCATATTCCTCCTTTCCAGTACACTTGGGAAACGGGTGGAGTCTGTTAGGATATAGGATCGCTTCCTATTTTTCATCTGTCTTCAAGGACTTGTAAATTAACTTGATATCCGAAGAAAGTAAGAATTGTCCATCCTATTTTTGTAGATAGACGGACTTGGAATATTTGTTTACGAAGCCCAGGCTTACGAGGAAACTGAAGAAGCTTTGACTGAACTAAGGTATCTTGATTTAGTGTGATGTTTTAGAGAAATAAATTAACTTTCCTCTCTGAGTTGTGTTTTCAGTGTTTTGCTGCTAGTTCTTTCTCACTCATCAAATTGAAAATACATGATCAAACATCCTGAGAAGGCCAGTGTTTCCATGCAAACAAGACCAAACTTAGTTTTGGCTTTTGTTTTGAAGAGAGATTTCTTTCTTGCTGAACTGGACGTTGAATACCATTACAAGTGCAGGGAAAGTAGAGGAAGTTCACAATTTAAAATACTCTGTTGTTATGTTGATACAGTTGATCAAAAGTGAAGCAGCAGAGTTAGTACTGACTGTTTCTGCACATGTGACAGAATACTGTGTTGTTGCATTACATCGTGGTACACATCAACTATTCTATACTACAAAAAACTAACAGGTTTTTAGTGCAGGTATTCAAAGACAGCATACTCCTGGCTTTTCTGGTCTCAGAACTTGAAGCTTTTCCACCTTACCCCTCCCTCTTTCATACTCAGTGCCCCATGATGGAGGCATTCTAGATGCCTCTTGCACTCATGTCAATTTTTTTATTCTTAGTAGCATTTGGCTATGCACTTTCTCTTTTCCAACCAGTCCTGTATGATTATTTTTTTAAATTTGTCAAATCCGGTGCCCCTCCCTGTGGGAACATGGTCTCTGCTGCTTTTCCTTTCCTCATTCAAAATAGGTCTAGATACTCCATACATGTTCCCTGAACCATACTCTGTAGCTCTGCCTAAGGTTGGATTTTAATGTGACCCTGAGGGACACCACTTGCCACTGATGTCTGCCCAACTGAGTCATTGACCACTACCCTCTGGATGTGACTGTGCATCCACTTTCTTATCCATCTAACAGTCCACCCATCAAATCCATCTGTCTCCATTTTAGAAAGAAGGATGTCGTGGGGGACTGTTCTACAGGATTGGTCATATCCAATCTCACAAACCGAAGCACTCAGAGCTGAGGACCCTGATGGGATGGAACCACCTCCCTTGCTGTGCCTTGGCACTTACTGACTGGCTGGAGGACTGCTTTCTGTGTTGGAGCTGGCCATGGCAGCTGAGCTCTTTCCCACGTTCCACCTTGTGGTGGAATGTTTTGAAGGAGGCAGCCTCAAAACCTGTTTTTCTCTGGATTTCTGTTCTTGCTTCCTTTTTGTGCTCTAGTCTGTTTGAATACAAGCTAGCCCACTTCAGTAATACATGGACTGCATTACCCTGACTGATGGGTCAAGACTACTCTCTTAGGATGTGTTAAAAACCTTGGTCATGTTTCACATCAGATTGTTTAAATTCGGGCGTTTGTGTATTGTGAGGGCCAAAAAACCACCCCATTTTATGGTCTTGGATGCCTCTGACGTTTGGACCTCTAAAGAGCCAAAGTGCATACATACAACACATTGCAAACAGCTCTGGCTACTGGTAAGTGACCTTTTTTTCCACCAGAATTTTCTTACATGTTTCATAATAATGTATTTTCATTGTACATTCAAGGTTCATTTAAAGGTAGGGTGCAGCTGGTCTATGCTGCCTGGTAATCTCTCTCTCTTCATGATGATCTAGAAGCTGCATCCCATGCTGGAGGTTGTTCATTCAGTGTTACTCACTTTTATCAGCAAGATTTTCATTAATTATTTTTAAATCATTAATCATTCTTAAACTGTAAATTTATGCTTTTGATAAGGAATAAGGCACAACTGGGTTTCCTCAGGAATGAGAGCTTTAAAACAGGTAAATACAGGAATGAACATGGTTTTTCCTTATTTGTACATGTTAATCATTGCAGTCATCTGAGAATAATGCAACAGCTCATGGAAAAGCTAAACAGTGAACTTCTGGTTTTGTTGTTTTGGTTATTTTAAGATAACTGCTGCTCAGTTAAAAGGAGCATATGAAGTTTACCTTCAACTCAGGCCCTTACTGTTTCTAATTTTTGTGATGACACGATCTCACATTTATTGTTGTTTATAGTCTTGTGAGAGAATGTACTTTAGTACTGAATGAAAGGCTGGCTAATATTACTGGTTTCTGTCAGTAACATTGTCAACCAGCTAATAAAAACATGAGTATTGAAGCTCCCTCCACCATGGATGTTAAAATATCTCATTATTTTTGTGTTTTCATTTTTAATTTATTTTTCAACTTTTTGATCTTTGGCAGTCTTGACAGTTTTCAGAGCTAATCAGGATTTAGCCAAACTGGCATTTACTAGCCAAAAATAAGAAGACTCTTAGCAATGAAAGCAAGTTTAGTTTCAACAGCTTTAAAAGTTTTCATGTTAAGAGGAAGAGAAATCATTTCAATATAAATTGAAAGGAAAAACAATCGTCAACATTTTAGAATGCTATCATTTAAAGATGAGAGTAGTTACACACAGTTCAAACATTTTTCATGAAAGTATTTGGTGCACATATATATGTGGGTTTACGTTGCTTGTTTCGTACTGCTACGGTTCCTAGTGCAAGTAGTTGTTATATTTTAAACTTTTTTCAAAAGTACATTCTTTGCAGTACCTTCCACAGTTACAAACTTACCTGTCCGTACATTTATTATTGTCGTGTGATCTTCAGAGTCAGTGAAAATCTGTTCATTTTGAGACGGGTCTGTTCATTTTGTTCAGCCTTTGTGCTTTGCTAGAACATCAGTTTCAGTGTAAGCAATACAATGTCACTGTAGTTGTCTTGCTGTTGTATAAAAAGAACCCAATGTCTTGAAACCTGGCTAAATTGGAAAATTCTATTTTGGATGTATTTTTTAAAATAAATTGTAACTTATATTACAATTATAGAAAACAATTGCAATATCATATTACTTTGTTGGTGTTTTATAGAGATTGTCTTATGGACCTGGAACACTGGATATGATTACAGAGTTTAGGGATCTTTCACATTTTTATTACACAGTGTAGTATTGTCAGTTATATTCAGTCTCTGGGATTTGTGATAGCTGCACTATCTTGCTGTTTGCTAATTTTGTTGCTATTAACTCTTTGTTTCCATGCTTACTACCTTCCAGCCTATGAATTTGAAAATTAATAATTTATTCTAAAATTTCATTTACCAATTATTTGGTTTTTAAAAATACTTTATAGAAATATGTATTGTAATGAACCCTGATCACAAATCTCCATGTCATACGATGCAATAATTGATATTTGGAAATTAGTATTTGATTCATTATGGATCAGTTTTAGGTTGGAAGTTGTAGTATGGCTGAACAAAGTTTTTTTTTCTTTTAAAGGACACAGACTTCAGATGTTCAAGAAAACTTATCTCAGTTTTAAATATTACTGGATAAATAAGGACTTTATTAATGTTTAAAATTGTGAAATTAGCACAACTTTATCTATTCCAGAATTGATTTCTCAAAAATAATTGAAAAAGTGTAGGTTTTTTACTCTTTATCTTCTATTATAAATGAATGTGACATTTGCATGGATGTGCAGATAACCCTGAACAGTATCCCAAATGAAAAATTAGTTACCATTCTTTCCATGTGTGAATTCTGAAATGTTTTCATCATGAAGTAAATTAATTACCCACTGACTCACTGCAGAGAAAATGTTTGTAAGGTGCACTGGCAAATTTTGGATGTGCAATGACCTTATTAATTATGAGAGCTGGATATAAGCATTTAGAGTCTCTTCCCCATCAAAATGTACTCCAGGCTCTGTCTTCCCTCTGTTTTAAAAACTTAACTTTCTCAGTAGAGTCACAGAATGGTTTGGAAGGGACTTGAAGATCCTCTAGTTCCAACCCCTGTGCCATGGGCAGGGACACCTTCCACTAGACCAGGTTGCTTAGCCTGGCCTTGAACACTTCCAGAACAGGGCATCCACAACTTCCTGCACAGCTTGTTCCAGTGTCCCACTACTCTCATCATACAGAATTTCATGGAGTCATAAAGGTTGGAAAAGACCTCTAAGATCATTGAGTCCAACCATTTCATCCTTACGTCCAATCTAAATCTACCCTCTTGCAGTTTCAAACCACTGCTCTTTGTCCTGTTACTACAGGCCCTGATAATAAGTCTTTCTCCATCTTTCTTGTAGGCCCCCTTTAATTATTGCAAGGCCACTGGAAGGTCTCCCCAGAGCCTTCTCCAGGCTGAACAACCTCTCAGTCTTTCTTCACAGCAGAGGTGCCCCAGCCCTCTGACCATTTTTGTGGCCCTCCTCTGAACCTCCTGACTTCTACAGGGCCCTGTTTCCCAACCAGACTCTAGTGAATTACTCTGTGTCTCTTGCCAGTAACATTCCACAGCCTTTTGGTGACCTCTGAAGAGAAGAGGAAAAGCTCTCTAGAAAAAGGTGTTGTTTTGGTGAATAGCAAAAACTTGTTTGGGAACTCTGCAACTTTGTTTCACTGTGGCATCTCTCTTTTTCTGTCAACAAACATTCCTAGCACCCAATCTTTCCTGACCTCCTCACACCTCTGTCAAATAACCGCAAAGAACATTTGTACTTCACCGTAGGAATCCATGTCTCATGAGCTGCTCTGTTTTCCTTCACATGTGTACAAAGTCTTGCCTGAAGACCTGCCTGTGACCAGCCCTTCTCGGCCACTCAGCCTGCCTTTACCCTCCGAGCTCTCACGTGTCCAGCCCCACCCTTGCTCTGATGGACAACAGCTAATTCGGGGTACAGCTTTCACCTCTGAGAGTCTTTATCAGAAGAAGTCACCGTTGTGCATTTTGGCTTGAGTGTAGGGACTGGGTGTGTCCTGTGAGTCCCTGTGTTGGAGGTCAGAGCAAGTCATTTCTACCACTAGACTGTCACAATCTTCAAGTATCCATGTCTGGACGCTTAAGGTTTTTGTGGCTGTTGATGCTGGCTGAACAAATCCATTTCCTGATTGTTTTTTTAGTAGCTGGGTCTTATAGTAATGCTTGCACAAATACAGGTTCAAGTTAACTGTGCTTGGATTAGGGGGAGATGGATGGGATGCTAATAAGGAGACAGAATATTTATTTGTGTTTGTGTGAAGTGGTTGGAGAAAAGGGGTAACACAGAAATGTTCTGGGAATGCTTTTAATGAAACTTCTGTTGTGGAGTTGCCTGTGAGAGCAGAGGAACTAGATGGAACTGCTCCACTGTGAGTTCTTCAGAATTCATACAGTGCATTTCCCTCAGCAGAACCATTCGCTGGGCATCCAGAGGAGCAAACTGCCATGCTCTGAACCTCCTGGTTATATCAACTCCCTAAACAAGAAAGTTGGTTGGCAAGAGGCCTTCCCTGTGGCTTTGGTTCTGCAGATTCCTGGTGCTTTGCAGACCTGCAGTCTAATCCCTTCTGATAAGCTGTTCAGGAGGTGTCTAAGCTCTTTTACGATGACTTCAATTTTCCTTCATCTTGAGGTTTTAGTGGGGAGCAAACTGACAGTCACGCACTTTGCCTGACAAAGACTAGATGAGGAACAGCTCTCAAAGGAGGGGTTTTTCGCTCTGTAACCAGGGGAATTTTGCCACTGGGAAAGCAAAGATGAAGGTCAGGTTACTGCTGGAGACATAACCCAGACAATTCCCACTAAGTGGCAGGTGTTTTCTAGAAGCGCCAGTAAATTTATTATTCTAGGGTTTTTGAGTACTAAACTGTTCTCACAGAGGTAGATATTTGAATGTTTTTGAAAATTATAAAATATGTGCTTTTTAGTAACATTTCACTGTAGTTCTAGGCTGTGAATTTATCTTTTAACATTTTAAATCAATAGAAGCCATGTGACAAAAACTCTTTCCATTGTGCTTATGGGAAATAATAATGGATTATAGGACTAAAAATGTGTTAGTGTAAGCATTAGAAATTGCACTGTTTGGATTAGAGTGAGAGAACTGTGATTAGATACTGGATTACAGCATTATTGGACACTGCATTGTGGAGACTTGTGTTGTGGATTGGACTTTGCTTCTGGAACTTTGCAATTTTAGAAGGATGGGGCAGGAGCTGATAACATTTGCAAAATCTGCATAATATCCTCTTATTTGTTAGTCTCCCTTCTGATGGATTTTTTTTCTTAGTTTGATTAAGAAAAGGAATTCCATGGATTGTTGCAAATGTATGTTCCACAGTTGTGAGCCACTGCAGAATAAATGTATGTGACTGTCCATACTAAGAACAGAGGGAATGGCAGTAGAATAGACAAACGTAATAAAAAATTCTTCTAAGGTAAAATGTAAACACACAATTATTCTGTAGATCAGTTGATTTTTGCACTTTCTGAGAATATACGAACTTGGGTTTTTCAAGATGAATTGATTCACTGTGCCACTGAATAAAGCTCTTTAAAGAAAAAAAAACATATAGGATTTGGTGAGATGTTTGTGTGCTAACAAAGTGAAGGGAAGTTACATGTCATCCTTTGAGTCATTCAGGAAACAGATTTGTTTATATTTTAAAAATATGTTGTTTGTTACACTATTAGAAAAGAAGTAAGTTACTTATGTTCAGACTTAAGAGGGAGTTTTCTAGGCCTGAAAAAGACTTCTGTCAGTAATTCTGTGTCATTTAGTTGGACCAAAGGAGAAAAACAAGGCAGCATTAAGTGTGTTTAGCACGAGGTTTTGAGGCAGTGAAGTTCAGTGTGCTAATTTTTGGGGAACAAAAGCAACATCTAACAGTCTTAAATTTAAAACACTGGGAAATAAACATTTCTTATGGGTGCATGAGTTTTATAAGTTACTTGAGTGACAGGACAGCATTTCAGTGCTGTCTCCCAAATATACCTCAATTCTTAGGATGACATAACTTGCATTTGCACTCCACTGTATTGAACAGTGGCATTTGCACCAAATTCAGGGTGTGTCTTTTTCCATGCTCAGTGACACATTAACAAAAGCAGTTTAAGTAGATGTGATGGGACTTGAGCAGTTACAAGATAGTGAAATCGTTAGTGGAGATCTCACTTGACTAAAGTAATGGAGAAAATAGTACAAAGAAAACTCAAAATGTAATTTTAAGATGCTGTAAAATGTTCCTGCTACTAAGAATGTATTCCCCACAAAATATTCTGTAGGATCAAAGTCACACTAAGAAACTGATCCCTTCTTCCAGCTCTGTGTCACGATGCCTGATCCTCCACAGTGGTCTCAGTCAAAGAATCATGGTGCTACATGGATCAGTGAAGTCATCCAGACAATTTTAACCCTTGGGAAAAGAAAAAACAAACACAACAACCATGCTATTTCATTGCCAGCAGAGAAAATGCTCATGGAATTATGTGCACAGTCAATGAAAATTATCCCAGTTACATGAATCAGGAATAGGCTTAGAAACTGGAATAAGGGTTGAACCTATCCAAGGCTTCCAAAGTTGGCTGACCTAATTTAAATTACATTTTTTCCATATTTTACACTCCATCATAAATAGTTTATATTAAAATAATGATTTTTGTGTATGGAGTTACAGAAAATGAGTGAACTGACTGTAAATGTTCCCCCCCTGTTTTTCTGCTTCCTAATCTGACCATATTTTAATACATTTAATAATTTTTTTAAGACTTGATTGTGAAAATGCAAATAACCTGGCCACAAGTGTACTGAAGCCTCAGACTTGTCACAGAAGAGATGCTGTGGTTAGGACAGAGCACAGAATCCGCAGGGCTTGTGCTCTGTGTTTGAACACAAACCTGCTTGTGTTAAAATTAAAAAATTTTCAGTGGGAAACTTCGACCATTAAACTTCATGTTGAAATGGGTGTATTTCCACACTGTGAACTGGGCTGATGGCTTTTTCCCCCTTCCATTTTCCTTTCAACTTTTAACACCACATACTTAATTTTTCACTTGAGCTCCTGCGTTGTCCCCGGGGCAGGGCAGTGCCCGCAGCTCAGCCCCGCCTGCTCCGCCGAGTCACAGATTATTCTGAGTTGGAAGGGACCCACAAGGATCATCGAGTCCAACTCTGAAGTCAAGGGGAGTCCTCTGAGCTCTTTGTGCTCCCTCCTGGCCTGCACAGCACTGGCCTGGTGAAGGGCAGGGAAGTGGTTTGCGCACCTTGACAGGCAGACCAGCCTTGCAGCAACAGCGGCAAAGTATTCCCGACATCCACCCAGGGCCACCAAAGGCATTCTCCTGCCACTGCAGAACCAGGACGGAGAAGAAGGTGGGGGTGGAGACTGGACGAGGCAAGAGATACGCATTCCTTAATGGCCTGTAGAGCTGGGAAAATCCTGGGAAACACCAGACAAGGCTCCGCTCGTGACCATCACCCATCGTCTGCTTGAGGTGGGATGTCACCTGCCCGTCTCCTGATTTTTGATGTAGGCAATCCCAGACCTTACTGCCAGTCTTGGCAACTCTTTTCTCATCACAGATCTTGTGACCGATGTGAAATAAGAGATTGTCAGGAGACATTTCTATTAAAAAGGGGGTTCCCCTCCCATCCTTGTATCTCGCCGACCTTCACTAGTGAGCAGTGGGCACCTGTTCTATCGGATCCGTTCACGCCGATGGGGAGCGCAGCGCAGCGCAGCGCCCGCACCACAACACGCCCGCCCGCCCGCACCGGTGCCGGTGTTTGCCGCGCCCGCCCGCACGGCCCGGACGCGGCGCTGCCGGCGGGGCGGGCCCGGG
>JAOXXN010000265.1:44951110-44979090 GCA_026770055.1 Myrmophylax atrothorax | reverse complement strand
TTGGCGGGACGCGGCTGGCGGGGATGGGGGCGCGGCTCGGCGCGGCCTCCGCTCGGCGGTGCCCCCGGTGTGTCCCGGGCGCGGCGGGAGCTGCGCTCACAGCGGGGCCCAGGCAGGGCCCGGCGCTGGTTTTTCCCTTCGTTCGGCAGCTTGGAGGGCTGCTCGGCGCTGAGCAGTCAGCGCTGCCTGGGCAGGTTGCCCTGGTGCCCAGCCGTGTGTGCTGTATCCGCCCCCAGGGCTGTGCTGCGCCATCGCGCCCTTGGCTCTGGGTCACCTCGGCCGCGCAGGGGCTCGCGTGGGCCGGGCACGCCTGAAGGCCGAGCGGCTGCTGAACCCCCGCGCTGCAAAACAGGGACTTACTTCATCTGTCTTCCCGGCTCTAGTTCTTCAGCACTTCAAACTGCTCGTCACGTCTGCGTCCTTGTCAGTGGGTTGGCACCGCTGACCTGTGCTCAGCCTTGGATACCTTCTGGCCCCTTTGGCGCTTTGTGCAGAATGAGTTGCAGCCTTTGCTTCCGTTCATGTCTGTGCTTTCATCCCCAAGAGCCTTGTACTTGGCCATGTTAAACTTCCTCCTGATTTTTTTCCCCACTCACATTTTTTCCTTGTGATAAGTATTTTGAATTGTGATACAGCAGACTTGAAGCTGCTCCCAAATACAAGGAGCTGCAGATTTAGTAAGGTGTTCTTCTTTTTCACTCAGGTCCTTGATGAAATATAGGGTGTGAGTCTAAATGGTACGTGATCCAAATTCAGCAGTGTCAGTAACCTGTGTTGTCTTTGCAGCTAATCCTGGAAAAGTAATAGAACATTTACAGAGAGTGTTTTAGGCCTGACCACATGCCAAAAAGCCCTTTTTAAATCAGTAGTAGGAAGTCAGGAGTATGGGGTAAGGGTGCTTTGCAAATATAAAGTACCCTGCTATATATCAAGGGCTTCTTATGTTAGAACAAACAAGCCAAGCTTTCTGACCCTTCTTGAAGACTTTTTTTTTTCTTCACACATCGTAATGGCCCTTTCTCTGTTGTTTATTGTAGTTTAAATCCATCTGTTTTGAATTATTAAATGTGACATTTTACACAGTTGCTGATCAGGCCTCAATATTTCTAATATGGCTTTAGTACTTGTTTTATTCACTGAAGACAGCTCAGGCACCTGTGCATTCAAGGAGCAACTTGCCCTTTTTTCCACTCGTGTCACTTCATGGGAAGCTCCTTATTGCCTTGAGGCATCCCGATGTTTTCCTTGCCATTAGGCACACAGTGCTTCAGGTCTTACTAGTCTCTAGGTGCATCACCTTGTGCTATGACCTTGATACCACTGAATTTTATTCTGGTGGGATCACTGCAGCCCTGAAGAGAGAACAGAACTTCTTGTACAATAATGTGACCTTCCTCAGTAAGGTAATACCATAATCTGTCAGTTGCCTGTGCTTTCTGGAGATGGAATTTCTGTTTTGGTTTTGATTTGGTCAGGAACCTTGTAAACTTAAATAAGGCTACCAACAACATTCTGTGTGAAGTGTCAGTAGTAACCTGCAACCAGCTCTGTATTCTCTTAGTTGAGCATATTTTTTTTTCCATCAATAAAAGTATTGCTCCCCTTACAATTATTATACATTTTAAATCATTTTCTCCTTTGTTTTGTGGCATGATATTGTATGCTTTGCTGAAGTTGTCTTCACTTTTGGGAGGTCTCAACTTTGTATTCCTAGTAGCTGTGGATGCAGGCAGCTTCTGGGTTCTCTGTCTCCACAGTAGAAAGCAACTTAGACCTTCTTCATGCACAGCTTCTTAGAGGGGAATTTCAAGCTGCTAAGCAGTAAGACAGTACATGATTTCCCTGGCTATTATTGTATGCCATTATAGTTATTATTTTCTGTCACACACCTGCTCCCCTCACCCCAGGTTGTTTTCTCCAGTTTGTTTTCCTTCTGAGCCTGTAGCTGTGACACTGGCAGTTCCAAGAAGAAATGGAGCTGGGAAATAAAAGCGTAGAAGAGCTTGAGTATCAGGTCTCATCAGAATGCCTCTTCTAAGCACATCTCAACGATTGTCTTGCCAGGGATCTTCTGTGAGTCAAACATTGAGGGCTGTTGACACCTTTCTACCACCCAGCAAAAGAGAGCAGGCAATACAGGAGGCAGTGCTCTCCTCTTTTCTGTTCAGAAGGTTGAAGGTAGGACGTGCCAGGTGGAGAATCACACCTGGTCCTCATAACCATACCAACCTCAAACAGCTGCTGCCTTCCATTAACCTTTCAAGCCATCTTGTCCCAGCTCAAGGAATAGACTGGGTGCTTAAAGGAAGAGTAATCAAGGTGTTATTTCTTGCAACAGTTGATGTGTTTAAGAAGTAATTATTTCTTGAAGTTGGAAAAATTATTTACCTCAGTCAGGAGACTCTTTCTCTGACTTTCCCTGCTTTTCTCCTACATGTTTTCCACTGAGGTGGCTACAACAGGTTTATATGCAGTGAAAGTCAAATTGTTAAGAGCCCATGTGGCTGGAAATATTCTCCTTGCTGGAGAAACTGGCTGGAAATTGTCCTCTGGGAGCCATAAATACCTCTTAGTGTCTAATGTCAGTATTCAGGACATGAAGTTGGGACAAGGACCTAAGAACCCTTACAAGAGATGGAAGGGAAGAAGGAAGAGCAGCAGTGAAATGGCTCGTCTTTGTCTGAAGCTGTGAACTTGGGCTTATTGGATAGCTGAGCCAGAGATCCTTGAGTGTTTCTTTGAGAGAGGAGAGATGTGTCAGGCTTTTTACCTGGGACCACAGGGGTTTACAATGAGTACTTGATGGAATGATTGTCATTTTCACACACCCTGCAAGAAAAGACAACAAAAAACTGAATCTGTGAGTTAGAGCTGAGCTCCCAGCTATGGAAGTCTGCGTGTGCTCACCTCCTCTCTCACTTGGGACTGATTTGAGAGTGTATATAATACTGCAAACAACTAAAACCTTTGAGAGTAAACTTTTTCTTACGTAATTCTGCCTGGGATGAACACCAGTAAAAATGAAAAACAAAGATGCAGATCTGGCAGGAGAAGAACACCTCACTAAATGTAATGTTTTATCATTAGAATGTGAATAATAGGTCCAATTTAATTATTCGTATGTACAGTAATGTTAAAATATGTTGAAACTGGTATATACTTTATCTGGATCAGTGTAAGTCTCACATAGTTGCAGGTAAATGCTTTCATCTTTCATAATTACACAAAAGTTAGAAAGTAACAATTGTAGCTTAGGGTTTAGCATGTATTTCCTTGGCAAGCAGCCACAATGGCTTAAAATATTACTATTCCTCCCCTGGGGTCTGGTGCCCACATAGATGTGTGAGATTTCTCAAGCTGCTTCAGTGCTGAGCACCTTGTGTGGCAATGCAGACTGAAATGGTGGCTGTGAATAGTTGAGAAGGGTGGCAAGGTCTTCAACTAAGGGAATTAACCTGTGAGTCTGGGGCTTCCTTTCACAGTATTTAAGGTTCTGTGGGTGTTAAATTGTTATATTGCAGAGTTGCTTTATCTTCCATTTATAAAGAGCTTTTAAATAAATAACAGTCCCTAAAAGCCTTTTTGTATGACTTTTATCATCCTGTCAGTGGAGTGTGGGTTAGTTGTAGGAATTGGTGATTGTGTTTTGCAGTCCTTAAGCTTGAATAGTTTTTTGAATATCTACATAAATGTTTAAGAGTTTTCCTTTCAGATTTTTACCAACTCCTGAGAAACCCCTTCACTCTGAGATGACATCAGTTGAAACTGTTGTTCTGATAATTCACAGGGTCAATGATTTGAAGACTGGTAATCTGGTAGGAATTGACAAATATGGGAACAAATACTATGAAGACAAAAGAAACTTCTTTGGTATGTATGTTAATGTGAACCCCTCCCAGCACACTGTCCAGCTTTTACATACCCTGTGTGGCTTCTGCCAGTGAAATAGAACTTGCTGCCTCTCTGACTTCCTTGCACTTGATTTGTGTGGGTCTTAGACAAGGGCCTCATAGAAATACTTTGACTTCTTCTGTCCCTCAATTCATTTGCAGACACAGTCAATCTGAAACAATAAATATGGGATAAATACAAGCCAGTCAGATGCTTTCCATGTAGGTAGAGATGTGATTGAGCTGAATTTTGTCCTTGATCTAATAGTTGATGGTGTAAGAGACGGAGGAAGAAAAGAACTGCCTTTAGAACTGCCTCGCAGCTGTACCTGGTTGTGTGATCACTTCAGGGCAAAGAAACACAGGTCGGCCTAAACTTCCTGTTACCGAAAGCAACTGGATTTTAAATAATGTTTGTAGAGTACTCACAGAGGCAGCACCTAAAGCAACACAGAAGCAGTTGATACTCTGGTTAGTCCAACTGAACTGCTGACTGTAGGTTAACTTGTAGGGGAACAAGGCAAAGCACTTGCTGGTTAACATTGCTTGGTAGTTTTAGATAGCTGAAATTTAGTTTAATCTTAGGTTATCAGTGGCAGTGTCCTCTTGAAAAGGACTTCTCATGGTGGAGAAAAAAATCCCCAAACCTGCTTCTCTACCTGAAAATATTTTAAGTTGCTATTTTCCATTGCTTACACAGTAGCTGATATTTGCTTCCTTTTGAGAGGGTGAGATTCAGCCATAGAAAAACACAGTACCAGTGGAAAAACACAGCACTTGGAAAAATGAAAGCTTACTGACTTTAAAATAAGTGCCCTTAATGGTAGATACTGTTACTCAGAGTGTTTTTCCTTGGTTTTCAAGAGTTCTGTCCTTTATATGAAAATAATTTAAATACAATGTTTCTGTTTATTTAAGGTCGACACAGATGGGTCATATATACTGATGAAATGAATGGCAAAAACACATTTTGGGAAGTTGATGGAAGTATGGTGCCCCCTGAATGGTAAGCCATTTAGCCTAATAACGTGGACAGACACCAATTATGTAATTGCCTGTATATTTTCTTGTACTAGAAAGCAGAAGATTAAAAAAGAAAGATTTTTCATGGACACAGCTATTCTGTATATGACCAGAAGTTTTCAGACTTGTTACTTTTAATGGTGAACTGCATTCATAATGTTCTATTGCTCACTGTCTTGGTAGATGCACTCACTGCTTTTTGGAAGGAGAAGAGCATTTTGCCAGCCAGATTGAGCAGGTTTTCCAGTTTTCCTTATTAGTTGTGATTCCCTGTTAATGGTTGGGCAAAGCCTTGGGCCACCAGAAGTAAAAAATTATTTTCTGTTCTGAGTGAGAACCTAAAAAACATTAGGCAATGATGGAACAACATTCCATAATCCACAGTCATTACCAGCATAATTATTTCAATTTATATACAGTGATATAATAATCAGCAGCAAAGGACCAGGATGCTCTGTATGCTGACTGCTACTCGACTGTGATTTTTATTAAGGTTTTATTTTCTGCTCGTGCATCTCAGGAATAATTCTGTACAATCTTGAGTTCCAGGTGGTCTGTGGCCACACAGCTGTTAATACTTTTTTTGTCTTCCCAGATAACTCACACCACATAAAGTAACAGTGTATGCCAGTAAAAACAATCTCTGTGATTCTTGAGGAGCAGGATAGCACTTCAGCCACAAAGCAGCAAAAGGTGATGAGCAGCAAGAGGTGTTTGGGTAGACTGAGCATTGGCACACTCTGCTTTTGTTACTCCTGTGATGTGTGTTCTGTGCCAAGGCTGAGATTGATTATATGGACTCCTAAATTGTGGCTCAATAGAACATTTAGGAAATGCATGGGTAGACTCTCTAGATAGTCAGTTTTGTTTCAAACTCTCCCAGCCTTATAATTATGACTAATGCAGTTAATGCTTTTTTCTGTCTCAGTTGATAAGACCTGAATAGGAATGTTTTCCAGAAGTGACATTAGAATCTCCCAAACAAAGATGTTCATGCCTTATCTTCACAATAACTGTTGTTTGGTTCTAGTTTTTATCCTTTCGCTGTTACACTGTGCTGGTTTTCAAGATTTTCCTTATTTTGAGGCAAGGGGTTTGTGTTTTTTTTCCTTTTTTGTGTTTATGTGATGTTTGTTGCCTGTTTACAAACCTCCACAAAGGGTTTCTTCCTGGGTGTCAAAGGGATCTTTCAAGGGTTAAGTAGCTTGCTAATTTCACAGAAGTTAATGATGTAGAAAAACTTGTTTTCCTTTCAATGTGGAAAAAATTACCCTAGAAGGAGGAGTAAACATTTCATTGTTTTCAAGACTGGTGGGTGCAGTGAGGCACAAAAGGGTAAATAGTCCTGTGTTCAAAGGTTTTTGTGAGGACACTTAGTTGTGCAGTCCCATTCAGGTTTGTGGATAGGGGTTTTTTATTGCTGATAAATTTGTATGTCCCATAAGAACATGTGTTTATACTTGGGAAGCTTTGTGACACATCTAAATCACTGATGTGTATTTCCAGACTGCTTAGATACATCTTTAAAAGCAGAAATATTTTGACTGGGAATAAATATTGTCTTTTAAGTTTTTTTAATTGTTTTTTTGGTAATGATTATGTAGTACTCTTACAAGAATTCTACTGTATGTAGAATTACACCACTGATTATCCTACTGACTACACCCTTACACAGAATACACTGCATTTTAAAGTATAATTTTGCAGTCAGTTGTGTGCCTTCAAGGCTCTGGAACATGAGTGACTGTCAGATACAATCAGTTCAGTCTCATGCACGGTGAACTGGAAAAAAAACATTGTGGAATGTTGAAAAGTTTTGAAAACAACTGGAAAAAAAAAAGCTACTGTTTATGTCCTGTCAGATACTAGAGAAAAGGAAAAAGCAGCAAGAAAAAAACATCTTCTATGTAGTAACATATTGTAGTACCATTTTTAGAAACTACTGAATATTTTCAGTATTCTGAAATAATTGATGTAATGTCTCTTGACAACGGATGTACTGAAATTACAGTCTGAAGGAAATCAAAGTGTTGTTTTGACACATGTCTACTATGCAGAGAATCGAGACTGATGCTTTTTTAGAATGTTGCCACACCAGAATATGTAGGCTTGTAATTTGTTCTGATTTAGTTATGTTATTTAACCTCTTTGTTACTCTGAGTTTTCTTTTCTTGTCCTCAAAATCCAGGTATTGGTATCTGTGGGAGAAAAGTTAATTGGATTTTTTAAAAATTCCTTCAATACTTGCCTTGGGAGTGATTAGTATTAATCTTCTCGTAATGCTGTACAAGATACTGGGCACATTTTTTTCCCCTACACAAAGATATCTTTTACACTTTTAGACAGAAAAAACAACATACTTGTTTTGCCTCCTGCTGGTCAGAGTGTGTTGGTTGCAGGAACTCAGTGCTTCCATTTTTGAACACTGATCAGGTGTGCTCCGTGAACATAAAAACGTTGAAGGTTAAATCCGTTTATACCAATGCCTGAGTGGACTCTGTTTCTTACTTTCATTGTTGTTTGTATTGCAGATTCACTGATCATTGGGCTGTGTGTTTAAACTATTTGTTTAGTGTATTTCTGGTTTAATGTACTCTGGTTTGTGTGTTGGCCCCATACTTTGCAAAAACAAATTGACAACTGGTTTAAGTGTACACACTAGTTAAAAATAAATTGTGCTTTCAGTATTATCTTGTGAGGAAAGAAGAATTTTAATTTGAGAATAGTTTTTTGTTTTTGTAGGGACACTTCTTTTTGCCAGCACTGTCCTTTGTATTTGTAGTATTTGTCCTGTACTTTGATATTTATTTCTTTATGGTGCAAATCTGACACCTTTGGGAGGAGCTTCAAGAGTGCTGACTTCATATAATGAAATATTTACTTTCAGTTTAATAATCTGCATCCTTTTTGTTGGTTGATCTGACAGCTGAAGGAGAGAGGAATGTGGCATCTCAGACTGAAAGTGCTAACACACTAGGAAATGTAAGGAATTGTGTGATTTTCCTGTAAAAATGCTGCTTTTCAAATCTGCCTTCAAGGAAAACAACAAAAAGATTGCAGAAAAAGGAGGAGGCTGAAATTTCCATCATTCTGGTAGTTTTATAATAAATGTGTGGAGTTTTATAACTAGATTAAATACTAGTTTGATGATTTCAGGTAAATCAGGTGCAGTCTCATTGCTGTACAGTGGTATCTTGCATGAGAAATTAAAGTTATTTCCCACGTGTAAAGAAATAAACACATTTCTTGTCTCTTTTTCCTTCTCTCCCCATTCTTCTCTGCACTTTGACCCTAACATGCATCTTCATTTCTCTTGTCCCATTGCAACATGGTTAACTTGTTGAGAAAAGTGGATGGTAACAAGTTGGCACAAACATGCTCAGCTTACACAGGCTGTGCCTGAACCTTGCAGTGCACATATGGCAGGAGGTACCGAGTTTGTGTAGCATCAGTTCTTATTTGACAGCTCGTACATCATATAATTGGCTCCCAGCCCTTGTAGCTTCAGATTGAAATCCACTTGCTTTTAAATGTTTGTTAAGACCTGGGAGAAAATTTTGCATAGTTTTGAGAGCGTTTGAAGATACTTTGAGGTGTCTTTCATCCTTTCACTCAAGGAAAAGTCGAGAGGCTTTGCTGGCCTCACTCTGCTCGGTAGTGACTGCTCTCTGATCCAGGAAGCTGCTTTAGCCTCTTCAGAGTTTCTGCCACCCTCCTGATTTTCTTTGTAAGTTGTCTGCCTTGTAGGTTTTAAGTCATTAATTGCTTTTGAAGCCCTGTTTTTCCATGCATGGATTTATAGGCAGAGTTTGCATAGAAATCTGGCCATCTGCAGGATGTCAAATCTCTTGATTCATGCTGTTCTATCTACTGCATGAAAAGCTTTTCTTGAGCATCTGGGAAAAGTCTATGAGACATCAAGGCTTCAGAGGATTCTTTGAGGAAGGTTGTCAAGGGGAAAGTCTCCCCAAAATAAAGTTTTCAAGATTTAAGTGGAGAGGGGGAGCTTTTGTTTGAGAGAACAGACTCTGGAAACCAAAATGCTCTTTTAAGTCAAATGTTGGGCTTCTAAGGGGAATCTGTTGTGTCCAGGTTAAGCCCTGAAACTCATAAGCATAATTCATAGTGGAATGAGTTCTAAACAAACTTTTGAAATCTCTTCATGTATTTCAATACCTGTGACTGTATTGTTGTGGCTTGTTGGTGAGCAACTTTATTTCTACTTTCTACTGAGAAAATGTGATTTAAGGATCAGGTTTGCTACCTATTTAAATTTGAGGCTGATTCCATTTTGTGTTACAGAAATTCAGAAACTCCTAAAAGCAAATGTATTAATTACTCCAGAATATTGTATTTTAAAAGATTTTATGGATTTAGTCTTAGAAAGGCTGCAAAACAATAGTTTAAATGACTGATAAAACTACTCTGTTAAATGATACTGTGAAACCTTTCTGATGTTTCAAGGAATGAGTGTATGATATTAAATGCACTTGTAATGATAGAGGTGCCAGACCATCATGCAAGCTTGAAATCTGGTTGATTTCAGCTGAGCATTAATAGTTCTTTTGCTCCACGTCCTCCAGACTGTCTTTTAGGGGCCTTTGTAACTACACGTGGCTCCTGGAGGAGGATGAGGATGGTGAGGTGTGGGAACAGGTGTGTAAACAGGGATTTGTGTGCAGGATCCCTGTCCACTACTACCAGAAGGTGTGTGAGATTAAGTTGCCTCTGTATGTGTGGTGGTTTATCCTCAGCCAGCAGCCAAGGGCCACACAGCCACTCACTCGCCCACTCCCCCACCAACAGCATCAGCACAAGAATCAGAAGAGTGAAAGCCAGAAAACTCGTGGGTTGCAGTACAGACAGTTTAATAGGGAAAGCAAAACGTGCCCATGCAAGCAAAACAAAGCAAGGAATTAATAGACTGCTTCCCATGGGCAGGCAGGTGTTCAGTCATGCCTGGGCAAACGGGGCCCCATCACATGAATCGGGGACTTGGGAAGACAAACGCCATAATCCAAATGTCCCCCTCCTCCCTCCTTCTTCCCCCAGATTGATGTACTGAGCATGGTGTCATATGGTATGGAATATCCCTTTGGTCAGTTTGGGTCAGCTGTCCCAGCTGTGTCTCCTCCCGTGCACCTCTGGCCTCTTTGCCAGCCTGGCAGTGTGAAAAGCAGCCAAGGCCTTGTCCCTGTGTAAGCACTGCCCAGCAGTAACAAAAACACCTCTACATTATCAGCCCTGTGTTCAGCACAAATCCAAATCACAGCCCCACACCAGCCCCTGTGAGGAAAAGCAACTCTACGCCAGTCAAAACTTTTTTTAAAGTGAGATATTTTCTTTTTTTTTTAAATACATGTCTAGAAGCTATTTGAAAAGATTACCAACCTTCTGTAGAGCTCTTCAGATTTAGAGTATACCTGTCAGTCTATTTCTCACCACTTCTACTGTGGTTTTGTTTTACTGTATAAATGAAATGCTCTGGATTTGTTGCTAAAGGCTGAAGATGCAATTTTTAGGCTTTCTAATACAACTGGAAAAGAAGACTTCATATTTTTAGGTCAAGTCTTTGCAAAAGCTGATTAGCAAAAGCCTCTTTAATTCTACCTCAGTAAAAAAAATACATAAGCTTGCAAAAACAGTCATAACTTAACTTTTTTCATAAGTGTGCAGAGTGTAAAGTACATGTACACTGGCAGATAATTAAAATATAATTCAGATTTGAAAGTTGCTTTAGGCACTGAAAGAGAAATGGGATGAAATCAATTCAGTTGGTCCCTGCTGTAGTGTTTCAGTAAATTGTTAGGGAAAATGCTTTGTGTGATCATCAATGTTGCTTGCACAGAGAAGGATGGACATTTAGTTCATAGGTAAAGGCTAATCACTGTAATCACTTGGTAATTACCCTGTTGCTGAGTGGTATTAATTATTTTATTGTTCAGTCAGTAAACATTTAAATGCTTGTTTTAGGTGTACTTGCATTGTTAATCCATATCCCAAATAGTAGTAGCCTCATGAATGCTTTGGAAATGGTACTGAAATTGTTGTGCAGCGTAGTCTTCTGGTAATTAAAAACAAAACAAACCCTCAAGCCCCAGCAAATCAAAAACCCTGAGAATAAAACCAAATGTGTTTTTGTCATTCATAGTGCCTGCTGTGACTGGGCTGCCTGGTTAAGGCCATACAAACACATAACAATGTGCTTGGTGTACAAACAAACACGAAATTTGAAGTCAGGTGTGCTTCAATTGGGAGGCTGAACTGTTATTTATCAGTTAGGTTTGTGTAACTCCTGTAAATAAGCATGGTGTAGTCTCATTCAAGGCCACATGGGATTAAAATGACTTTTCTCCCCTCTCAAAATAAATACTTTGTGTCTTTTTGGAGGAGGACCTTGGGAGAAGATAGGCTTGTTGGAGATCTTGTAATGTTCCTTAGTAACAATGTGTCTTTTTCCTCTTAAGGCATCGCTGGCTCCACGCAATGACTGATGACCCTCCAACTACTCATCCACCAGTTGCTCGTAAATTTATCTGGGAGAACCATAAATTCAACCTGAGTGGCACTCCTGGGCAGTACGTGCCTTACTCTACTACTCGCAAGAAGATCCATGAGTGGATCCCACCGAAACCAGATGGCAAATAACAGCAACAGAAACGTGACTTGCCTCAACTTTGGCTTTCAGTGTGAATTGTATTTCCGCTGGTTTTGTTCAGAGTAAAAGCCTCTTATAACTGCTGTAGTTTAGTTTATTGAATTGGGGGACGGGGGTAACAAGTGAGAAACACTGGGACGAGGACAGAATATATGACAAGTCATAATCTCATCAGGATACTGGGCTTTTTCTGATCTCATCAGTGTCCTGTCTTCATATAAGCAGCTCTCAGACTCCTCTTAGCATGATAACCACTCTTGTGACAGTTACTCCTCACATTTGTACCATTCATCAGAATGCAAATACACATTTGAAATACAGGTTTCTCATCTTTTAATGTTATCCTGTTACAGTCTCTGCATGGCAAATAATGCACTGTTCACGTACTATTTTAGGAGGCCATCTCTAAATTTTTATAAGACAAGTTGGAATAATAAGGCAAATAAGGATTATTGGTTCTATTCTTAAATATGCATGAGTATTTGCATGAGTATGCAAAAAGCATTGCTGTATTCTAGTATGGTATGATACATAATATAAAACTTGTAAGGCTACATTAATCAAATGGCTTCTTACCCCCTAAGGGAGCTCAGTCATAAGCAGAGGGCCCTCTGTCACAAAAATCTCTTGTTGTTTCTGTGTTGCTGAGATTCATTACAAGATGTTCTCACAAGGCTTTGGGATGGCCTGTGACAAGATTTTAAAGATGTTAAAGGTATTTTGGAGTTTGAGAATGCATCTTTTTAGGAGGTAGAGAAGTAAAACATAGTGGAACATAGTCTCGAAAATGTGAAGTTTTCAAGTTGACATTTGAGAGAGAGTTGTTTGGGGCTGAGGCTTTTTTTTCTGTAACTTGCTAATGGGTGACCTTTATTCCAGCCTGCTAAAGTTTTTTTAGCAGAGTTGCCCTCTCCACAAGGCTTCCTGTATCCAACAGCCTGCTCTGTGGATAACTGGTGGTGGTGGTGGTGGGGTGCTACCCAGCCCCTCATTCACCCCAGCCCCTCAGCTGAATGGGGGAGAAAACAAAGCTCATGGGTTGAGATAAAGATGGGGAGACTGCTTGCCAGTTACCATCATGAGCAAAAGAGACTTGCCAATTAAAATAGATTAGCATGGTGAGAATCAAAGTCAAAAAAGTAAAATACCACCTTTCTTACCCACTTTTTCCCAGGCTCAACTTCACATCTTCATTCCTGACTCTTCTGTCTCCTCCTGGGGCAATGGGGGAATGTGGTCAGTCCATAACAGCTTCTCTCTGCTGTTCCTTCCCTCGTACATTCCCCCTGTTTCAGCGTGGGACCTTCTCACAGTCCTTCAGGATACACCCAGTATGGACTTTCCACAGGCTGCAGTTCCCATTGGGAAATGCCCACCTGCTGGCGTGGGTTCCTCCTGGGGCTGCCAGGAATCTCAGCTCGGGCACCTGCAGCCCCTCCTTGCCCTCTTCCTGCTCTGAACTTGGTGTTCACGTGGCTGCTGCACTCTTCTTTCCTCCTCATCCTCTGCCTGTGCAATGTTTTTTGCCCCATCTGAAATACTCTTCCCCAGAGGTGCCATCACCTTGGCAGCTGGACTGTGGTGGGTTGGCTGTATCCAGCACAGGCAGCCCCAGCCTCTCCCCACAGAGGCCTCTGCAGACCCCCCACCTTCACCTTGGCAGTTCCACCGAGTGCACTCACAGAAAGCATTGCTAAAGTTGACTAAGAAGGGGTTTGGATCTACTACAAGCTTGCAATTGCTTCTTAAAAAGAAAAAACCTTCTTTGCTCCCCGATAGCCTCCACAGTTGCTGCACTGCTGACTCTGCACTGGCTGCTTTTCCTTCATATGTCTGTCTGTCTGGGTCATTTAACCTCCAGTTGCTTCCTTATTAAATCAAATTCCTTATTAATTCATTATTTAAAGGTGGGATTTTTAGCTTTAGTTGCTTGAAACTAGTTCTCGTCTTTAAATTAGTAGGAAGTAGCACCAAGATCTCCTACCTAATTAGAAGGAGCTAATGTTTAATTTACTGTAAGTCAGCAAAAGCACTGAGCACAGCTGAAAAGCAGTTTGAGGCACACTGAGTAGTGTATGTGGAAAGGACTTGTTTAACATTTTTATCTTGATAAATTATTTGACCTTAAGAACAAAGTGTGCTCCAGAACTGCTGAAGAGCTTCATGACTAACAATGATCTATATGAGCCCTATGGGCTCAAACACAGATAGAGCAATTAACTATTTGTTTTAGCCTTTACTTCTCTTTCATGCATTTTCTACCTATTTCATTCATTTTCTTCCTTTATTCTGTGGATTTTTGGATTGCTTCCTAAAGACACATCAGGAGGTACAGTTGGGAATGAGAGTCTGTACTCAGTAACTCTTCCTACACACTCCATGCTGAAAAAATAGACGTATCAGAGCCTGTCTGTCCTTTTGTTGTCATCTGGAACAGAAATATTGAGGTAGCAAGGAGTTTTGAACAACCTTGTGTACAGCAGTGCTCCACAGAAAGAGAAAAATGAACTTGTCCTGCCTGCTGGGCTGAAACAAGCCTAAGGACTTGGTAGTTTGTTTTAGAAAATATCATCAATCCCATTTCTGGAGAGAAGAGAAACCCACTCATCCAGCAGGAACCACAAATGATGGATTTTAAATGCAAAATTTTCACTGGCATCTCTTGTAGCATTGATTCCCCAAGGTAGATTGCACAAGGCACGTACAGAAAATAAAGCATATGCAGAAAAATCAATGGTTTTCCACAGGGCCTTCTGCAAATGCTTCTCCAATTCAGTCTTTTTATCAGCCTCATTCAGTTATGGAAGTTCACCTTTGCTGATGGCATCTGCCTCAGTATTCAGGCTCAGCTCCTTTCTGGTCTAAATGACATTTTAAAGGCCAAGCTGGCCAAGTTGCAGCAGATGGTGTCTGCAACTAAAGCACTGGCAGGAATATTCCCTTTGCACTAAATGTGATTCTTAAAAGAAACAACTTTCTGACAGGAAGCAGTCTCTTTAAGAAGCCAGGTACTCTTCCAGGAGCAGCAGAGTGCTGAAACCCACTTTTATTTTAAAATTGTGTCTGTACCAGTAGCTTTCCACATCCCCATGGTCCAGGGCAGCCCTTGCTGTATCTGCCTCCGGGTTTTTGCCATGCTCACTGCACGCTCATCTCAGCCCTGTGCAATGGAATGGAGCCCTTCCCTCCACGGGGCAGTGTCCTCCCTCGCTGCTGCCTGTGGCTGCCCCTCTGTCTGGTACAGCTGGAACTTGCCATGAGATGTGGGAGTGGAGAATGACGGTAAGAGGACCTGCAGGAGGCCATGTGCCCCTGTGAAGGTCCTGGTGACAGCAGGTCAGCAGTGGGTGTGTGACCCGGCTCTGCAGCACTGCTGGCCACCTGTGCCTCCTGCGCACCGTGTGAGCTGCACTGCTGAGCTGGTTGTGCTGCACAGCACGACACGTGCCCAGGCCCCATCTGGGGGGACTCTGCCAGCAGGGAGTTTATCAGGACCCTGGTAGTCCAATGGCCCAGGTCAGCACAACGCATGTTAAAATAACAAGAGTGGCTCCGTCAGTGGGATCCATTGGCAGCACGGTGCTTGGCTAACCCTCTATGTTTTGACCTGAAGCCCCAGAAATTGCCCTGCCTGCTCAGATCTGGAGCAGGTGAAGGTTGTCTTGCAGACAGAGGACCTATGCAGCAGGTGAGTACAAACGACACTGTTCCATGCTCTCAAGACTCAGTATCAGCCATGGTGTTCAAAGCAGCTAATGAATCTGCTGTGGCTGTTTGGCAAAACGTTTGTTCACCAGATGAGAGAGATGGAGGGGAGAGGCAAGACCAGCATTGCACTGAAGACTTTGCAGCAAAAAGTTAGCATTTCTTACCCATTTCTAGTTACAGCAAGAGGAGAGATCTTTGACAGTCAGGGACATCCTAGAGCATTTATGAAAGCTGGAATAAGAGGGCTGGAGGCCTTGCCCTTTCCTGCCTGACTTATGCTGTACTATTGATTCCTGGCTCCTTAAGGGCACACTGAGAACATTCAGATAGTCATCAACTCACATTTCTATATCATCTAACCTCAGACTTCAATTTTTGGGATGTTTCCTGCTAAAAGTTGGTGCTGGGGAGCAGTCTTGAGTGGGAATTACAAGGGTACTTGTTTTGGAGAGAGCTGGAAGTCATCAGCCTCGAAAGCTGAGGTGTAAATTTTTCACAGCTGTGATGCATTCAGAGTGAAACCTTTGAGTTACCGTTTGCTTGGGGCTTATTACTGTGTTGGCAGCTGAGGAGGAGAGAGGGAAGAGATCCTTGCTTTGCTAAGAAGTTAAAACAACTGCAAATGTGAAGGCTCCGCCTTCATGTGGTGCTTGCAAGGAGTGTACAAAAGCAGGTACTTGAAGGTGTGGGCAAAAGTGGCAGCCTTTCAATGTACTCCTCATGCAAATCCCACAGTAAGTGCTGGATTGCACCAAGGGGAAGCATATCCCAGTGGAAGATATCAGAGCAACCCATGTCAGTGGGGAAAGGTCCAACAGGTATGTCATCCTGGACACCTGCTGAGCTTTGAACACCACCCTCTGGTTCCCAAGCAGAGTAGTGCCCACGTGCTGGAGCTGGTGGTGGCTCTTACTTCCTGCATGGAGTCCAGGACAGGGAGCACTTTGCTGCGTGTGCATTCCCAGCTGTCAGCAGGAGCAGGACCGTGCTCAGTTTGCAGAAGACCTCAGAGCCCCAAGAGACTTCCCTTCGCTGAAGGGCCAAAACCAGGTCTGGCCATTTCCCTATGTTTTTAAATCGCTGGTAATGTCACTTCCCAGACCGATGAATTTTGCAGGTGCTCTTGGCTTTGTTCACATGCAATAAACACAAAGGGCAGAACTGAAGCAGGATCTTGAGGAAAAAAACCAGTATTTTCAAAATTTATGTATGTAATAATCATGTATAGGAGGGTTTGTTTTTTGAAAAAGAACTTAAGACTTATATATTTCCTCAATGAATTTTACTTAGAGGTTTTGTTTCACAATTTCTTCAGTATTAAATACCAAGAGTAAAAAAACCTAGAACATGAATACATGTATGCTAAGCAGGATGTGTATACAGAAGTGTGCATAGGTACATAGGTAGGAAGAAAAATACCATGTTTAGCATAAAGACTATATTTGTGTGGAAATTTGCATTAGAAAGTTTCCAACAAAGTGCTAAACTTTATCATCAAATTATGAAAACATATAATGCAAGCTAAGCTAAAAACTGATATTCAAATCAAAGTGTCGTACTTGTTAATTAAAAGCATGAATCACTTAATTTACATTGTTTTATCCTGCATTAAAACCTGATGAGACAAAAGACATTGATTTTGATGTTGTAAACAAGAATTTTTGTTTGTGTGCATGAGTGAAAATCAGAGTTACTGGCTACTTTTTAGCTGGGAATTTAGAGGGGAGCATTGATCACTGGATAGCTTCACAAATTGCTTCTAAAATTGAAATTGTTTTGCAATTTTTTCCAATTAAGAAGGATATGCAGCAAACTGAAATTTTAGGAGTCTATGTAAATCACCCCAAACCTACATCAATAGCCTAGTGTACTTTAAACTCGTTAATAATAACAGCAATTACAAAATCTATTTAAATAATCTGTAGTGCTTTTAGCATCACTTAAAGCACAGCTCAAGAGGCTTCTGTTTTACATTGCTAGAATTCCTATCTATTTCTTTCTCCTTGTCTGTGGTGTCAGTTCTTTCCCATTCCCTTAATGGAGTACTCAATTTTTCCTGTGATATATATTTTAAATATTAGTTTTAGGGCAAGTGGTTGTAGGACTATTTTACGTGCTTCATAGCCCAAAGGATTTTTAGTTGATGAAATAGCAATCTATCAAAACACTGCCTGAATGTAACAGATGAAGTCTCATGTGGTCGAGCATTCAGACACAGGCCTATTAATAGTTTGGTTTTTGAGGGTAACCATCCATAAAAATCCAGTGAGGCAAAACCAAATTCAGCACTATCTGTCCATGTGGTGCTTCCCTTGTGTCTGGCAGTGGCCAGAGAAAGCAAGGAAATCGTAGCATGCTTTAATTTGAGGCAGCTGTGTTAAAAAACAAGAGGATTTATTTACACTGGCTGTGGGGAGCTCATGGAGCTGCTTTACTCCCCCAAGAAAAAAGCAAAGTGCATGGTTTTCCCAGCACGAACCTCAGACACACCTCACTTGCCCACAACCCAGCAGAAGGATCATTGTTGGCACAAGCAACATTTTTATTATTTGGCACAACTTGACCTTGAACATCCCCAGTCTGACCTTCACATTTCTCTAGTACCCAGCCTAAGAGTGGCTTGGTCCACTCAGCACAAAGCCCCACTGACACAGAGACCTCTCTGCCTCTGGCAGGGGAGAGCGCTTCCAAATCTCAACCTGAGCCTCATCACCATGGCTCTGAATCAAGTGCCGACTCTCAACAGTCCTCTTGGCCTTCTGGGTATAGCAAAGCTTCATTTCTGAATGTCACTGCCCCAGAGAGCCCATTAATGATGTGAATCTAAGAAGAGCTGGCCTGAAAATAGAACCAGCAGCCAACAAGGGGGTTGCACTCCCTTTCTTCTGTTTCATGGACAGGATGAGATGGAGATGATACCAAGTGCTCTGCCCAGCACCTGGAAATGGTGGTGGCTTCAGAGGTTTCTGCAGCTGGAGTCTGGCCAGG
This sequence comes from Myrmophylax atrothorax, assembly GCA_026770055.1. Taxonomy (NCBI): domain Eukaryota; kingdom Metazoa; phylum Chordata; class Aves; order Passeriformes; family Thamnophilidae; genus Myrmophylax; species Myrmophylax atrothorax. The sequence continues at coordinate 44,960,823 of JAOXXN010000265.1, read as the reverse complement.
CAGTCGGTAAACATGCTTCTCCATGCAAGAATTTGCAATTTTCTGTGAAGAACTATTAAAATGGAGGGAAAACCCCCTGCTACTAAAATGAACCTGTTACAGATCACAGAGAGGGAGCATACACTTTGAATGATCAACTCACATTCGTATATTTAACGAGCAAGAAATCAAAACACAGAGAGTGAAGCCTGATTTAGACTTCTTATATTAAATTGTAAAAATTCAAATTTTATACTCATTTGAAAAAAGAAGAGTAAGAGGAATAACTGGCTTTATTTTTTTCTACCTTAGAAAAATGTTTCTTCACTAACTGAACATCCGCTGTGAGAGCGCATGGGAGGATGATATCGAGCTGACACCAACTCAGACATGGGGCTGAGATAAAAGCCGTGGACTGCAGGTCAGGACACAATTGTATGCTGTCTGCAAGAGCTCAGTCTGAAGGTATGCAGGCTATTTTAGTTTTTTGATTTTTTTTTAACTATCAGATGAAAGTCTACCTGGCTTTCCTTTAACTCCTACTATTTATTTTGCATTCTCCTCCAGTGGAACCTAGTTTCATTTTTATAAATATTTTTTTTCATTTTGGGGCTCTCTGTCTTAGAGTGTTGTTGCTGTAAGTACTGACAGCAAAAGTTAATTTGTGTTTTATCAACTTCAAATTATTTCTAATGGACTTCAAATGATGGACTTCAAATAATTTCTGATTGATTTTTTCTGATGGATTTTTTTTCTTCAAAACCATTTTTTACATATCTGTTGGTCTTTGGGTTTTTAAAGCTTGAATTGGAGATTAAAGTTTAGAATTTGAAAGGCAGCAGCAGAAGCTGATGTTTCCACGCAGAATTACTTCAAACTGTGCAGCAAATAGCAACATGTCTTTTGACACATTTGAAAGTACAGAACTTGAGAGGGCAAAAATTAATTTAGACCCAACTATCACTTGCTGTAACCAATTATCTGAGCTGAATGAAGAATTACATTAGCATGGGTATTTTTTTTCCCACTCAACAAAGGGTTTGCAAAGCTTGCAGTCAGTCAATAGGTAGGTGGGTGGGTACCTAACTGGCTGTGGGCAGCTGTGTGTGTGCACCGGGAAGGGGCTGCTCAGGAGACATCAGTGTTGGCCTCTGCTCAGCACCATGTCTGTCTGCTCTGCTGTTCTGCAGTAGTCTGTGGTTATTTACGTCTGTAACAAACAAAATAGAGACACAGAGATTAATCCCTAAGCTAACGTTCAGCTTTGCCTGGTGACTGGGGAACCATATTACCTACTGAACTTGGATCTGCGTGCGCTGTCCCTGCTGCGGCGCACACAGATCCACAGCAACAACTCCCCCACAGAGCACATATCATTGGGAAATGGGTACCTGGCTCTGTTTACCCTTCACCCCCCACAAATCTGTCCTCCTGGCAAGGAGCCAGCCACTCACTTGGATCCAAACAATTGTTAGAGCATCTATCAACTCTGTGCTAATAACAGCTTTCATCCCCAGAGCTGGAAAGCTTCTCTGAAGCACAGTCCTCTCTGCTGCTTGTCACTTACCACCGCAGCTTACAAAAGAAAGGACAGTAAGTAATTGCTGTGTAGCCCACCCCCACAATGGCCACATTACTGCTACAGCCTCACTGCAACTACAGGGGGCTGGCAGTGGCCCTGGTACCTACTCATCCGTGCCACGGCTGCAGGCTTGCTTCTGGCAGCTGAAAAAAAGCACAAACTGGTTTTCAAAAAGCAAACACCAAAACAGTGAACATGTCCATCATGGCCAAGCACAGACTGGATGCTCCAAACCCAGCCTGTGAGCACAATGACATCTGCACAAGAAAAGCAATGAGCAGCAATTAATCTGAGCTGTAACACTTGTCTGATTACATTGAGTAAAATTCTGTTTGTTCTAAACCCCAAGTGGGTACTTATCTGTAGTTGTAGCTCCTATTAATCAGGATTGTAATTGCTGTTGGTACTCAGCAATAGGGAAACACAAGCCATAACTGACCATCCATTTGTATAACTCCACACTGGGCAAAACAAGCACCCTCCTATCACAACCCATAATTCCACAGTTTTACTTTCATGCTCTGAAAGTAACAAAATGGCATCTTGATAGAGAAAGATATCAAGGAAACAAACCACTTCTATCATCTACCATAAAATGCCTAGAATTAAGTGTTTAAAAGACGCTATAGCCTAGCAGTTGTATAACTCATACAAGGCTTTCAGAGAAGACATCAGCAGGCATGTAGACAATATCTTTCCTGAGCAGCTTGTAAAAAGCTGTAAGTTACTTGGTAGGGCTGTCTTGTCCCACTTTGTCATTTCCTTTCTGTCCTTCTCCTCTGCCTCAGTTAAAATAACATTAAGATAAGAATGATCGATTAATATAAACTCCTCTAAGAGAGACACTAACCTCCTAAATAGGGTTAAAAACACATGTACGTTTATACAGACATGTTACACAGGGAGTATTTGTGCTTATCTCTTGAGTTTGCTTGAGCTGTTTAGCTTTGGTATACATTTAGTCTTCTGACCTCCAGCATTGCCTGAAATTCCCTTCTCTTATTTTAATCCCCCAAAGCCATGCCCACAGTGGGTCAGGAAATCCCAAGCCCATGGGATGCATAGATGTTTTTTCTCTGCAGTTTAGTGAAGCCTGTGAGAGCACTGAAAAGCTTTTCTCTCGCTGTGCTGGATTGTTCAATTTTTGCTGGGAAGCCCCACAGTGTTGAGAGCGCTGTAGCAACAGCTGGTGAGATCCAGGAGCAAACTTTTCCCTGCAGCTTGGCTTCTCCACAGCAGGACACACTGCTTTTACAGTGATGACTGTAGCAGCCAGTGGGAGGCCGGTAGTGCAAACAGATTTTGTAGTTGTAATCACTTCTGAGAGGGAAGCAGGGGAAACTCTCTGCAGGTAAGAGATTTGCTTCTCTTGAACAGTCGATGGGCTTGTGTTATTACTCAGAAGTGCATCTGCACATCTTTCCAGCTTCCCTCCAGTTTCCTGCACTCTATCATCCATCTTTCATCCTGTGTTGCCCCACTCCAGGGGCTGGCACTGCAGTTCTGTGTGCTGCCTTCTGTCCATGTCCCCTCATCCATAGCCAAGTGGCTTTGTGGCACCCTTCACTTCCTGCGTCAGGCTCTGCCCTCCCTTCTCATGCCAGTAGCTCTCTGCCTCTCTCCTTCCACCTAGTCCTGCAAGGCTGCCCTTCTAGGTGTTAATAACTAATGGAACTGAGTGCTTAATGCAAATGCATCCATCCAGTGTCCAATATAATTAAAGGTGGTCTCTGATTTTCTTCCCCCAGACATCCTAACAGGCAAGTTCCATAATTACTTACCAGTATGAAGAAGCAAGGGGTGCAAGATTTCCATTTTGCCCTACTAGCACATCACTCTTGGCCATTTTCCTTTCACCTATGTGTGATCTGCTGTTAGCCCAAAGAGACTGGAAAGATCTCCCCTCGTTCTTCTAGTCTGACAGACATCCATGAATTGAGCAAAGTGACCTAAGAGCTTCTTTTTTTTTAAAAGTAGTTGTTTTACAATTTAATCCCTCCTCTTAGAAAGTACTAACTTGCATTTATATTACTCAGAGTTGAGTGGAATGTCTCAGGTTTGGCTAAAGCCAATCTCTCACAAAGCATCCTGCCTGCTCTGGAACTGTCTCTCCTTGCTCACAGGTTGCAATGAGAATTGCCTCCAGTGTACAAAGCTGGACCTAATTTCTAATTGAATTCATCTGGCTCCAGCTTTCAGCCACAGGATCCTCTTGTTGTATTTCTCTGCAAGCTGAGGAAAGTGATGGCTGCTCAGTATTTTCTGCCTGGGAAAGCATTTGCACCCTGTAAGCAAGTCAGTTCTCACTTTTCTTGTTGACAAACTGAACAGATGGAACCCTACATCTCTTCATGAGAAGTACTTTCCCCTTGTCATATTTGTGGTTCTCTACCCTCTCTAATTTTTCATCAGTCTTTTCAGAATGGGGACCTCCCATACCTATCCGATATACAAAGTATAAAAGTCATCTTTCTCCTCCTGCTTACTTTATTCTCCCAAGACTTACAACAAGGATTCAAGAACAAAAATCTAGATGAGATTGTTTGCTGCAGGTTTGCACAGGGACCTCACTTTATTTGGCCCTGAAGGCAGTGGGTGAACAGGTCCATCCGGGTAGCTTGGCTGTAGTTTGGCACCTGGCAGCAGCCCTGGGCTCCTCCAGCTCTAGCACCGAGTACTGCTCACCTTGTGCTCCAGGCCTACCTTGTACCACACCATTCTCATCATAGAATCATAGAATTGATTGGGTTGGAAAAGACCTCCGAGATCATCAAGTCCAATCCTTGGTCCAACTCCAGTCTATTTACTAGATCATGGCACTTGTGCCACGCCCAATCTCAGTTTAAAAACCTCCAGGGATGGGGAATCCACCCCCTCTCTGGGCAGCCCATTCAAATGCCTGAGCACTCTCTCTGGAAAGAATTTTTTTCTGATATCCAACTTCAATTTCCCCTGGTAGAGCTTGAGCCCGTGCCCCCTTGTCCTATTGCTGAGTGCCTGGGAGTCTACCCATGTCCTGATGGGTGCAGCCCCAGCTCCACTCTCAGACACCTCCCTCTAGTTAAGAGCAGATGAATTATATGTTAGAAAACACTGGGAGGAAGGATGAGATGGGATATATACTTGAAATACAGAGGGAAAAGCTAAATAAGAATATATTCATGGGAACTGTTGTTCCTAAACCACTCAGCAAGGGTTTTACTGACCTGGTATATTGCTGACTTTTCATCAGATTTTACACAGTACAACATTAAGCCCCTTGCGATCACCTGGGTGTGTTACATCTCCATGGTTACCTGTACAAACCTGTCATCTGAAATGATGCAATAAGACTACTTTGGCAAGTCTCAGAAAAATCACAATTGACATTCTGTGCCTACCATTGGATCTCAGAGCCCTGTCACCTCCTGTTGACTCCAGCAGTATCGTTTACCGTTTGTCCACACTCCCTCTCACTGCTAGGGGATATTTATCTTAGTGAAATCACTTCAACATTTTATATACTTGCACAGTGTAAGTACTCTTTCAGTCTCCTGGAATTCCCCCAGTACCTTCAAAGTCAAGGTCAGTGAAAAAGAATCCTCAGCCAACTCTTCTATTTCTCCTGGGGTTCACTGGCATTTAAACATTATCCTACATGTTCATCCATGTTTATTCTACACATTTTCCTCAGTTCCTGACAATCAAAGAACAAATTCCCTCTAATTGGAATGAATTATAAGAATCCTATTTTTTCCAAATTAAAAAAAAATATTAAGCTGTTCTGTATTATTAGCACTTTCACCATCCAATTTTGAACCATCTACTCTCCTGAGATGTTTGGCTATGTACGTCTGTACCGACCTCAGCCTCACAGCTGGCATGCAAACCCCCTCGGTAGGAGCTGCCTGACCTTCAGAGGCAATGGTGAGAAGATTAAATGCTTCCATACCTCACTTTTCCACTCAGGGGAACCTGTGGGCTGGGGAGTCTGTTCTCTCAGAGGTGCAGCAAGGCTGATGACTTCTGTTAGGAAGAACAGGCCATGGGGCAGCATTTGTTCCCCACCCCTCTCTGGTGACTGTTAATCATTTCAGGTTATGATTACCTGCTCACAAGCTAATACAGGCTTTACGGGGATCGATGACTCATACACAAGTGCTTTTTATTGAGGTAGGTATAGTCAGGGGACTGTTAAGGAAAGAAGGAAACACCTACTCCTCTCTTACTCTCCTGCTGTTTCCAGTTCTCTCCATTATTAGACTCAAGAGCTATACTGGGGCTGCGTTCCCTGATCATCAGGGATGCTGGCTCTCACCCTGATCACCATTAGTTTAAAATCATACAGACAAATGGGAAATTAGAATTAAAATTACACAAAATCAAAGCCATCAATCTCTTTAGATTCTGCTTCCTGTAACTTTTCCTCTGATCTTACATTTTGTTGAAAAAGATGAGGATTTTCCTCTTGCATATGTTTTGTGCTAATTTTTTAAATGTATTTACTTCTGACTGGTCTCAGAGAAACTTCCAGGGGTTGTGAGTCTATTTTTTCAGCTTTGCAAGGCTGTAGGAAAGTCAGAATGTAAGAAACAGCAAATGTTGAAAATATACCTTGTATATGTAGCAAAGCATTACCCTGCAAAAGGCTTGCTGACTGATAGAGGAGTGTGTGCGCTCCTTTCAGAGACCAGACCAGGGCTGAAAACCCCAGCAAGGCTGGTCCGGGCAGCCACTGAGCAAACCATGACATGGTGCCATCATAACAGTGGCAGGGTGGCTTTGCAGCAGCTGTAGCTGCACACTTTGGCATTTGATGGCTCTAAAAATGCAGTACTTTATAGTTGCTTGTCAAAATCTACAACTGAATTAAAATACCATGTTCCACACATCTTCCCTGATGTGTTAGACCTTACTTCTTTAGTGGCAGAGGCTACATTTTGATTCTGTTATTCTTGATTCAACCTGTCATTCAGAAATTTCTAAAGGAAACTAAATTGCACTGCCCCTATTTCTGACTGTGATAACTGCTATACATCAGGGCTTTTATCAACCCCAGTGCTTCCTGAATAACTATCTTCCTAATGTATGAGCCCCATGAGGAATTTGGCACCACCATAATGCAGTTTTTTTGCTTTGAAGATAGGATGTGTGGTGCTGCCCATTTAATAGAGAGCAAGGGTACGGTGCCAAGCAGAAAACAAGAGGTACAGACAGCAGGGATATCAAGTTCCTACAAGTCTTTTATATACTGACACCTGGGTAAGGGAGAAAGAAGGAATTCATACCTTATCAGGGGATGAGCTGCTTGTGTGAGCTTCGCAGTCGCCCCTGCTGCCTGTCCTGCCCCTGCCCATCGGCCCATGTGTCCCAGCCGGCCAGTTGGAGTGGGCTGTGGGCCAGCACAGGGGCAGGCAGCGAGCACTGGCAGCAGCGGGGAATTCAGGGTGTCTGGAGGAAGCAGGGCATGCGATGGGGTCATGGCAGGAAAAAGCTAGAGCTGTTGTGGTGGGTGCATATGGCCATGGGGACTTCCCTGGTTCCTGCTCTTGTGCAACTGTGTTTTTATTTACCTACATTTAACAGCTGACCTTTTGAAAATAATAAACCAAACCATGAGGCAAAGGTTGCCTCATCGTTATGAGTTCTCCATGCTCAAGATCCCACATATTTTTTCTAAACAGAAAGTAATGGCCTTCTAGGGCTTGACTGAATGTCACTGCAGCAGGCACATGGCCTTTCCCTGCCCTTCTCCTGCCAGCCTACAAGCACTGAACCAGTTTAGTACAAGCTGCCATGGACAATTTATATTTACATTTATTCAAAACAAGAAGTCATACTCTGTTGTGTAGAGTAACTGCTAAAAACAATGAAAAAAAATCCTGTGTTAAGACACATTATATATTGAACTTACAGTTCCAGCATTCGATTTACAATTCAACAGCCAAAATACATAACAGCAACCTCTGTGATGGGAATTGATTTCCATATGATGGGTTATATGGAGCAGTAAACATTATGGCACTCGCTTAATTCCATGCAGCCATCCATGGCTTTCCATTTTGTTGTGCATAGCTCATTTATTACTCTCAGCACATCATGTTGAGTTAACAGATAGGAAAATGCCAGCTAAGTAAAAGTCATCTTTGCAGTATCTCACTTTTGAGCGGGCTGGCTTTCAGTCTTCGATCTGGTCACAGTTTACATTGCAGAGCTTTAAATGGAGATTATCTTGACAAAAGCCTTTTTAAGTCTGAAAGATTCCAATTTTGTACTGAAATAACAGATGTCACCCTGAGATTTCATATATTCTTCCATTTTAATCGACGACAGACAAACTGTTTGATCTGACACTGCACTCTGAAGTTATATTTTTTCCATGCTGTGTGCTAAAGATCATGTAAAACACCTGTCATTGGATGCCTGACACCTTTATTTCTACTCAGTACTGAAGGAGCCTGACTCGTCCAAATGGATCTGGAAGGTGTCATATTTTTTTTGCCAGATTTTTTCTTTATACTTTTATTACTCCCAGTGTTTAAAATAATCTTTGTTCTGTAAGAAGGGAACTGGCTGCAATTATTTACTGTGGTAGGAGTATTGAGTGGAGGGGATATTCTTGCTACTTATTTTATGTAAATTTACCTAATTTGTCATAAAAGGAGCCTGCCATAGGCAAGGCAGACATACACAACTTGTCAGCAGCTGAGCTAGGCACTAAACATCTCATGTGTGAGTAGCCACCAACAGAAACACAAACTGGGAAAAGCAGAGCACTGCTCCTCCATTTGTCCTGAATGCCATGTTTCCAAGTCCCTACTGCTACCAAAGGTAAGTCATTATTATGATTTTGAAGTAGATATGATGCTTATGTGACCTGCATTGTGTCATATTTATAGTTTGGTGTGAATTTACACAGTCCTCTGGGACTGTTGAGAGCCATGCTCTGTATGATAATTTGTAATGAGAGAGGATCTGCTCCCCAGCATACTCTTCATGTAGACAAGATATTGCTAGTGGATTGGGAAGGAATACAGTGAACAACAATTCTAAACTGCATTTCTTCTACAGATGTGGTGGAAAGGAATGCTAAGACAGAAAGTAATTTCAGAACAGTCTAGCACCGCATGATATTAGTGCAAGAAATCATTTCAACATGTAGTAAATTTTAGGCACTTTAAGTGAGTGATTAAGGGACTCAAGGATATTATTTAATGACTTCTGAGTCAGGACTAATATTTGGTTATTTAAATAAAATTAAGAATTCTGTCAGCTCAGCCAGAATGGAAAACTGAAGGCAAACCCCAGTTTATAAAAGTTCTACAGCCCAGGCAGCCTTCCAGAGGTCAGGCACTCTTAAAGGTTCACTGAGGTTGAAAGATGCAAAACATTTCCTGGATGCATCAGCTCTGCATCTGAGTTAGCCTCTGGGAAGGGCTGGGCTTGTTTTTACAGCAGCTGGGGCAAGAATAGCTATATCTGTGGAGCAGGTAAAATCAAAAGCAAACATTTTTGTATTCTTTAAAAAATTCACAGGCTTGAACCAGACTAGCAGTTACTGAAATTGCTGCAAATGCAGCTTGGTGTGCTGAGTTCAGGGAAGTTACATATATCTCATAAGTAGCTATCATTCCATGAAAATGTTGGAGGGGAGCATAAGCTCTGGCTAAGCTTGTTTCTTTTGTCACAGAAAAATGTATTTTCCATTAACTCTGCTCTGCTCTATGTGACTGGGTATTTTGTTCCTTTCAGTAGGTCTCTGCTCCTTGAGCTTACTCATGCTTCAAAATACAGACTCATGTGGTTCCCTTGGTCTCTATTTGCTTTATTAATACCTGCTGGATACTGGTATTAATGCCATTGCTATAATAAATTTGATCTCATGACTAGAGTGTTATGTTGAAACAGCAGTACTCAATGAATACATTTGCTACTATTTTCTTTTCTACAGAAAGTTATCCTTCTAGTATCAACACTTACATTCCAGTTTAGTTTTCTTACTAGGAGCTACCCATCTAGTCCTTTCTGTCAATCTTTTGCTTAAAATATACCAAAATAACAACACCATTGCTGATTGTTGAGCTACAATCTTTCCAAGGGAGCTGGGGTTGTTTAGCCTGGAGAAGAGGAGGCTCAGAGGTGACCTCATCACTGTCTATAACTACCTGAAGGG
>JAOXXN010000265.1:44866592-44887784 GCA_026770055.1 Myrmophylax atrothorax | reverse complement strand
GGCGGGGAAGGATTAGTACATTTTGAGGGCAAGATTAAGGAAAATAGTTTGTCCCTCTCTGCTGGATTTAACAGTAGACCAGCTGACTGCTGGGCCCTGATGAAAAGGAGCAAAAACTTTTTGTAATACACAACAAAAATGCTTTTTTGTTCTTGAAAGGAAGAAAGGATGTAGCACACAACTGTGTATTTTACCTCCTAACTCACAGGCTTGGGGAAGGGATTTGGCTCCCAGATTTGCCTTCAGACTCCCCTCTGCTCCAAAACATGAATCCAGAAACACAAATATCCATTTCACCCCTTGTCCTTTGCTAGCCTAAGTGTTAAGAAAGTCCCCATGTAGTGCTGGTGAGTTCCTATTGCCCTGAGGGCAGCTAAGCACAGATGGTTTGCTGCCCAGAGATGCAGTCCCGTGTGCTGCTGTGCCTGGCCTGGAAGGGGGTGGACAAAGGCATGTCCCATTTTTTTCGTGTATGCAGTTAGCTCTAGGCCACCAGCTTTGAATGTAAAAGGAGATGAGTGGAAGTCTTAATTCTGGGAAAAGCTTAAGTGGAAAAAGTATTGGAACAACTTAAGTCAGATCTCACAAGCACTGAGACTTCCCAAATATAAGATGTGGGAGTTTAGGAAGCCAGAATACTCCTACTCCTCAGAGAACTTTTTGTCTCCTAAGATATTTGTGTAGAAGAATTGAGTGATGCAACTGGAAAACATACAAATTAAAGATGCACTTTGTATTAAGTGCTATAAAAGTGTGAAGTTCTGTGCAAAATGAAACCAAAATTGATGGATATTATGGCACTGTTATTTCTGTGTCTCATTTTCTCTCCTCTAAAACTATCTTGTAATTTTCTAATGCGTTTACAATAACTTTAGAAAAGCTTGAGAACTCTGGGACTCTGATGATCCCATAGTAATGCCTTTGCAGAAATGCAGGGGACAGGGATTGGGAAGTGACATTATAAAACAAGAAAAACACAGTTGGAATATTAGATAGCAATGGCAAATGCCATTTTCTTCATTCAGGTGAATGATGCAATCATTTTTTTTAACCATTGTCCCCTTTTTCTGTATTCTTCGGTGTCCATCAAAAGTAGTGCTTTTGCAGTATGCTCTCACTGCGTTCCCTGCAAGAGTAAGCAGAAGTCCAGGACTTATTTTTCAGTTCTGGGAAGGGTGGCAGAGCATGGCAGCTCCTGCTCACTTAGGGAAAAGCATGTGGCTTTCCAACATGGGCTTTATCTTGCTGCTCCTGAGAGTGAGGATGGCAGTGAGAAGTGTGGGCAGCCAGAAAACAGGTGAATTTTAAGATGTGCTTCTTCCTGGGGGGTTCCTGGGAAGCCAGTGTGTATATGCTCCCCTCAACATGGTCAGGTTGTACCAGCTTCGGCACAGGTTGTTACTGTGACCGGCACTGCCTCTCCATTTAAGAGGGCAGGAGAGCAGCAGAGCACTGTAGTAGCTTCCACATTTCAGAACATGATTTCTTGCTTCCATCTTACACAACCTTTGATTTTCCTCTTCCTCCTCCTCTGAGAAGTCTGACAGTCCTCTTGAGTTTCAGGAACACTCTCTTTCTCTAGTCTCCTGGAAAATGCACTTTGCCATTCTCTCCCATCTTTGTTTGACCTTGGTCAAGCCTCCCTTTTCATTCCCACTCCTCCATTGGAGGGTCCCTGACTGCCCATGGTACTCCCAGCTCTCTTCCCCTCATCTCCTGTGCAGAGTGTTAATAGGCACTTTGAAACCTTTCCTCTGGGCATGCTGTGCTGCCATAATTCAGTGTATGGTGATGCAGCTGTGTTGGAGTCACAGGGGTCCCTCTGACCTGTGCCTGCTGCAGCTCTGGCAGACTGATCTCAGATGTGGCAGGTGAATCTGAGGAAGAATGTGTGGTGTGACCCTTTGTTTTACCCTGCCTGATCCTGTAAATGAAGGTGCAGCATTGTGGAGCCCAGTGTTGGACCCTGGAGATTACTGAGTAGGCTTATTTATAAGTACTTTGGCACTGGTGTTCATATCAAGAGCTATTAAAAATAATGACATACTGCAGCTTTACTAATGGTTTGAGAGGTTCTCCTTGCATCTCAGTATGAGGCTGATCTGATGCAGCTATCTTCATTAGAGTATCCAAGAGTGTTTTGTCTTTCTGAGTACATCTTGTTCTGGCTCATTTCAGAAATCTGCTCTTAGCTCCAAGGTCTGCAATCTGTTGGCCTGTAATTAGTACCAATATTACAGTGCTATTACTGCACTGGTCTGAACTGCTGGCTATTTTTAGATATGACATTGTCCAGGTTTTCATTGCATAGCCTATTTATCTCATCATCAATCAGCAAGATGCTGAGTATAAAATCTTTCTGTTTTTTAGAACAAGTAGTGCAGACTCTTGTAGATACCAGTTAGCCAGTATTTACACAAACATATCTTTAGATGGAGACTGTGGTCCAGTCCCAGCTGATGTCTGAGTTTTCTCAACTTATATCTTCTCTTTGAACAGTAAAACTTAAGCCCTCTGATGGCAGTAGTATTGTTGAGTCCCAGTTAATATTAATCAAAGACTGTGCAGCTTTTGTAAATAAGTGGCAGCTTCATATTTCAGAGATCTTCTTTGAATGCCCTTAGGTTTTATTCATAAATAAAGCTATTTTGTCTCTTACTTTCTTAGCACTGTCATTAAAGAGAACTTGCTTTCTCTTACACCTCTAAATGTACAAGTCTGCTGGGCCTAGTGAAGAAAAAGACAATGCAGCTATTGAAGATACAGTCCTTGATTCTGCAGGAGAAAATTTTAATACTTTAATATTCCAGAGAGCAGGCAGGTCTACTTAAAGATGCAGGTTGAATGAGAGGTAATTAAATCTAAATTAGAAGCAGGAAGTTTCCATCTGTGATTTTTAGAGTCTTAGAAAATACTTATATAAGAAAGAAAGGGATCAGAGCACAGAACTAGAAAAACAGAAATCAGGAGGCTAACTCCAACATCGATGTTTGCTGCCCGTGTGTACTAAGCGAGTCACCACACAGAAGGATAGAAATGCGAGCAGAAAACAAATTGGAATTCACTCTAAAATAAAGCCAGATCTGGGAAGAAATTTTCATAGGAGGAGAAATATTTGAAAGGTTTAATTTTGAAAAAATCCTGGAGGAGCATGCAGTTAATCAGTTATGATGTTGTAATTAATATTAATTATTCTTTATAATTTGATAGCATTCAGAGGTATCAACTACAAATGAGCACTTTTTTTCTATCAAATCTGTTACTGTTTTACCTATATTGGCTGGCTAATTTTTGCTTAAATCTGAGGAGTATTATGAAGCTTAATTCATTAAAAAGCTTTGATGTTTTGAGCTAAAAGATGGCATCAGTACATAACGATAAGCACTTACATCTTAGTATCATTGATGAATCTTGGCAATATGTGTCCCATGTATATTTAGGAAATTGTGCACATTTTCAGTTTCAGATTTCAAGAATTTGTGTATTACTTCAGTCTTTTACACTGTCCTTCAGAAGGAAGTTTGTATGAGTCTTCATTTCCATATAGTGGTGTTTTAAGCTTTACTTACACTTCAAGTGAGAAAATACCTCCAAAGCAATGTCTGCCCAAGGCTGGAACTGCTGCACACCTTGAACAGACAGCGTGTGGCAAACTGTGGGGCCGAGCCTGTGATGCTGCTGCCTGCAGGGTTGCCAGCAGCTTTCCCTGAAGAATACACAAGTCTATTCTGTGGATAGAGAGAAGGTGTTTTGGCCCTTTCACTGAGGCTCTACACCCACCTGTCAGAAGAGAGTTCTCATGACTGCTGTGGCTGAACATTGTGATGTTCAACCATAAAAGCCAAAGGTGTTCTGGTGAAAACGGAGGCAGGACACTCCTGAGCCCCTCTGGTTATAGCAATCACAGTCTCACTTATCTGGGTGTGAACACGAGCCTCTTCCATGGACAAATGTGAGAAATGAATAGCACTGTTAAAACTGTCCTGTGGACACTCATAAAGAGACCTGAAATGCTGATGTGGTTGTTCATTGGAATGAAAAACTGCCTTACTTCAATAAGGAACTGCAGCTAACAGAGCAGAAACATTTATGAAGCCAGTTTTCCTCTCTGATTACTGAGGTATCTGCTCTCCACAGGAAAGCAGAAGAGAAAGACTCCTACAAAACTTGGCTAAAAACTAAAATGAGGTGTAGGGACTTTTTAGAATTAGTTTTGAAAATATCTCTTCTCTTTAGAGAAATAAATAACTTTTTATTAACCTTGCCAGGAAATACTGATGAAGATCATCAGCTTTTTTTAGCATTTCCTTTCTAATTTGCAAACATGTGAAATTTCTAGGCCACAATGAGCTTTCTCAGTAATGAGTATAACTTCTTATTTGCCCCACTGCACAACCTGCTTGTCTTAGCTATACTGAATCTACCAACTTCTTTCCAAATTTCTGGAAGTCACGTACCCCAGCCAGCTATCAGATATTCCCATACCTCATACTACCTCATCCCCAACTTGAATTGCAGCTGGTTAGGGCTTGTAGCTGCAATAGTGTGGGCAGTAGGACTAGAGCAGGGATTGCCCCCCTGTACTCAGCACTGGTGAGGCTGCACCTCGAGTGCTGTGTCCAGTTCTGGGCCCCTCACTACAAGAAAGACATTGAGGGGCTGGAGCAAGCGCAGAGAAGGCCAACAGAGCTGGTGAAGGGTCTGGAGCACAAGTCTGTTGAGGAGCATCTGAGGCAGCTGGGGATGTTTAGCCTGGAGAACAGGAGGCTCGGGGGGACCTCATCGCTCATTACAACCACCTGAAAGGAGGTTGTAGCCAGGTGGGGACTGGCCTCTTCTAGGTAAGAAGCAGTAGGATGAAAGGAAATGGCCTCAAGTTGGACCAGAGGAGGTTTATATCAGATATTACAAAAAATTTCTTCACCAGAAGGGTTGTGAAGCATTGGAACAGGCTGCCCAGGGAAGTGGCTGAGTCTCCGTCCCTGGAGGTATTTAGAAGTCATGTAGATGTGGCACTTCAAGGCATGGTTTAGTGGTGCACTTGGCAGTCTTAGTTTAACTGTTGGACTTCATGATCTTAAAGATCTTTTCCAAATGAAATTATTCTATGATTCTGTGATACAGTGAGTGTCTTTGTTCCCTTTCATCTCCTCATGTGTGTGTTTGGGGGAGGCAGAAGGACTGGGAGGACTTTACAGGTACCACATGTGCATCCCCTCCTTCCTCTCGTTGCCCCACATGCTCTATTTCCCCCCTATACTAGAAGGTGCATGGGGCAGACACCTCTCTGTGGCTCTGCTTGAGCATTCAAAGTAATTTTATGCCAGGTCTTGCATTTTGGGCAGTTTGCAGCCTTGGGCAGTTTGGCCATCTTTGGACATTGGAAACCCACAAGAAAGGGCTGTATATGCGGAAAATGTGTCTTCCAGAGTGTTTCAGAAAATGAAAGTCTGCTGACTCCTGCTGGGGTCCTCAAGGCTCCAGAACTGAATATTGGATACTGATCAATCAGTCTACCTTTGTTCTGTGACAAAATACAGCTTGGGGATTAATATGGTGCAGGGAGCTCCAGCTGCTTCTGATTTCCTTACAGGAGCCCATCTGTCTGGCTGCCAGGATGTGATACAGTTGTATTACTACTTGCATTGGCTCATACTCTCATTTTCTAATGATGCGTAGAGATCTACCCATATGTTGTTCCCAGTGAGTGTATCTGCCTT
The DNA here is from genome assembly GCA_026770055.1 of Myrmophylax atrothorax. Lineage (NCBI taxonomy): Eukaryota > Metazoa > Chordata > Aves > Passeriformes > Thamnophilidae > Myrmophylax > Myrmophylax atrothorax. The sequence continues at coordinate 44,882,064 of JAOXXN010000265.1, read as the reverse complement.
TCATACATTCTCTCCTGGGGGACTCTTGGGAAATGGGTGGGACTCTTGCAAGCAGACTCTTTACTAATCTGTGAAAAGATCCTGAGCAGGGAGCTGGGAAATTGTTTCCCTTCCCTTATTGCCTTGTGTCATATACATGCATGACTTTTCCCTCAATGGGTTTTCATTTCTTTTTTGATTTCTTTATTAAAAGTTGAGTCACACTAATCTTCTTCCTATTTCTTATGGCTAATATGCAGCTGAACAAGTCTTCCAGTATCATGTCAGGACTGGAAAATAGAGAAGAGTGTGTTGGCTCATTCTCAGCGCAGCTGAGAAAGGCTTGGGAAAAATACCATGAATATGCTTGTCCCCTTTACCCAGAGGCAGTGGCTGCACCTGTGGGCCATGGAGGCCTCAGCTGACTCTGAGATATGACAAAGAATCAGCATCTGCTCATGTATGTGCTTATTTTATTTGTGTTCATTTGCTACTATTCGCTGGTGTTCACAAAAAATTGTATTCTGAGTTGCTCCTTAGTTGTTCTGCTAAGGGCCAAGCAATGTACTACACTGTCAAACAGAGCATCTGCCTTCAATCTTATGCTAGGTTTCACTTTCTTACTGAAGAGTCTTAACTCTTTTTTAGGTTTTTAAAATACTTACATTAACCCTAAGTGGACAAGAATCTGCACAGTGAAAGAGAAACCCTATCTCAGGCCATATTGCCACAGGAAAATGTAAATGTGCTCCAGCTAATTGGTTTTATTGTGCAGGAGAGCCAAGTGTCTGGATCTGCTGGACCGCTTGCTGGCAGTGGCCAGAGCAGGATGGTGTGTGATGGGATCCAGACATGGTGTTTACCAATGAGGCTGCTCATACTCACAATACCTCACATCTTCTGGCTTCAATAGAATGCTGATTGCTAGATTAGAAAAATGCCTTATTACACTTCTTTCTTTTGGTGGGTTTGTTGTGAGTGGACACATTGGCCTGATAGCAGGTAACTGGAATTTTTGCACAGAAATGGAGAGTTAACATTCTTTATTTTAGATTCACTTGACTGAAGCAGAACCAAGCCACAGAAGGTACCTTTTGCGATATGTTGGACTTTGAATATTTATTAGTTCTTGTGTATATGAAACTTCTTTATGTAAATATATCCTTCCTTATTCTGACCAAATACTTCCCTGATTTCATATTTCCAGAGTTCTTACCAAGCCAGAATCAAAGAATAAATTTCACTGGCAGTGTTGTGGCTTTGCTTGTGGTTGTGTGTTCTTTCCACTCAACACCCTTGTAAGAAGTGACACAATGCTCAATTGGTAGGCTGGGTGGTCTGTTTTAAAAGAATTGAATTACAGACTGAGGCACGCATAGCATGTCAACAAATAACATTGCTGTCTGCAGGTATTTAGGGGTTTGGTTTTTATTAGTTTTGGCGGGTTTTTTCTGTATTTATTACTTGTACTTAATAAAGCAAGCAGACTACTGGAAGGCACATAGGAGTTACCAATTTCACTAGTAGTAGTGAAACTATCTCTAGTTACAATCACAGCTAAGTGCCTCAGAGGAAAGAACAGTAGTATGCAGCATGAGGTGAATTTCATAACTTGTGTCCACAAAAATATCCTTCTTAATCTCTTCTGTCTACACCCCTTCCCTCCTCCAATGCTGAGGATGTACTTTTAAACATTACTTTCAATTTTTCTATTTACGAGTTGCATTATGGTTTCTGAGTTGTTCTCATACAGAATCATTTTTGTCCTGATCGTTTCCCTGTATGAAGCCATTTCTTAACCCTGCAGGTTAGGTCCTGACCATCTGGGCAGGCTTGAGGGGACAGATGACTCCCAGGGAACCATGACAGATATAGGATGTCAAGGGATGTCTGTGAAGGGAGAAGAAATGTCCTTAAGACATAATGAAACCCTTCAAGAAAGCTAAGAATGAACAGATTTGAGAATTAACCTTGCCCAGAAAAGACACCAAGTAACAAACTGAGCAGGATGGAAACTTCTTTGTGAGTTTCATATTCTCAGGATATAATTCTGTCAAATGACAGTGGGATGCGTCTTAGGCTGAGTGCAAATACCTTTACTGCCTGTTATTCTGTTATTCTTGCCAGCTCATGTTCACCACTCCTCACTGCATTACCTGTGAGTGAGGATTTCACAGCACAGCACTGACATTTCACATCACCCAAGTGACCCTAACAGAATTTAGGGTGCTTGATCTCATCCAGACCATTCGAAGGCTGTGAGCTTCATTTCCTCCATCCAACAGCTCTGTCCTTACACAGATGTCAGTAGGTGTCAGCAACGTGTTAAAACCTGCGCCGTGCAGGAGGACACCTCTGCAGGAGCTGAGCCTGCCTGCCTTGTGGGGGGTGTGCACTTCAACTAGTCCAGCTGGGAGAAAAACAACAAATGTGATGGAATCGTGTGTTTTTGTAGATGCTTGTGAATAAACAGAATTGCATCAAAATCCCACTTCCTTGAATGCCAGAGGAGTCAGTCAGTAACCCAGGGCAGTTTCCTTGCTCATGTCGCTAACACTTGGGACAGCAGGTGACTCCCCACAGCTTCCATGGAAAGCTCCTTCTGTCGTGTCTTGCTGCACTTGGTTCAGCTGCACTCAAGCCACCACTCAGCCTTCTCATGCTGAGCTGTCACTCACAAGTGTTTCTGACCAAAGCCATTCTCTGCAGAACTTTGCCATTCAAGGTTCAACAGCCTTTGGCCCTCCCCAGTCTATGAAGGATGGAGGGATGAATAAATACATGTCTGTCAACAAGCATCAGTCAAGGATGGTTAGCTAGCCGGTCCCCAAGGGAGCACTGTGCCACTTTAGGTCCTTGACATCTTTTTAGGTTCCTGTGAACTTTGGATTTTCTCAGTTTTCTTGTAATCCTCTTGGGAGACTAACTAACTACTTGCCCATAAAGGGATGTGATACTCTCGCTGCACTGGTTTTGTGGAAGGTGTTTAAGTTTCTTCTGAATTTGTCTGGAAGATTGAACACTTCCACCCAGAAATGCATTAAACTAATTGCTTTACAAATACCTGACTTTATTAATTTTAATCAGGACTTTTCAGATTATCAATTGATTAAAAATAAATAATTTTTATTGATTTCTCATCATGATCATGGAGGCACTACTCTGGAAACATGAAAAGTCAGAGTTTCAGTTTTATTAGAAAGGTTGATACCATCTATTAAAACAGCACATTTGCAAAGTGGACAGTCACTAGAAATTTGGAAGTATTCACTGAAAGGTTAAATGAACTGAGGTGCACTATGTAGTTCCCTTTCCCTCTTTCCTCTCCTCTAACTGAGTAGAAGAGATGAACGTTATTTTCCAGACAGGTGTATCCTGTACATGAATCTGTTTAGAAAAGTTTTATAATAGAACTGTGGCTTACAGTGTCTTTAATAACTCTTTTTTCCTAAATACACAAGCAACTGTTTCCATCTTTCATAAAGGTGTTTTCTAGTGTCTGTTATGAGGTTGCTAAAAAAAGCTACTGGCATTTTAATGGCCTTAAATGAGGCAGTTTGTGTAACGACTGGAGAGCAATAAAACCAAAACAATGTGCCTTCAATACGTACCACAGACACATTCATATTATTTAAAGATATTTCAGCAACCTAGTTAGATTTGGCATCTTTCAATTAAAGCTTGACATTGGGCTGTACTCATGCCACACTCAACTTGGACTCTTGCTAATGAGTTCTGTAAATACATTTTTATGCAAGTTGTTGCTACCCAGTTGCTGGAAGCAGGGGAGTGCTGGGGAACTAGACAAGCAGTTGCAATAATGTCTGGGACTGATTGCCTCCTAGGGCTTGACCTTGTCAAGGGCTTGGTTTTCATCAGCTTCAGTGATTTATTGTTCATGCTATCAGACCCAGAAAATATGAAAGCAATCTAGTAGGTTTGCTTTTGCAAAGCATCTTCTATTGGTCATTTTCAACCAGTGCTGAGGCAACAGTATCTTTGGGATGCTGGAGGGAGAGTCCAGTTCCTGGCTTAGTTGAATTTTGTGGCTTGAGTGAGTTGTTTCTGCCAAGACACTCCACAATATTAATTAATTTTTAGCTACATCAAAGTTTGGGGTCAGGATGTACAACTTGTTCGATGCAGCATTTAGCTGTATTACATCATCTCTGCCAAGTTTTGGACTTAGCAGCCGTGAGTCAGACTTTCCTAAGTAATGAGATTAAAAACAGTGACTTTTTACTCTTTGCCCTCTGTTTTATGAGGCATCGGGTGACACTCATGACAGTTTTTAGCTTTTGTTTGTAATCACAAATTTACACTATTAAAAAATATGGGAGCTGAGAATCTCACTGGGTTTTATCATTCCAGGACTGAGAGCTTTGAGAAACACTAAGTGTCAGGAAATCATGGCAGTTGTCAGGGCTGCCATGGGACACTAGAGCCCTCCCTTGGTTCTGCATGCAAGCCTGCAGGAAGGCTTATACACCTCTCCCAGTGATATCCAATTTGTCAAGGGATCAAGATCTCCTGACCCAAGAACACAAGAGGACACAAGCCAGGAATGACTGACAAGTAAATGACACTAAGGAAACACACACCATGAGTGTCATCTCCTTGGAAAAGTTGTGTGGGATCCCAGCCACTGCTTACCTTATCCCTTTGTTGACTAGCTGTCTCTAATGGGGAGTTGAGGAAACTACCTCCTTCTCAGCTGTACGGGATCCTTGTCAAAAGTTACTACTTAGCCCATGTGCAGCTGTACTTTAGAGACAGCTGGTCTTCACATTCCTCTTCTGAGCCATGTGCCATGAGGACTCTTACTCTTGGTGTAGGAAAGGCCATGGTCTGACCTACCTTTGTCTGTGACAGTGGTGCAGTGTTTATCTGCTCATCAAGAACACAGAAGGAGATAGTATCCAAATGTCCTCTCTGATCGTGAGCATCAGTGATTTACTCATTCTTCCTAGAGAACTGTGCAGTGTTAGGAAAACAGTGTTTACAAGGCAGAGCTCCTGATGGCATTCAGAGATGGTTTTCAGTTGCTTGTTTAAGTGACTGAAGTCTGAGCTGTCAGGGCACAAGAATAAATCCTAAAATTAATAATTGTGTTTTGCAGTTGCACATTCTGACCCCCTCAAGGTCTTATTGCTGCCTACAATAAGAAATTAAATCCAAAGGGGTGCTGTTAACCTTGTATAATTCTGATGCAATGGCCAAATAGGAGAATGATTTGAGAAAATGTCAAGAGCAAAATCACTCTTGCATGCCCCAGAAATGAAGTAGAAAGTTGTTGTCTTTCTAAATTTCCATGTTTGGGTCACATCTGAAATTGGTATTTCCTGACATGATTTGTAGGCTATGAGTATACTTCTCTGATTTTAAAGAAAACTGATTATTTTGACCCAAGGAAAATCTGTGCATCATTTGAACGAAACACATTTCAGGAGCTGCTTGTGTTCTGCTGAAAATTCATTAGACTAAGGATGAGGAATGGCATATGTTAGAAACTCAGCAATGTAATTATCTGTAAGACCTCTGCTACAGCCTTTGATGCTGAATTAGTTTAGATCCAGTCCTTGTTGAGGATCCTGGCAGTTTTACCTTGTGAATTGCTTAACCTGACACACTGCTGAACCTCTTCAGTGTGTCTCAGCTCTGTGGTGTGCTCCCACCCTGTGGGAAATGTGAGGGCAGTTGCCAAAAGAGCATGTGTGATAAAACCATTTCCTTTCAGTATCGGTGTTACAGTCTCGCTTCCTTTTTTTGGATGTGTACAAGTGGAAAGTGTCAGCATTGCATGTAGAACTCAAACATACTCTCATCAATCAAGCAAGCTAAGACTGGGTGACATGTACTAAAAAACACACCCCCAACAACCAAGTATCTGTTTAGGCATTTTGGTTATGATGCACATGAGCTCTTTGGTCTATCAGGCATGTGGAGTCCACAAGCTGTGTTCTGGGGGAAGTTGAGAACTGAGCATTTAGAGCAAGATGTGCTGACTGTTCAGAAAGTTTGATTTCCCCAGCCCTGATGACACTTTCATTCATATCAGCTCTCTCACTTATCCACAATGGATGTGTTGTTCCTGTGACTCTCCATCGACGCTCTGCATGCCACCAACCAGTTACTGTGCGGCACTTATGGAACAGGGTTGGCTGGAGGGGAGGATGTCAGGGACTGGAGGCACAAACTACACTTAGACATGCAAAGAGGGCTTGAAAGGAAGAGGCTGGTCATTGTCTTTTCCTGCTTCTGTTCTATCAGATGTGTCAGAAATTATTTTTTTTCCCTTGAAGCCACTAGAGGGGTAAGTGCAATGAAAGCTTTATTATTACCAAGGAGCTGAGAAGAGCTGGACCTGTGCTGATTTGTAGAGGCATCATATTTAGGATATGCCCAGAAGATTTCTTGTGATGAATTGTCTGTACTTCATATTGAAACCAGTAGGAATCCTTGAAGAAGACAGTAGGTTTTCAGAAGATTAATGAAATTCAGAGAGAAAAGGGGACAATTGGACAAAACAATGGAAGATCTATCAGGCTGAAGGAAACCAGCATTTTCTCAAAAAATTAGGTATCTTTATACAAAATGAGGAATCCCATACCAAACCTGTTACAGGTAACTGTTTATTTTTGATGTCATAGCTGACATTTTTTGGAAGTATCTGGCATAGTTGCCTCTGTTTCTCTAAGTTTTGCTCAAAATTATGTATAGCAAATGACATTTGTGTAACTGTTCATTTGTTTTCCTTGAAGAAATGGGATAATACTTAGGCATTTCTCCTTCTGGATTTGATTTGTTCGTATTGAGTCCAAGCCAACCCTCCTTGAGGCTGCTTGTTTTGCTAGAATGGGCTGTGCTATGGCTTTCATCAAATGAAGATGCCAGAAAAAACTGGAACATTATGTTCAGGTGAAGGCCACTGTTCGTTTCTGTCTCCATGCCTAATTTAAAGAATTCAGGAAATTGGTAAGCTGGTGACAACAGCCATTTCAGCAATGCAGATTCCACTTATGTCTGAACTAATTCATGTCTAAGTGTGCCATGGTGATCTACAGCAGACAAGTGTGTCAGGATGTGTCAGAGTTTCTTTGGCAGGTGACACTGGGCTGCTCTGGTGGTACATCTTCTTCCTGTACCAGCAACCCCCAGCATGTGGCAAAAAAGCAGCTGTGCATAGAGAATAATTTTCCAGCCATGACTGTATTTAATTTGCCATGTGCTCTCATCTGACACACTTATTAACTCTTGACAGTGAATTGAGTTCAGTCTCATCTCTCTCAGTAGCTCAGGTGTTCCTAGACGTCATCCTGAAAAGTATTGCACACAGTTCATGTAGTAAATCCCCACTTTAACAGGGTGATTGTCCCATATCAAGCAGTTGAGGGTTGAAAGCCCTGCTCAGTATTCGGGGATGAAATTTAAAAAACAGTATATGCCATACTCAGCAGGAAGCTTTGTAGACTGATGGAAAAGGCACTGGATTGATTGACTGTGTAGGCAATGGCTCACCTGTTGCAGGTATCACAGAGATGCAGAGAGTCTTTCTCCAAAGAACGTACCTGCTTTGTCAGTTCAGATATCCCCAGAATGGCACGTCCTTCATCTGCATATATCAAGACACAGCGAACTAGGATAACACGGGATTTTCTTTCTTCTCGGACTCACTGTCTGAAGACAAGTTCCTTGTTCATTTCCTCAGAACAAGTGTCAGAACAGGCTGTGGAAAGTAGCACAAAAATGCTGATCATTACCTGTAATTTCACTGTGATGTTTATCACTGTGTTTTACAGAAGTGATTTCTTTTGTGAGATAATTTCATGCCTTGCTAATTCCCGATGTATCCTGTTGCTGCCTTCAACTGTACAATTTTTAGCAGGTATTTCCACAAATACTTCTCAGTTCCCAAATTTTAAAATATTCAATATACTCCAGCATGAATGTCATAAACCTTTAGAAGCAATCAATCTTCTGTGTTGCCTTTTAAATTTAATTTTCTAAAAATGCTTGATTATCTATAGCAATGTGTGATTGATGATACTTCTGCAGCCTGGCAGAATCCAGTTACTTGATTCAGCAAAAGTTCACTTTTCAAGGGGTCACATTGGGAACACCTTATCTCAGAAGTAGTTTTTGGTATTTTCCCATTTCCTCCTCTTTACATGTACTTAGTTGTTTCAGTGTTCCTTGTGCTGTGCTGAAATCCTGTCTCTACAAGCCCAGTTCCTACTCAAACTTTCCCTGCCCGAAGCTCAGTGCAGAGCAGGTTGCCATAATTTCTTTCATCCTTCTGCCAGGTTTGTTTTCTTTTTTCATTTCAGCCTGAGTGTCTCCTGTCTGATGTTTCTGCCATGCGATGTATGTTTTGGAGTAAACAATATTTGTTTTTATTTCTCCAAGATAACTTACCTGTAAAAAGAGTAATCATTGCTTGAAAACGCTAATTGCACTTAGTCAGTCTAAAATACAGCAGTTAATGTGTCTCATTTCAGAGCTGGAGGCAAATGCCTGAGCCCCTTGCTCTGCTTGCATGTCAGTGGCTGTTCCCAGCGAGCGCCACTGGAAAAGGGATCCTGCTCTGGCAGGGACAGCCAAGGAAAGGCACAGGTCATGGTAGTAACCCCATCCAAGTGAGCTCTTGTGCTCTGAGATACAGCAAGGAGCGTGTTTCCTGTGCCATGTGAATTAGGGGTGGGCCAGGAAAATAAAAAGGAATCAATCAGATGTGCCTGAAGCTAAATGAGTCATTTATTTAGCAGTGCGAAGTTTGTATTAATGTGGAAGCAGGAATGATGTGTGTGTGTCAGAGAGCAAGAGGGAGAGAGAAGGAAAACTTCACAGTTAATGGTAAACATATAGTAAAAACCCTGTATGTTCCGATCTGGTGCTAGTCAAACTTCTTAGTAGTTCTGAATTATGATGATGCAAAGCTAGAACATCATGAACCTAAATGTCATAGTACTGTGGTTAGAGGTGCTAGACAGACACTTAAATCCAGTAAAAGAATTTCTCTGTCCACAGATGAAAACATACCTGTTAAATCCTCTCACCCCTTCCTGCCTACCTCACCCACCTTGAACTTCTGAGTAGGAGGAATCAGAAAAGGACACTGTTGGATTTACAGTTAATTTTGGCCATGCACGTATGATGCAATTACATGTCATGCCAGACAATAGCTGTATTATGGCACCCTAACTAAAGAATGGACTGAATAAGTTACTGCCTATCATGACATCAGTCTGAACAATGCAGTTGATATGGTAGACTTTTAAGCTAAAGAATTATAACCTCTTTCCTCTTTATCACTTTATTAAATCCAGACTGGTCTTTCATCCAAATGTCTAGGAATCTGCCAGCAGCTTAGCAATTAATGAGAATAATAACCTGCTGTGGAACAAACAGGAGTGAATGAAAAGTACAGGTCATGTCTGCATTTGCCAACAAGATAGATAACTTTTCAGCTGTTCTTAATTATCTTCTTTAAAAAAAGACATAGACACTAGAGAGAGTCTGTTAAGTGCAACTGAATTCAGGTTCCTATTTGAGTGCTCAAAAATTTTGGCTCACAAATAGGGGCAGCTTATGCTGTAGCTGCTAAGTTTGCTGTAGCAATTCTGGCCCTAAGCTTTTCACTATGTTCTTTGAAGATTTCTGTCCCTGCTGCTAGGATTGCTTGACTAATCAGAAAGAAATTGCAGATCTGCTTAAATCATAGCTGGATGCACTGGGAAAGACCAGAACTGATGCCAGTTTACATGATTATGCCAGAGTGATACAGCATCTTCTTCATTAGGAGCTGACCTGGTCCTGTAAGGAGGGAAACAGTCATCTAAACCAGGCAGATTGTTGGGACAGAAAATTTTAAGCTTTCTTAAGCTCATCTGTATCTACTAATGAGTCAGAGCTTTAATTCCCAATGAATTAAACAGATCAACTCTGAGATAGTTTTGTACTTAAGCATTTAAGGGCTAAATTGTTAAAAATAATCAAGTTGTTTTGATGGTAGGATTAAAGCTCTTGAGTCACTTAGACTTTGCAGCGTTGTACCTAAACCACTGTAATTCCATTAAAGAAAATGGTACAACTCAAACGCTTTCTGTAAAAAATGTTATGTCAAAAAATGTGCGTGCTCTGAGTAAGTGCACTGTTTCTGCTTTACATTTATAATCAAAAGGGTTTTATTTTAAAGGTTAAACACTTTACATTTTTTGACACATATGGAAGTGAAACTGTGTTATATTTTAGCAAAATTTTACAGAACTTCTACTTTCCTTTCATGTTGACACAGGCCACATTGGTCAGATATCACCTGCATAAAATATAAGAAACATCCCTATTACAGTACCAGGGAAGATGGGTGAAAGTACAACTTAAATCAGAGGCAAACTTCTTGTTTAGTTTAACCAACTCACACTTTTCCTCGTGTGTTTAAGAATACATAGTTCTTTGTAAAAAAAATTCTTGTTCTTTCCCTTAGAATAAAATGCCAGAATCTCTGAAGTATGAGAGCAAAAATTCACTATACTGGGATAAACCTTTTAACATCATTGGAGACATTACTGCTTGAACAATGTGGGTTTATTTGCTTGGATTATTCAGCACGTGAAGATACATTGGTTGTTTCTCTTATGTGTATTAATATCAAAGACAAAACTAATATTTGTCAGATCCTATGGGTCAGAACCTTAAAGCCCCTTAGATACAAGTCCCAGCTTCTTGCTTTGCCTCCAAAAGGGCACATTAAAAGTCCTTTTTCTGCTCGTTTTTGAAACACTGGGCTGTTGACTAATCAGAAAGAAATTGCAGATCTTCTTAAATCATAGCTGGATGCACTGGGAAAGACCAGAACTGATGCCAGTTTACATTAATATGCCAGAGTGATACAGCATCTTCTTCATTAGGTGCTGTCTCCTCAGACCTTCCAGCTGGTGCTGGTGGCGTTGTCAGCATGGCCCTTGGCTCCCAGCCATGTTCTCCCCATCCCTCACTGCCCTCGGTTGCATGGCCCCTCTCATGCGGTTCAAACTGTGACTCGCCTAACACACAGTTTCTTGGTCAGTGCCTTCGTACCAGTTTAGAAAGATCATAGAACGGTTTGGGCTGGAAGGGACCTTAAAATCAATCTAGTTCCCACTCCCCTGCCCTTGGCAAGTACACCTTCCGGTAGACCAGGTTTCTCAGAACCCCATCCAGCCTGGTCTTAAACACTTCCAGGGATGAGGAGTCCACAACCTCTCTGGACAACCTGTTCCAGTGTCTCATTACCCTCACAGTAAAGAATTTCTTCCTAATATCTTATCTAAACTTAGCCTATTTCTGTTTAAGAAGGAATTAGGAAGATGTACTGTCGTCTCTCAAATTAATATTTTCTAGGCATAAAATGGCCAGTAGCTGTTTTGGCTGTACTGCTGGCCCACTTGAGCTGGTGTGCTATCCCAGCTCTGAGATTCACAGCGGTTAGTGAGCATCTTTGGATTTCAGATGGGTGCTTTTCTTGCTGCTTATGTCTGTTAAAATGCTGCATGCTTTGTGTTCTGAGACATTTCCTGACCACTCAGTGGAAGTCTCTGATTAATTAGATAGCATCAGGTTAAATATAGCTGATTACAAAAAGAGAGGTAATTGCTTCAAGGATGATGCTTGCATATGTAATTTTTTCCTGTTGTTCTAATTTCTCTCAAGTTCTGCTGTTGCAAAACAACCTGTTCTTTGTTTTGCTGTGGAAAGACCCCATACAAAGAGGAGACACAGCTAGAACTCAATTGTGCACAAAATTGTTGTCAAATGAAAGTGTGTGAAAATGAAGAAAACAGTTTTTTCACTATCTGTTTGAAATCTAGTGAAGGGTCCTGAGTCTGGCAGCATTCAAATTTGGTGGTTTACCTTGGAAACAGAACATTGAAAAAAGGTACTTCTAGCAAGAAATTTCTGTAATTTCCCCTTATACAGCATGAAGCTGCTTCTCCTGAACAGATAGGATTTTGGAAATGGCCTGGGTAGTAATTTATGCCTGTTTTGTACCTTATTTCATGGAGCTTCACATCCAGTTGGGTTTATCTGGTATATTGTATTTAAGTGGTGGTTGTGTTTCATTTAGGAAATCATAATTTTTATTCACATGACAAAAGGCATGCTGAAAGAAATACCCACATTTGGATTGAAATGATCTGTTAATATGAAAGACCAAGATATATCAATATCATTTGTATTCTGTATAAATTCACATGATAGCTAATTGTGTTTTCGGAGTAGGTATATTATGGCTTTCTAATTCTGAAATAATTACAACCCTCAATTATAGCTGAATTATTAGTCACAATGATTTAGCTCTGGCAGTAATGCAGTGAATATATAGACTGTTAATATGGTGTGAGGAAGCAATGATGAAGATAAATCTGTGGCTGTGGTGATCATTCACCTTTCCAGACAACAACACTCGTCCTTCTGTCAGTACTTCCACCCATCCACCTCCATAAAATTAGGAAACATTATTAAAACCAGATCCTTGTTTTCAGGGTTGTTGTTTTTTTGTTTTGTTTGGGGGGGTTTTGGTGGTTTTTTTTTTTTTTTTAATTAAGACCATTATATTATTTGGTTTTCCGATATCTTGTGTACCACACCCATTCTCATATGCCCTGCTGTCCTAACGATTTTAGTGCTGTTCAGTACTGTGCTTGGTAAGACTAAAATGAGCCAAAAGCAGTTTATTTCATTATTTTGACTGTTCTGCTAATAATTCTGTTTATTCAGTTTTTCTCAAAATGGTTGGTACTCACAGCTTCTTTTATTTTTTGTGGCTATTTATCTGGAAATCATAGTGCTGGTAACTAACACAGGGATTCAAATAAGCTTAAGTAGTTATCTGGAAACATTTGCTGACTTATTCATAGGCAATGATCAGTCTGAGCAACAGGTATTGTAGTCACCACTAAAAACTATGATTAAGTTACCTTTAAAAAAAATAGAAGTATGTTTCCTAATAAAGATTAAAGAGCTTGTAGGTCTAGAGGGTTTGCTCAGAAGTTGCTTTGTACTGCCCCTTAGAAAGATGAAGGCCATTGCTCCCTGTCTTGGACAAGGGGCAGCAAAGACAGACAACCACATCCTGGCTGTGCACTTTGTGTTCTCAGTCGCAGCGTGGGGTCACTGAACCCGCTGATTTGCCATTCAGCAGGGCCCTGAGCTGGTTTCAGCTGCAGGGATTTTGCTGCCCCAGATGGGCCTGAACACTGGCAGGCTTCCCTGCCTGGGCTGTACCATTGAACATGTTCTCTACAGGTTTTTACCGTCTGCAGAAAACATCCAAGATACTATTTGATCATATAGGGCAAGTCTTTTTTTTTCTCCCTAACTAAGCAGAATTTATATTTTTATCTGTTCTGCTACTGATTTTACTAACATTTTTCTGCATTTGAGTAGCAGCTTACTGAATCTTACATTAGATGTTTGGCTGTAGCTTGTACCCAGAGAGCTGATGTTAATCTGTTAATCTTCAGTGAATTACATGGTAACGATTGAACTTATCAGAGCATAGTGCCAGGACAACATGTTTACTTTTTTTTTTTTATCTTTTACCTTTCTGTAATGAAGGACGAGAGGAATACCTGTAGGTGGCAATAATACTGAAGCTATAACCACATGCCATTTGAGATTTTTAATGGTCAGGTTGCTGTCAAGTAATTTTCAAGTTAACTTTCTGCCATTCTAATTCAATAAACTGCTTTATTGGTGCTGAAGGCTGGGGCAGCATGGCCCCTAATTTTTGGCAGCAAAACTGAGTGCACTCTTCCACCCTACCTGCACAGTCTGCCTTGGGCAAATGCGTGGATGGCTTTCGAAATTTTGTTTCAGTGTTTATCTATGTAACTGTTTATTTTCAACCAGTGAGTGCTGACATGGATTTTTAATGTCATCATTGAGACCGGTGTGGCATTTTTATCATTACCATTATGATAATGTGCAGTGCAAGAAGCTATCATAAGATATTCACAAATTACATTTTTTTCGATGAAATGGAAGGATAAAAGGTGGTGTGTACCCAAAATAAAAGCAAGAGCATGAGCAGCAGTGCGAGGTACTATGTCAAGGTTAGCAGTTGGTGGGCTGATGCACTCTGGGTTTCAGCTTTGCTCAGGATGGGCCTCAGGCATCTTAAACGTGGGCTGCTAAAACCCAGGATTGCTATGAAATACCCTGGGAGGTGTGGCTGGGTCCACGTCTGCTGGGTTTGGAGCAGCATGTCAGCTGTTCACATGGCATTCAGTGGGTTGCACAGTGCCTTTTGCAATGCACTTCTTGAGTAGGAACACAGGGAAAGTGTCAGAAGTTGCAACTTCATTTGATCATTGCACTATGATGCACTGAATTTCTCACTGCAGTAGATAAAGACCAGCTACAATTACAGAAGTATTGCAAGCAATTGCACAAAGTATTAAACAGTTATTAAATTGCAGTCTATATCAGTTTTATTTCTGCATCATTATCACTTGGTAGGTTATTGGCCAGCTGAAAATTAAGTAAGATCTTCCTTTGACACAAATAGTTTGCCTTGGATGAGGCAATGCTAACTGAATAGAAAAACCTAAGTTCTACTTATGGCCCATTAAATTCCACAAAATAGGGAAGAGATGCATCCATTCAGAATTCTAGTTGCCACTACAATAACTATTTGCCCAGAATATTATTTTCTGGGGAGTCTAATTTATGCATTCCAACCACTTTGCTGACTAGCAGTAGTTCAAGATAAAGAACATTTTTATAGAAATTTAATCATTGCTTTTGGCTGTGAGTGCCCATTGCTCATAGAAAATTGTGTAAATGTGCTACCATTTTAACTGGCATTTTACTGAAGGCTCCTCTGCTTATCGATGTAAATCCAGGAATCATTTGCTGTGCACCTGGATCCACTGACTAAAATGAACAAGTTGGAAAAATAAACTCCAGGTAAAATGTGAGAGTTATTGAAGATAATGAAATAGTTGTAAGTGCCAAACTAACGTGAACTCAAAGCAAAATAGAGTAATCCTGTTGGGACTCTGGGAGCAGGTGGGGACTCTGTCCAACTTTGTTGTGGTGATTTATTGGCCTTACTCATCCTTATAAGCAAAACCCAGAATTCCATATCTGTTGGTGTTGTTACCCAGGTGCCTGTAAAGGAAAGTCTATTTCAAGCACAACTGTGATTTCTCACTGTGACTCACTATACCTGACTAGACTTATTGTCCTATATGGTCAGCATGTTGTTTCCCTTAACGTATTTTATCCCTCTTTTTTCAATTTCTTTTGCTCTGCAGCTTCAAATAGTCCAAGCCTGTAAGGAAACTTCTATGGCAGTAGAACTCAGCAGTGATATCAGGAAAAATCTAGCTAAGATTGATCTTGCAACTGGTATGTGTAGGTCTTCTATTTCACCCCAGACATTTACGAGGTCAGAATTCATGGGCTGAGATAACATAACCACACTGTGGGACACTAAAATGCTTGCCTA
>JAOXXN010000265.1:44848783-44861708 GCA_026770055.1 Myrmophylax atrothorax | reverse complement strand
TTTCTTTATCCCAGTGGGAAAAGTGATTGGACATGGATATCAGATTTAAGTGCCCAAGGCAGCCATTGTAAAAGATGGTCCAATTACTGGACTGCTTTTTCCATACTTTAATGGCTGTCTGCAATTTATTGAACTAAAATCAGTCAGCTATAACAGGAGTGATTTGTGAGGGACCTTAGCTTTTGAAAATTGGTAGTGTGCACAAAAATCAAAAGGTTTGTCACAACATCATGACATTTTTAAAGTCTTTTGCAAGAATTGATTACTAAGAATCAGTTCAGAAACCCCTCCTCTCAACCTATAACAAGCAGAACAAATCCATTAATTTTTTAGTTTTGGGGGTAAAAGTGTACCAAGAGTGGTACATCCTTTCTCAAGAAAACTGTTGACTTTCTTCCCACTGCCCTGTTTTACTGTTTACTGTCGATCCAACACAATGCCCAGCTGGCAACTGCTCAGGGGTTTGGTAGACTGGAGTCACAGCTACATGATGTGGGTGTTCCCCCTACATGCTGTGGAGTGCCACATGTAAACTGCTCAGTCAGCCTATAAAAAGCTGTAAGCACTGGGGAGGCATAAAGTAATCGTGTGTTTATATACATGTTTGTATGTTATGGTTTAGCTTGTCACAAAGCCAACTGCCCAATTGCCTGTCAGAGCATTCCCCCCACCAAAGGGAAAAGGAGGGAGAAAAAACCCCTAGAAATGGAACTCTGAAATGGCAAGGTTTTTATATTTACACAGAAGAAAAGAAAATTTACAACAGAATATGATATAACACATATATATACAAATGTGAAAACAAATAATAACACCTTCACCTAGTCGCTCAACCTAATAATACAGATTTCAACCGCCCAAACCCCAGAAAAACTCCCTAAAATTTTTCCAGAGGAAACTCCCAGCAAGAGAGGAGAGAAATGAACAAGAAAATTATCACCTCCCTAGACAACAGAGCGGGGATGGCGGCAAGGCCTGATCTCGGCAGAGTCAGACAGTACGTCTTTACAGGTCCAAGGCGAAGAGCAAAAGAGACAGAAGCTCCACCTCTCTGTCTTTTATGCTTCTTGACACTTCTTGATGATGTCAGATGATATGAAATACCTCTTCGGTTGCTTAAGTCAGGTGATGCTTGTCCCTTCTAATCTATGTCACATCCTTTGGACCTGCTCAATGAGGCCTAGATGAAACTAAAGCCAAAACTACCACACTGCAGAATATCTAATGAACAAAGAGAAGGTGGCTTGAGCAGTATATTTTTAACCTCAAAGTTTTCTGTCTTGAGTTATTCTTCTGTCTGACCTTACAGGGCAATGTAAGGGTGTCAAAAATAGGCACAAAGGGTTCATTTGCTGAAAGTGTCATTTGCAGCTGCTGAGGAATATTGGAAGACTCGGGGAGTGGGAAATGCTCACATGCATGTGTTTGCCAACACACATTTGTACGTGTGTGGGTCTAGAAGTTTGAAAAGGAAACAAGGGGGTTGTCTCAAAAAGTTGTGGCAGAATCAAGTCAAAAAGAGGTTTGTTGCAATGTAAACAAGCTGCAGAGAGTTCAGCTCTGTGTGTGCAAAGAGGAAATCAAAAGTCATCCATAAAGTAAAAACACGCCTTCTGGGGGAAAACCTGCTGATTTCTGGTTTGAAACTGCAGTATGATTTTGATAAGTGGCTGAAGAAGCCATGCTGAGAGCTACTGAATATTTGTTTGTTTTTATTCTCATCTTAAGTAAATGATTCACTTTAGGCTATTTAAACGCTTAGGGACATTGTTTAACTTTTGATGTTTATTCTACTGCCTGTCTCCGTTCACTGCTAAGGAATGGAAGAATTCCCTTTTCATTTAAGTGAGCTTATGTACTTCTTTTCTCCATCAGTGAAGCTGAGTTGTGTAAAGATGTGCCCTCATTTCTCACTATTGGATGCCTTAGAAAAATAAATACTTTATGGTTTTGGAGACTGACCACATGAAGTCCAGATAACTAAAGGAAATTTCATTTTTGGTAGCAAGGGGAAAGTTTATACAGATTTAGTGAAGCATCCCCTGGAGATGACTCATGCTGGTGAAGACAAGCGTATTTCTGCTGGGTCACTTATTTTGGTTATATAGAGAGGGGTTTTTTCTCTTTTCTGGCAAACCAGATAATTGTTCATGATGCTCTATCTCCACAGATGTTCTAATGTCTTATTTGCATTCTTGGCCCTTTAAGAAGTCCTGATAGTTTTCATCTTTCCTCTGTCATAATTTCAGCAGCTGTTATTATCATATACAGATAGAATTGCTGATCTCAGCTTCACCAGAAGATTCATTCTAAAGCTTCCTGCTAGGTTTTTGCTTGAATTAAGCTGTTTGTTATTTTTCTAAAGCCTAACTGATTCATGCTGTTATTGAAGTTCTGTTAGAAAAATAAGAAAAAAGGGTTCCTTTTAAAAGTTTAATAGTTCATTTTGAGGTGCCCATGCTGTTTCAAATTTCCATAAGTAATAGACGTCCTAACATTTGACTGTATCTTCATTCCGTGTCTTTTGCAGGGGTAACATGTAAAAATATAGGCAGTTAAATGCCAACACCCAATCCTGTCAGATCTCAGAAGCTCAGCAGGGTCAGCCCCGGTTAGTACTTGGATGGGAGACCTCCTGGCAATACGGGGGGCTGTAGGTTCTAGTCCTGAGGACTTCCCTGTCACTGTCCAAGCTCGCTCAGCCGTGGCAGATGAACCTCAGAACTTAAACGGTGGGGCCAGTTCTGCACACGCTGTGCCTCACCTAAAACATCCACTGCTCAGGCTGGAAGGGCACAGCCACGTGGGGAGAGCCCTGCCCAAATCTTTGTTCGGAAAGCTGAGCCATCATCACCATACATGTAAAAATATACAGTATTGACTGTGTAGAGTCTTTGGATACAAACATACCCTATGTGTTATGACACAACTAAACCTTTGGCAACTAAGAATATGACTGCATAGTCAACTTTAGTCCTTACTTGTGACTTCTGCTAGGTTCTGCCTTCCACCCTCAGGCATGATTTCCTCTCCACTTTCTTGAGTCAACACTGCAGCTTGAGTAGATGTAAGTAGCAGATGAGGGAGCTAATACAACACAGACATATGTATTTTTGCAATGTAATAATTTCTTTCATTTTGGCAGAAATAGCTCTCATCTGGATCAGCTCTCAGAGCAGCTCACCATTGTTGCATCTATATTATGTGCCAGCCTGAAGGGTAAGATACTAGACCAAAACCAGGCATTAAAGATACATCTCTCTGCTCTGCTAATACATACACATATGGTATTATGGGCTACCAGTCATTATTTCTACATGCTAGCCCTGAAGCTGTGTCATCCAGGCAGTCAGTGGTTTTCGTTGCAGCTTGAGCACATAGTCTGAATCCTCCTCTGCCCCTGTTACTGCCCATGGGCAGCATGCACATGTTGCTTCCAGGTTGATATCAGCAAATAGCCATTTCATTTTTACAGCCCTGGGCTTTCAGATACCTTCCCATGCCCATAAATTCAAGAGTGCTGATGTCAGCTGGTGGCTGTGCTGGGGAGGCCCCACCTGTAGGTGGGGTTGTCCTTCCTTTACAAAATAGGCACATATAGGGAACACCCTTTGGCAGCTGCGTGCTGGTAGTTGCTGTGCAGCTCCAGCAGAGCTACAGGTATGTGACCAGCATGACTTTGCTCACCAGCCAAGGCAGAACTGTGCCTTTCAGATCAAGCAAATCCTAAACCATGCCTAGAGTTTCAGCATCACAAAACAGAGCTGCTGAAAAATGGTAGGTTATTTTTGTGAAAACTTGTGGAAGAAATGAAAAATAATTTTAATAACATTTTCGTGTTAAGTTTTCAAACTGTGAAAGGTTTATGCTATGATGTCTTGAAAGACAGAAAATGTAAGAAAATACATTGTTTAGAGAAAAGACAACTTTTCATTGAAAGAAATGCAAGATTTTGGTGAGTGCAGATGAAGAATCTGCTCATAATGGTATCAGACCTGTGTGTTTGAAATGCTGAAAATCTTTGGAATTGGTGAGTGTCAGAGTGAATTGCAAGGTAGGACCCGTCACATCCTATGTCTTTGTAATACCACTTCTTCCTGAAGGCTTTGTCTTAATTTGTGTAATATGACTACTTTGTTATTATGATCAGGGTTGTTACTTTGTCACAACATTTATGTGCCTGGGCCCTAGAACTCTTAGTTGCTTCTGAGGTATACTATGTTGCTGTTATGGTTTTTATGTTGCTATTAGTTTATATATTACTCCAACGCTTTCTGCTTAGACTCCTAATTACAAGTGTTTCAAAACTTACATGTAATAATTAATCTTTATTAGAAGAATAAACAAACTGTAACATTAAATTTCTCCCCTTACATTTTAAATAAAATTGCTTATAAGGCTGTGTATGTGTCTGAGATACATACATAAACACCAATTTAAGGAAATGTAAAAGAACAGTTTTATTGGTAAGCTTATAATTGTAGCATTTCCCCCCTCTCTTTTGATATGTAAGCAGTTGTCTGTGAGATTCTTGTTGATAGTGTCTTGCCTTTATTTTGGGCTTGAAAAATCTGGCATCTGTAAAATTGTTGGCCTGAGGTGGTTACAGAACAGAAGTGGGGAGCTGCTCACAGCTTGAGCAGAGGCAACTACTTGCCAACCCTCTATATCATACTAACCCAAACCCTGCTGCTAAAACTGGGGGCTTTTTAGGCACGTAGAGGGGCAGCTTCATCTTTCATTGGCACAAGGCTAGCTGGTGATGAGTACATTGGTGGGCACTGGAAGGGCAGAGTGCTTTCAGTTTCTTCCCGCGTCAGAGCAGTCTCTCTGCTGCAGAGTGTCTTTTCCCATGCTGTCAGGCATCTGTGGGGCAATCCCGTGGTGTAATGGAGAGCACTCTGGACTCTGAATCTAAAGGACCTGAGTTCGAGTGTCAGTAGGGACTGTCCCCATGGGCAATTAAATGCCTCCCTTCCCATCCGATCCCGTCAGATTTCGGATGCTGAGCAGGGTCAGCCCCGGTTAGTACCGGGTGCTGTGACAGTCCCGAGGATTTCCCTGTCACTGTCCAAGCTCGGCCGTGGCAGATGGACCTTAGGAGTTAAACGGTGGGGCCAGTTCCACACACGCTGTGCCTCACCTAAAAAATCCAGCGCAGGCTGGAAGGGCACACCCACGTGGGGAGAGCCCTGCCCAAAGCTTCCATTGTGATGTCTGGCCATACAATACAGGCGTCTGTGGCCACTGAGGTTCTCTTTGCTTCTGTTGCCTTAGGATTGCTTTATGTATTAATGCTTCATCAACATAGCTGTTTTGGCAAAAAAGTTAAAGAAAAATATATCCTACCCTTCATGGATATAATTTTAGTAAGAAAAGATCAGTGATAATTATGTTGTGGAAAAAGGTATTAACTTTGTTCCAGAAAATGATATTGCTATGTAGCAGAATAGGAATTTTTTATTGGCAAATATTGCATCTTCACTGTTCTATTTGCTAATGATCTCATGCTCTAACATTTTCCTTTAATGGGAGTTCGGGGGAAACTCCCCTGAAATGCCAGGACTCTGCTATGTTGATACTGTTTCCAAAAACATTGCAATATAAGCTGCTGCTTATATATTCCTGCTCAACTCAGGTCCCAGGGATAAGAAAATTGTACTGTTTGATGTCTTATATAAATTCACTCACTGTGGAAGAATGAAGCAGAAGAATTCAATGTGTCAAAAAATGTCTCCCAAATTTTGTAACTAATAATACCTTATGAAATCATGATTTTAAAAGCACCAAAGAATGATTATCAGTCTTGTTAAAAGTTCACTTTATTTTTTTTCCTGCATGAATCTCTTATAGACTATTCTGAAGCATCTTACAGCACCAGGATTGTTATAAATAACAATCATGTTATATCTTACAGCTTACCTCCATTGTTACCTAATTTCATATCTAAATTCACTAAATCTAAATTCCAATCTAAACCATGATTCCAATATTCATGATCATGTAGTCCAGTGTGGAAACATATGCATATATGTGCTGCAGTTTCATATTGTTAAGAATTAATATTAGCATGCAGGAAGTTAGGAAGCTCTGCTCTGTCTTTGGAACAGTAGTAGTGAGTGAATTTGCTATGGAATATGCAGAATTATGTTATAAAGGCCTTGCATATCAAAGCAATTGACAAACCTTTAATCAATGGACGTGTATTTTTACCTTAAAAAGCATTATAGTATGAAATTAAAACAAATGTAATATGTGTTAGCAATACAAAAAAGAAGTGAATAAAGCAAATACTTTAGTCATTGAAAACTATCCTGTAAAATTATATAATAATACATGGTAGTAACCAAGGAATGGCTTCTTGATATATTACTATATTGAGATGAGTAAAGGGAGTGTGTTGCTGGATACGTATAAAATAAAGGGTGATGCACATGTACTTAGCATAATACAAATATCTATGCTATGCTCTGGTTTTTTGTTTGCAATTTGTTGCCTGTAAAATATTTGTTGTTAAAATCAGGCACTTGGAAAATTTATGCCAATTAAACATAGTGGCATTTGAGCTTTTCTGGTTAGTTAATGTTAATCTCTCAAGTCTCTGTCACCCAAAACAGAATTGAATGTCATCTCTTTAGGTCTAACAGATTGAGAAGTAAACTGAAAGGAGCTTTCTGTTTTTGTTATGCTCATCTTAAATAGGCTCTTAACCATGTTTATATAATGACTTTTATTAATGCCCGGTTAACCCAGCACTTAAAGCATTCCCCCGTTTTTTTCACCTGGTTCATGTAGTTTTAAAGGAAGGCTTTCACATGGCATTGAATCAGATTTAACAGAACCACAGTTAGATGAGTTATAGGTGGTCAACTTTGAGAAAGTGGTGAGAGAATCTGAGCTTCATGTCCTCATAGCTTGCACCTCTGTAGATAGAGAGCCACTGTAGTAAAACCCAAAGGGCTGTCTTGGAACAACAATTACCAGGAAGAGGTGTAGGCTCACTTGTATAATCATTAATTTTTCTCTCCTCTCATAACCCATTTGTGTTTTCTGGCCAACTGGCTAACAAGTCCAAGTCCTGCATTTGACATTGTCTCTTCATATGGAAGTAATTGATGTCACACATTTAGCATGACATAACTTACATGGAGCCATGCAATATACTTCACAGACAAAAAAAAAAAAAAAGAAGAAAGAAAAATTGACATGTCCCTATCCAGCAAAATCTGCACTCTCTGTGTGCAACCACCAGCCACAAACTGAGCCGGGATGTCTGTGCAGCTATGGCTGGAGAGCAGTAGGGTGAAAGCTGGAGTGTACTGACTTACAGAGCCTTTAGGAGCTCAGTGTCAGCTACCCAGCTACTGCCACCTCAGGGGGCTGCATGCACCACTCTGAGGGTCAGTTATAGGGTGGCACATTCTGAGAGCAGTTTCTGTGTTCGTGGGCCATGTCTACTGGGCTTGTTCTAATTTGGGATAAAATGTCGCACTGAGGTAACCACCAGAATATGCAGTAATAGAAGATTCAGGATGGTTGTCTTCTGGCTGCAGCCTGAATAGTTTGGCTGCAAGTTCACATTTGGAATGGGGTATACCTTTATGTGCCAACAGGCTGCAGCTGTTGGTCCTGCATGAGTGGTGACAATGTCAAAGTGGCTGATTTGGGTCAGACAGGCCGCGCACACTCATTCTCAGAAGGCCTCATATTACATACTGTGAGGCAGAACAACATTTGTAAGCGGATGAGCACCAACCATTCACTTGCTAGAAGGAGAACTATGTACTTGCCTCTGCAACATGGGCCACCTTTCATGTAAATAGCTGGGCTCCAGGCAGGTTCTTGAGTATACAGAACAAGTGGCATTCAAGTCTGCTACAATGGTGGCTCTTACAGTATTTGAAATGCAAAACACTGCCACCATCCTGTAGGTGCTGTTTGCACTATCGCTGTCATTCAGCAGCAGCAGTGAGGAACTGTAGCAGAATTTTTCTAGGCTGTATGAGAATGAAGAAGGGCTTCAAATTGCCTCTCATCACACAGCAACAGACACAGTATAGTAGCCAGGGGAAAGGAGGAAGGAGGACAACTCCTGTTACTCTCAACTGGAAATTTTTCCTTGATTGTCTATACTTCATCCCCTATCAATGCATCTCACTAATACACAATGACAGTCTTCATTTTGGAGTTTTTTACTGTGTAGAAAATGCATACTCAAAGAGTGTCCAGAGCTATTCTATTCTGAAAGCACATAAAATATTTCTTAATCAGGAGAGGACAGGGGAAGAAATTTTAGTTTTATATCTGAATGCATATCACAGCTTGGCAATGCAATCTGTAAGTCTCAGTGTGATCCCTTGGTCTGTGCTGCGTACAGACAAGTGGAATATCTCCTTTCCTGTGGGTGTGAAAGGCTCACGCTTTGGCAGATGAACTGAAAACAGTGGCAGTGTGTTCAGGGATAACTGCAAGACCAATGTCACTCAGCACTATCCCACTTGCTATCAGACTTAGAAATGCTGTTAATACTCTCCTTACACATAGACCCTTTCCCTGGAGGCTTGTTGCTACAGGTTTTTGGAAAAAGATTTGGAGGGCAAGTTAAAAAGTCTCTGAAAAGAAGCCCCAGTTTCCTGTTTAGAGTACTGATGCTACCATTGTGGGATAAGGGACCTTCGCCTTTTTCCTGATTGTATCTTTGCCAATATACTCTTGACATCGTATGTTTAATTTCTTCCAACAAACATCACAACACAATATTTAATAATAGCACTTTTAATTCCAGAAGAGCTCAAGGTTCTCCCCAGGAGAAGGACATGCTGTGCTTCTCCTTTTACAAATAGAGTAGTAGAAATCCAAAGAAGTAAACTGCCAAGATCCAGATTCATGATAAAACTGGAAAGAGAACAGGGCCAAACCTTGAGCTAGCCTCCTAATGAAAGAGTTTCCATGTCTTCTGTCTATATAAAGATTTCCCCCTTTTTTAAAATTTTTTTTTATTACTTCCCAGTGTGTGTACAACACCAGCTATGGAATTACACTGTGTGGGAGTTGGGTTTTGCTAGGCAATCCCACTGGTGCCACTAGTGCTTCCTCTGCCTCCATGGCATAAGTCAATATGGATAATTTATGGCTTGCAGATGGGAGTGCAGTGTCTTCTGTCCAAGCATGACACATGGACATGGAACAAGAAATGCCAAGATGCAGCTCCTAGAGGGAGGAGTGAGACAGGAATTGTTCACAGAAAGTTCTGGCTCCAGCTGTCAGGCCTCCTTTGGGCAGTGCCTCTGCTGCATCTCCAGCATTTTGATTTTCCTAAAACAGGGCAGTACAGGCAAATGTAATATTGGGGTCTGTCCCTCTGAAAGCCAAATACAGCATTGTATGCCTTTGTGTGGTGATCTTAAGTTTAACCAGACATTCCATTCCTAGCTGACATCCCTTTTTAAAAGGTCACCTTAAAAAGGTAGGCAAAATAATGTAAATACCAAGACCATTGTGGGTCATTGCAGCATGCTGAAGTGAGGGAAGGGACTGGAAATGCTTGGGCACTGACAGCTGGGCACTCAGCGAGGGATTTTGAGGTATTTGAACTTTAAAATTGGCAAAATGGATGGCTGAAATAATTTAACACTTTTATCATTAATTTAAACCCTAGAATTTAATTTTTAAAATATTTTCTGAGAAGAACAAAAGATGAGAGAATTAGTATATGGACTACCACTTCTATCTGCGTCACTGAGAGTCCAGCCTCATGCTCCTGCCAGTATCTGGAAGGATTTGCTTTAGTGGGTTAAAGGTTCAGTTGAGAGCAGGTGCAGTGTGTGGGAAGAACATTTATTCAAACTCTGTGGGCTTCTGAAAATAACAGTAAGAGAAGTACCCGGTGAAGCTGTCAGTACTACTGTGCTGTGCAGTATTCTGCCACATTCAGGGCATCATGACCCTGTTTTGGAGTGGGGAAAGAGAGCTGTACAAACCACCTGTGTGTGCGAGAGGAGAGCACGAGTGGTCTTTGCTCAGCCAAGCCAAATTAAATGTATTCTGCAATTGTGCCAAAGGGTAAGAATCTTTCTACTCCTGCTACAGGCTAGGAAGGCTCCAGTGGCACATGTGTGAGAAGGAAAGATAAAGGGGATCTTTGTCCAGAGAATTATGTGGCACCCCAATTTGACATAAACTTGTATTTGAAGACACAGATCTTTTAACTCCAGCATATGGAAAGAACCATTTATTGAGATGAGGCACTTGCAGAGACTGTCAAAATGACAATGACTCTTAATTCAGTTTGTGTGGAAGGGTTCTCCTGACCTGTGGGACAGATACCTCTACCTAAGCAGCTATTTCCCCTTCACCATAACTTGCTGCTCTGTGTAGCAGTTGTTCCTGGTTCACCAGCCTGCTGTCCTGTGGTCACAGCTCCTCCAGGAGCTGCCCAGTCCCACGGGGCAGGACATGGGAGCTGTTGTTGCTGAGATACACCACTGAGAGCAGTGCCCAAGCAAAGGGATCCACAGGCTTGCTTGGAAGGTGTGACTAATGCAGAACTGGGGTCTTACAAGAGTAACTGTATTACCCTCTGTTTTTAGAAGCTACATTAGGACAGAGTATTTTCTTCATAAATGTATTAGTACATATGTTAATACTGCCTATAAATACATATGGCCTCTTTTTATCTTAAAGAGAAGTTTCACTGTTTTGTGGCTAGTTTCTGGTATTATTTAAATAAAGCTGATATTATTTAAATAAAACTCATAAACTTTTGAATAAAGTATGATTTATAATAAGCCTTATATTATTAAAATGCCAAGCAGTTGAAGCCTTATATGTGTCCCTTTTCCAACTGCTTATCCTCTCTATGCTTTGATCACCTACATCTGGCAAGGCTTAAAAAAAAACCCCTGGGAGTTTCTGAGGAAATAAGGAAGTTTCATCCTAGATGCTGGAAACTACACAATCCCCTTTGGAAACGTGCAATTATTACTTCAGTGAAAACCACAAACCCCACGAAATTTGCCTATGTAATTTTTTACTCACTTTTACCTCCAGAGTTCCCCACCCTCTGGCACATGAAGTAACATTCATGTCTGAGCTGCAGGACTGAAGAAACATGGTTTCCATCTCCATTTTTCCCCAGCAGCCTTATAACTTCAGCTAACTCATTCAGTTTCATATGAAGTATAGGAAGGGTGGCAAGGCACCAGCTGTGTGCAGTGTCCTGTGTTAGTTTGGTTATTTTGAAAACTGCTTTAGGAAAATAGTGCTTTCTTTGGTAAACCCAGTCACTACTTAATTAGGGACAACTGTTTTTAAGACTGGTATTAGAGTTGAAGAAGAAACACCTGCCAAAAAGGTGAGGTCTGGCATTTATTCTTATTTTAGAATTTTAGGTCTTTCATTTATGAAGACCTCATTACTTGAAAACACCAAGGAGGCACTCACCAGATAATTAACCTCTGACAGTACTGTTACCTCACAATATATGATCCTAATAAAAATGCAAACGGTGGCAGGGAAATATTTTTTAAAGCTGCAAGTTCCTCCTAGAATAGTTAGCTATGTTGATTTATGTATGTTTATACATGCACATGCCTTGGAACTGTTGCTGTCTCCAGCTAAAGAAGGAAAGCAGTGTGACTCATGCATGGGCTTCATAACAACTGTACCTAAAAGGTGAAGTCCTGCCGCTGTTGCAAGGGAGTTGGTCTGAAGGAACTTCAGATTTACTTTGTGTAACAATTAAAGGTGGTAACTCAAATGTTCTGTTTATTCCAGAAAAGAAAAAAGTGTATTTCATGTACAACTTAATGAGTGGTTATAAAACAGTGTTTTACTTACACTTTTCAGTCAGTTAGAATGCGTTAAGTGTCACTTAAATGCATTCCTCAGCATAGGCAGTCTGAAGATACATGTGAAAATCAGTCAGAAACACCACTCAGCTCTTAGGAATTTAAGTACATTGGCATACACATGCCCTGGAAAACAAGTTTTCCTTGAGTGTTCACAAATATGGTTTGAAGCTCACCTGTGCTAGGACATTGAAGGATTTATGTCACGTGTGTAATGTGCAGAAAAGGGGACAGAATTGGTTGCTGTGCTCCACTGACCACTTTGGAAAACGCAAATCCTGATTATTTAGTTGGTTTAATAGAATTTTTATAACATGTTTATTGCAAAACCCTCTAGGAATCAAGGGCTTTCAAGCAGCAATACTCAGTTGTGCCCAGGGTGCCTTATGCTACTGCAGTCCATACCTTACAAGTGAGTCTGCCTCAAAATGACAACACAATACTTATGGTTTCCCCCTTTCTTTCCCCTTTGGACTTCTGAACCTTTAGGATTTGCTATGTTTTGTGAGGTTTCACTACAGCCACGGGGAGTAGATTTGTTTTAAGAGAAGCCGAGATGGTTGCTTGATGGTAACTCCCTCTAAGAACTGGAGCCGAACCAAGCGGGTGGCTGTCAGCAGAAGGAACGGGACTGTCACCTCTCTGTCCACCCGTGCCTTTCCGAGATCTTCATGCCCCAGCTCCTGCTGTCCCCTCAGATACGGCGGCCTTCAAAATGAAACAACGCGATTTCTAGCCCAGTCCCTCTGGCTGAAGCTCTCTCCCACGCTCCTCTCCCTTCAGACGCCCTCCCTTTTCGAAGGAGAGGGACACACAGCCCCGGCCCCCTCGGACCTGCTCGGTGGGCGCCTCAGCTCAGCGCTCGCGGCGGGAGCGGGAGCGCCGGCCCGGTGGCGGGAGCGCTGCAGCCGCTGAAGCTGCCGGGGACGCGGCTTTCCCCCTCTCCCGCGGGAGCCGAGGAACGCCGCGCCGTGCCGGCGGGGCTGAGAGGTGGGGTCGGGACTCGGCGGTGCCGCCCGCGGAGGGGGCTCGGGCCGGCTCGGGCCGGGGGCAGGACGGCGGCCGGGGCTCTCCCC
>JAOXXN010000265.1:44837887-44848368 GCA_026770055.1 Myrmophylax atrothorax | reverse complement strand
GACACAGCGCTGGCCGTGGACAGGACGTATTCGGACCCGGAGCGGCACCGGCGCCGCAAGGCGAGGGTAAGGCAGCGGGCGGGGGGCAGCGAGCCGGGGCTGCCGCTGCGGGCTGAGCTCCGAGGGGCAGCCGCCAACCTGCAGCGTGTTCCTCATGAGGTGTCTACGTTTTGCTAGGTTGGAGGTCTATGGGAAAGTTTTTTTCCTATGTGCCTCTTTCATATCGCTACTCTGAATACACTTTGGTATAGGAAAATGAAATGAAACTGGCTGCTGACATAATAGAAACCAATGTGTAAGATACATCCACAATCGAAACTAGTTGGACAGAAGAGTGATAGAGAACTTACTCACCAAAGTCAGCAGCACCGATGATTTAATGCAATGGCTGTGTGCCTAGATCACAACTGTGAATAGTGGGTTTGGGATTTGTTTAATAAACTGTGGAGCAGGTGATTGTATCTGGCAGCGGGGAACGATTAGGGTGCCTTTTATGAAGTTATTTAAAAGAGGGCTGTGGCAGGGATGAAAATTGACAGAAAAGGGGCACCAGTGTGCTAGGGACAAAGTAAGAATATACTATATATCCATGATGTATGGCTTTATTGGGTGGTTTTTCTTATGGTCTGCTGGCAAATTAGTCTTTCTTTATGTTATTATTTTGATGTTTTGTTCATATGATATATGTATATATAAACATAAACGTGTGTAGGCAAACTTTGTGATCCTTTCATGTATTTAGTTGCTTTTGTGGTAAATGTCCTGTTGATGAAGGCACTTGGCATTCTGGTTAATGCATAGATTTAGAATTCTTACCTTAATACTCAGCTCAAACAGGTGTAAAAGAAGTGATTCTTTCTTCTTCAAACAAACTTGAGATATTGGCAGAAATTCTGTTTTCTATGCTCAGATCTTGCATCTGACAATAAATGAGTGTAATGGTTTGAAGTGTAAGGATCAATTATGTGTGAAGGAAGACCTTTTCTGGGAGGTGAGGGGGTTGAAAGTTTTTTGATTTTTTGAAGAATTTATTTTCCTGCACTGCACATTAGCAGTATTTTCTATCCTTCCAGCCCATTAATTGACAGTGCTGGAAAGGAGATGGTGTACTTCAGATTGCTTCAGAATAATGAAATGTTTTAAAAATAGGTAACCCTATACACTGTAGTGTTATTACTGGAGCCTACAATGCTCTTCACACTGTAAGCTGGGTACACAAGCTGGAGTTAAAAATGTTATGTTTTCTTTGCTTTTCCCTTTGAAAGGTGAACTGATTAGTTTTTCCTTCATGGATCTTGCTGTAAGAATAGTGTGCTTCCTAGCTAACTGTGGCCATGGAGAAGAGTTGCACATCTTCATAATATTTGGCATATTTAAGAGTTAAACTCTACTCTGTAGTCTAGTTGATCTGCTTAAATGCATGAAGCATCATGGATAATGCTATGTTGATAATTGCACTTGAGCATTCAATTTTTTTAAAAAAATCTCTAGTTCAAGACTTTTTTATAGAAGCATTAGTCTTCTGTCCAATTTTGCATTTCTTTTAATCAGGATGACCCTCTCCTTCTCTTCCTGTGACCATGAGAACTGGAAATATAACTCCGTACAAGTTTAGAGTTGTATGTAATTGTGATGCTCCAAGGTTTGGAATTTAGAAGTTGTGTGAGATATGACAGAACTTGTAATATAATTGCTAGAGGTGGTAGCAGCAGGTTGTGTATTCCAGATGATGGTAAGAGCTTGCATTAAATCTATTTGTCCTTAGTCCAGACAAATAGGAATTTTTCCTGGGGAAACTGGCTGGATAACTTCAATATTTCTCTTACTCCTTTAACCAGGGGGATGGAAATGGTGAGGCAGTGGAGCAGCAAGAACTGGTGGTATTATGTAGGAAAAAAGCAAGAAAGCAGAAGCTATTTTTTGTTTAGAGACTGAATAAAAATCATCAGAGCAGCTGGAGTTAAAACTGCCGTTTCCAAACACTGATGGAGAAAAACAACACAGCACATGAAGACAGCTGGTGGTGAGGATGCTCAGAGAATCTGAACAGACTAGGATCCTTGCTGTGTGAAGAATGCCTTGGAGTTGTCTTTGTCAGGAGGATAGGACATATAGTAAGTAGGATGAGATCCATTCAATAAAGTCTGGGGAAAAGAGAGGTGTCAAAGTAGTTGCTGGATCTCATAGTCTGTATAATGTAGGCTTACTTAGTCCAGTTTTTAGGTGGGTGGGCTTTAAAGGACTTCCCCAGCCCTAGAGGTCACTTCCTTTGTCTTTCAAGCCTAGGGAAGGATTTTTTTTTTTTATCAGAAAGTGAAACCTTCTGTTTGGATGGGCAAAACAACAGTTCAAAAATTGCTGTTGTATGTTCTGTAGGAAGGCATTAAATTCAGTCTGCAGTAGTGCCAGAATAATTGACTGTGAATATAGCCTTCTAGAGTCTGAGGGGAAAGGGATTTAAAAATTTCTGTTCCAGCCAAAAAGCTTCCTCTGTGTATAGCAACAGGTGTGTTCAATACCTTCATCTTTGAAGCCATGTGTGGCAGAATTGAGTGGGGCATAAAACCACTACTGCTTGAAGTGTAATGGTATTTGTGCCTTACAGTTCTGCCCTTTATTTAGTGGGTATAGATTTGCATTCACATGGTTGCCTTGTTAGTGGAAAATCGTCTGTCTCCAGCTTTAAGAAAGATGCCCTTGCAGGAGACCTTTCCTTCCTCTCCTTGCCAGTAGTGTCTGGTCACTGTAATCTGGATTACTGCAGCTCACTCTGGTGGCACAGGTGGCATCAGTGTGGACAGTAGAACTGTGTGAAATGTTTCGGGTCCTCTCTGCTAATGCCAGTTGCTGCAGCCTCGAGGTGCTTCATGTCCACTACTAGTTGATTCCTTCAACACTTGGAATACAAATCCAAATTTTTCAAAGTCAGGACCTAAGCTATGAAGTAGGGCAAGGTTTGGGAACAGGGGTTGCATTTTAGTTGCCATGCACCAAGTACAGCTCTTGCTGGAATTTGCACACAGCTTCCAACATAGTTAAAAAGTGTCTTGGTGCTTTCTTAAGGGATTTGGTTTTGCAGTAATTGCTATGGGAGACTAGGATGTTCAGACTCTGGCTACACTGCATTTCTTGGGCAGTAAGTCTATGTGGAGGTCAATGCAATTGCAATGGTTAACATTCCTGATGATCAAACTAGAATGCCTATGCTAACTTGTGCCTCCTGTTGACCTTTGCTTCTGGAGCATTGTGTCAAGACTGCCTTTCAAGGCTCTATTAAAGCTCTGAATGCTCACCAGGATGTTCTATTTAGACCTCAGAAACCTATGTACATGTTTTTCCCCCCTTCTGATCGGTTCATTGCTTTTCACTCTTGATCTCTTACCCATTACTGAAAAAGAATCCTCCCCATTTCATCAGGATTATATATTTATATGTATGGCTATGTAGGAGAAAAATCCTTTTCTGTTACGACTAAACCATGAGTTCCTTTACCATATCCCATCAGAAGCCTATGCAGAAACCTACTTGCTTCTAACAAGTGCCAAATGCTTGAGAGAGACACAGGAAGGTCTCAAGTAATTCCTTGCACATTGGAGCCCATTCAGAACTTTATTAGTGAAAGATATATTTTAAATTGTAAGGATCCTTCCTTTATTTAAAACAAAAAACCCCCTGGAACAGATATGGTTTGTTTGTTAACAAACAGTGAATCTTCATTTCAATCTTGTTCTTTCAGCCTTAGTGAGACTACCAGTGTTTTATGGATGATTTAGTTCCTACATGATCACACACACAAAAAGCATACATTAAAAAAGAATACACAAATCTACTTGCTTTCTACTGTGAAATGTCTCTTCTCATTTTTCATGTCTCTCTTATGATCCCTCCCATTCATCTTGTCGGTAATCGAGGCAGACTTTTTAATAATCTCACCTCATGTGTGTGTGTCTTTCTAAGCCTCTAATCACTTTCATCCTCTGCCTTTGAATTCCCTTTACTTCTTAAAATCTTTAGTAGGTTTAGAGGAAATGACATAAAGGGACCAAAAAGGATTAAAAAGGAACAAACAAAAGGCCCCCAAACAGAATACCCCACCAAAGCAAACAAACCAAACAACAAAAAACCCCACCGCTCTACCCAAAAAAGGGTCACCCCACCCATAGGTTTAGGAGAAAGGGAGATTTAATCTCCTAGTGCTCTTTTAAATGCAAAACAAAAATCACTGTAGAGGACCTGCTTGTTCTGGGCTTTTGTGACTTGTAACCAAATCTCCCTATATTTCGTGCTCAAAGACCTTATGAACGCTTTTCCCCACAGTTCCCTCAGGTTTTGACATAGGATAAAGATAATTTGATGACAGAGAAGATTGTTAAGACCTCCAAGCTTTGGTTTTAAATCCACAGTGTGTTTAGAAATGCGTGAAACCTGTCCAAAGAGTAGGCTGCATGACGCAGGGGTATTTGGAATCAGAGAGAGAAGCCGTAATTATAATGTGAACCCAAAAGGACTGATTAGTTTGTTAGTACTGAAGAAAAGCCTGGTTTGTTCATTTAAACCAGTAACTGAGGGTTTGATTATTTTGTCATTTTAGAACTGTTTAAAAAACTGTAATTACTTACTTTTTCCCCCCTAATGCCAGAAAGGAACAGCAGAAAGTTTCCAGGTTGATATCTTTCTCTGGTATGCTTTGAGTTTTGGGCCTAAATACACTTAAAAACTAAAGGCCAGTGTTAGGTGTAACTTTTTCTTGTCAAATGAAACGAAGGGGGAAGTTGTTGCTGTACAGTTTAGGATAGCATTGCTGTGCTCCCCTGATCCTGCACGGTGAAACTCTGGCAGACTTTTAAGCCATAAAGGTTGTGTTTTCACTCAATCCATCTTTTCTCTTACCCAAGACAAAAGTTTTAAACAGTAAGTACAATGTGGAATGTATCTTCTTTTAAAAGTTTAAGCTGATTTTAAGTTTGGAAGTTTTAGACTTAGACTTCTCATAGTTTTTGGTCTCTTCAGGAAAATGCGTGCCTCTGAAGATTGTACAGAGTCTTCTTTCCTTTGCTGTGCTCTGTTGATCTGTTCTCATTGAAGTGGATGTATTGCTTGCAGGACTGGGACATCTATTATCACCTTTTAAATGTTTGGTATATTAAAAAAACGTCACTGGGGGAAAATTGCCAACTTTCTGATTTGCTTTCTTTTTGAAGGACATGTAGTCGTCCTTCTGTCAGGTTGCCAGGGGTGATGTTAGGGGGATGCCAAGAGCTCTAGATCTCTGGCTTGCTTATTGTCGTCATCTCCACAGGTAAGGCTTTCCCTAGGCACCACCTGGTACAAAGTCTGCATAAGCCTTCAAGGTGTTGGGGGATTTGACATCTAATATTGCCCAGGTGGAAAAGATTGCCACTGCACATTGTCCCATTGTTTTGCTTTCATCTTCACCCCCACAGTGAGTGTGGTTTTGGGAAGGACTTGTGTGGGAGATGAATTATTATGTAGTGCTGGGGAAGGGTGGAACCTAATTCTCTCTTTTTAATTTGTGTATCCAGGTGGAGAAACTTTCCTAAAGAGCATTGCACTATTTACTATTGAAAGTTTTCTACTCTTCTCTTAGTCTGAAAGAGGGAGGAGCAACATGTAAAGCCAAAAATAAACCTGCTGATCTAAAGCCTTCATATACGGGACCTAGTATGTACTAGAATGTCTTGTGGCTGTGCACGTAACCTTTTCCAAACACTCAGCAAGTGAGACTCTTCCAAGGCAGAGTTCTTTGTATCATTGTACATAATCTGAGCTTTCATTTAGGGACAAGGATGAGAGTGGACGGATGTCTCTACCAAATGAGGTATAAAGAATACCTACAAATTGCAAACTCTGATGCTGCTATGTTAGAAAGCTGAAATCAGGCTGTTTTCAAAATAAATTACAAAAAAGCTTGATATTGAGAGCTGGCAAACTTCATTATTGTTCTGTTTAGGTGTTGCAACTAGATAAAATTCCAGAGGGTAGAAGTTGTGGAAACTACTGCTATTAATATTTTTTTAGTTACCTCTGTATTGGACACTGAGAATATGTGTTTTTTAAATGGCCCCTGGATACAAAGTATTTGGCATCAATTCTACGTACTTCTTGGTTAACCTTTACTATAGAAGGCAGATTTCCTTGGCTTTTCCTATTTGTGTGCAGTTTAGTAACTGTTGCCTTCCTTTATAAATTTTTATTTCAGTAGCTCTAGATTAAGAAGTTAATGTGGAGATGGGGAGAATTGACACTGTGCTATTGAATTAAAATGAAAATATGATCCTAGTAGTGCTGAATTAATTGGAAACTTTTGATTAACATCGTTGGCCTATGGAACCAATCTGAGATGAATTAGAACAGCCATATGGAAAATTCTATGTATTAAGTGTTCTTTACAGGATGGTAGATGCCACTTCCAGTTCAGATTACAGTCTCATCTAGCTTAAACAAGGATGGTGGAGGTGGGGGTTTGTCTTTGTTTTTTGCTTTATAAATTCATGCTCTTGTACTGGGTTTGGCTAAAAACGTACGGAAACCTGTTTAGTTTCCTGGCACAGGCTGTGATGAAAAGAGCAGGCAGGGTGTGTGTATCTGAGGACTGCAAGAATTAAACACTAATTAACTATGTCATGTATTGTTGGAGGGGAGGTTGTTAAAGTTAATAGAAGTATGGCTTTTAAAAAGACTACCACATCATTGGTTTCTCAAGCATTAAATAAGAAATTTTTTCAATTGTCTTGGTCATCCTGTGTTTAAAGGAAGCCTTTTCAGTTGAAGATTAAGCATTATGATGAAGCTGGTGTTTTAAAGATAGGCTGCAATGCACTGAGGTCAGGTTATACACATAAGAGTTGTTCATTTATAAGGTTAGAAAAAGCATTAAGCAGAGCTAGTGGAAGTATAAGTCTTCCAATCTTAAAAAAACCCCTCTGATACTACTTACCAAATGCAAAAAAGCAAGTAACAGAGCTTACAGGAAGTATGAAGAGTCAGTGCTTTGGAGTCTGTGGATTATTGTTTTTAAATCTAAGGAAATATCTAAGTGGGTTTTAAGTGCTTCACTACACAAATTACCTTTACAGGAAAAGAAACCTCGTTAGTGTAAGCTAATGTAGCAAGTTTCTCTGGTTTTACAGCATTCACTCCTTTTATTCCAAGTTATTCTGGTACATGTAATACAGAAATTACAATTCAGCTAGTGCTCATTGTTCAAATGTAAAATGATATAAATATGCAGAAAATATGCAATTTGTACCAGAACATCTGTACAGGTGAGTGATGTACAAAGATCAAACTGGCAGACCAATTAACATTTTTTCTAATTCAGGGCAGTGCAGCTTAGTAGCATACTGTGCTGTAAGTGTGCTAAGGACTTCCCAGGATTCACTGCTTCGTCCTCCCTTCCTGGGAAATTAATTTGTATCAAATGGGAGCTGGCTGTTTATTGGACTTCAGTGGCCATTGACCGTGGTTGGGATTATTGTAAACAAGAGGCTTTGGTGGAAGTCTGCAGACAACTGCAATGAAAGGTGGGAACTTGGAAACCGAGTGGAATCAAACCCAGTACTAGGCTCAAAGAGACATTTAGTGTTAGAAAAACTAATTAACAGATATTGTTAATATGGGTTGCCTAGGTTAGATGTGAAGACCCTTCTTCCTCAAGAAAGGCCAAAAATGCCTTAACTCACTCCCAGCTGCCTCTCCAGTCTGCAGCGTTGCAGGTTGCCACCTTCGCCCTGCCAGCATTTCCAGAGCTGCTCAGAGCTATCCTGTACCAAGTCCATTAGGAGCACCCTAGAATGGGGCTCATTCGCCCTCACTGTGGTCTTACTGTGCTTACAGATTCTGCACCAGAGCTGAAGGGCAGGGGAAGTGTGTGGGTGTGACTGGGCAGCTCTCAGCAGCTTTTGGGCGTGTTCAGAGCAGTAGCAAGGAATGGAGAGAACAGTAGGGAGACACGATAAAGAGAGGAATAGAGGTGGGATTTCATGTGCTCAGCCTAGAATGGAGTCATTGCCCAGAATGCAGTTACTCCCTCTCCAAAGGCCAGGTGTAATTTTCTTCTTCCTCTTCTTTACTCCACATAGATTACTTGAAAATAAAATGCGTCAGTATTTGGTATTATTCTAGTTACTGATGCATTTGCATAATATGGGATTGTGTGGTTCTTCCTGTGTTAGGAATGTTTGTTTTGTTAGAGGTTTTGGTGGGAATAACACAATCTTGTGTCGTGGTTTTCCCTAATACTTTTTGCCAGAGCAGCAATGTATCTCTTCACCTCATCAGATTTCTGTTTTCTGTATTCTCCCTGCTGTGTCCAGAGAAAGAGATTATTTTGTTCATTCCCTCTTTTGCCATACTGTAGGAAAGAAATCTGGTTACATCTCGTCACCTGTAACCAGTCCTTTTTTAGAGCAAATTACACAGTTTCATCTTGATGAACAAAAGAAGGATGACTCCGTGCTCCTAATGTAACAGTTAAAAGGGTATTCTTAGGAACTTGTTTTAAAGCCAGATAGTAAATCAGCAGACTGATTCAAGCTGCCAGGCTCCTGTTGTACCAAAATGGGTCCAGAAAATTTACAATGAGTTTGCCATACTCTTATATTGTTTCCTGATTCACCTTTTTGTGAAGGTCTCTACAGTGGAACATGTTAATTCATGCAGTGGGTGACTCGGGCCCATCTGATACACATCATCATCACAAGCAGGTGTTGCTGGTCCTGATGAGGGCCTATGACCTGCACAAGAGTTATGCTCCTTCTGTCATGTGCAGGTGGACAGATTTAGTAGACTTTTGTACCAGTGATATGGAAAGACTGGGGATGAGAGGGAGCAAAAGCATGAACAAGATGTGAGGAAGATTTAAGAAAAGGTTAAGAGTGAAGACAATGAGATGTTTGACAGCGAGAGTTTCTCCTCTGGTTGCCAACAGGTATAT
Source organism: Myrmophylax atrothorax (assembly GCA_026770055.1). Classification (NCBI taxonomy): domain Eukaryota; kingdom Metazoa; phylum Chordata; class Aves; order Passeriformes; family Thamnophilidae; genus Myrmophylax; species Myrmophylax atrothorax. The sequence continues at coordinate 44,839,412 of JAOXXN010000265.1, read as the reverse complement.
GAAGAAATTCTGAGACTGTCCTTGTTGGCCCTTACATGGTTTGTTCTCATAAACTGCATGGATGTGGCTATAAGTAATTTGTCTTGGGAAGCTCCAAGGAGCATTACTGTCTGCAGGAGCTAGATGATTATTGCTACTTGTGAAAGGAGATGTGCCATTGTCAGGTCATTCCTTTGTGTCTTTTCAGTGTTAACTCCTATGATATCTTCTCTCCAGTGCACAGAAAGATCTTATTGAGCAAATCTTCTATTTCTGATATTTATGAAACTGGCTTCCTATGCATTTCTACCTGAGGGACTGTCTTGCAGTGTAAATTTAATGAAGAAAAAATATACACCCTTCTTTTGAAACAAATAGCCAAGACCTTGTTTCAGTTGTTCTTGTTTGGACTTGAGAGAGTCAACTAGAATAATCTTTGTGTATTCTGTGCCATTATGTGGTGTGGCAGTTAATGTCAGAGAAGGCTGAAGTTCAGTGATTTCCTTGAAGAGAATCTATGCTTTGAAAAGAAGTCTGGAGCAGTGGTGACAACATTAGCCTAAGGCTCTGTGACATGGGTTCAGCCTGCTGTGACAGCTCTCAGCCCTTGTGTAATGATGGGGGTCCTTTCACCTCTCTGAAGAGACTGTGGCTTCCCCCAGCATGCACAGGAGAGGGGATAAATACTGTGAAGGATACATATTTCACAATCATTAGCAATCCAGGTGGATACTTCAAGATAAACAACCTTTGTGGGCTTCCAAAATACACAGTGGGTGAATGTTCCTGCTTTCCAGATCAGGCAGATTTTAATACTACCTGTCATAGCTACTACTTCTGCCCAGATTGTTAAATCTTGTGTAACTTTTTGAAATTAGGCATTTGCTCTTAAGGTTGTGAGTGGGAAAGCTCTTGCAGTGATCTGCCTAATCGCAGTTGATTTGGTAGAAGCTTAAACTACATCACATAAAGCTGCCTATCTGAAGCTGGGTGAGACTAAATCCAGTCTAAATAGGTGTATGGTGGTGGATATTGCAAACACTGCATAAAAGATACAAGTTTTACTGTTTTTTAATGCATTATAGCACTGGATGTATGTACTGAATATGTAGGCATCTGTGCCAAATTAGCTGTACTCCTGAGTAGGACTTAAAGTTCTTTTTATTAGGCACAAAAGCAAAAGGTTTTTCTGGCTCTCCCTCTTACCTAGTGCATTTTTGATATTGCTGATTCTTCATTTCACTTATGCATAGTACTGTATAAGGAAAACTGAAAAAAAAACAAAACAAAAAACCCCAACTCTGTCTTTTTGCCAGCTTTGCCATTATGCATAGAAGTCAATGGTCTTTAGTTGACCAGAAATTTGGCAGTACAGGATGTTACCTTTCCTTTCCCCTCTTCTCTCTATTTTGAATCTATAATGATGATTATAGAGTGCTCCTATTGTGAGTACTGTACAGAAATGTATTATTTTTCTTTGTGTAGTTAAGCCAGAATTAAACTATAGAAGAGTTGCTTGTTATATATAAAAGAAGAAACGTAAAAA
>JAOXXN010000265.1:44823475-44837787 GCA_026770055.1 Myrmophylax atrothorax | reverse complement strand
GTAAAAAAATGACTTTGTGACTTGGAAATGAGAAGAGGAATCTTAACATTATCTTCTTGTTACTGCAAGAAAGCCAAGTATTGCTTCTGTAAATCTATAGTGCTCTTATTACTTCTGGTAGCAGCATGTGCTACTGATAATGTTAAGCTTGGCAGTGTTTTGCACTTTGTTAGTGGTGCATTCCATTGGAATTAAACTGGTCCTTACTGCTGTGTCCCACCTTGTGGTAGACTTGAGGCTGCAAGTAGATGAAACCATTACAAGGGCATTGCCCTCAGCTGTGCCCTGCCCTTGGATAAATAGGCAGCAATGCTGGGTAATTTCAGCCATGCAGGATTATGCCTTCTGCAGATGATATTTGTAATAATGTTATTAAGGACAACAGCCATTTATGAACTTTTAGCGTGTTAGTAATAAGTCAGAAAGAGACAAGCTTCTAGTGGTAAGAGCTGGGAGCACACAGCCACAGTGTCAGCTATTTGTATTGTTTTGTTATAGGTGTTGCTGATAAAAACATCATTCTTTCAGCAAGGTGGACATCACAAGGTTCAGAAATTCAAAAGCTGGTTTTTAAAAAGTTCAAGGTGAAATTTATGGAGGAATTTTTAGAGCATGGAATTAGAAATTATGATTGAACTTGTTTCCCCATGTATATACAGTACTACCTTGAAGTAAACAACTTTTTTCCCAGTAGATTTTACCTTGGTTTAAGGAGTTCACCTTGGCCTTGCCTGACCTACAGCAAAATATGTGCTGATAGGACATACTCTTCATGTGTCTGTCAGACCTCAGTCTACCTTAACCTTTTTGGTAAGTTCTGCCAGTTAAAAAGTGAGTCTTCCCTAAGGAGCAAGAATCCAGTTTTCCGAGCCTGGGATGTAAAACTGAATAGTGTTTGCGCATATGCAACAACTCTTCACATCTTGGCAAAAAGCGCTGTGTGGTAAGTTTTCAGTGTCACTCTTAATTACTGTTTATATGAGAATACTTCATGCCCAGGCACTGGCAAGTATTAATGTTGTCATGTTAATCTTGTAGAGTTGGTGTGACTGAAAAAGAAACCTGCACAGCACAGGAATGGGGGTAGAAGGGTGAAGAATGTTGATGATTGAGATGGGAAGACTGTCTTGGAGCACTGCTGTTGTATTAAAACATGTATAGAATTTGTACTCAGTGGCTCCAACAGAGGTCCAAAGTAGAGGCTGCCTGAGAAAATACAACTTACATAAATCGTGGCCTTCCAAAGGCTGATCATACTGTGTCATAATTCCTTGCAACTTTTGATCTTTATTATGATGTTCTAATTTCCTCTATTCCAATCCTCAAAGTAAGAATGTGTTAGTTCCACCTGTAAGTGCTGTTTCAGTGTGATCTGTCAGTGAATTCCCAAAACTGTAATGTCTTCTTTTCAGAATATTTTTGGTAATCTTCAGTATTCAATTGCTTTTGGTATTCTGGAATGGACATTTTTAAGAGAAGGGAGAAAGGAAGAAATGGGAGAAAGACGATGTTCTTGCTCTTTTAGTCTGCAATGAAAGACTCAAATCAATCTGTGAGGTAAGGAAATTTGGGTCTGATGCTCATCCACTCCTCAAGTGTACTGTGGAGTTAATATTTGTAACTGCTGTCTTACAACTGAGAGTATGTAGGGAGCTGCAACACTGGTCTCTATTCCTGAAGACACACAGCTTGTCTTGCCACTTTCCCTCACTTTGTCTTCCACAATGAGAAATGAAGATTTTTCAGCCTTATACCATTATTAGAGATGCTGATTGAATCAATTCATGGTGAAGTTAATATGGAAACAGAAATCTTAATGAAGACCTGCTTTGGAATCTGCATATTTAAAAGTAGAAAAAATAATTTCATGTACAAAACAGAATTCTCATGCTGTTTGGGGTTTGTGATATTTCCTTTTTTTAGAATTTCTGTCTGATTTTAGGAAAACAAAGGGCTACATTAATTTATAGACACCCTGATAAGATAGCTTTAAAATGTCCTGGTTGTGGTTTATGGCCAGACAGCAGCAGCCCCGCAGCCACTCGCTGACTCCCCCACCAGCAGGATTGGGGTGAGAATGGGAAGGGTAAAACCCAGAAAACTCGTGGTTTGACACAAAGACAGTTTAATAGGGAAAGCAAAAGCCATGCACAGAGGCAAAGTAAAGCAAAGAATTAATTCACTGCTTCCCATGGACAAGCAGGTGTTCAGCCACCTCCAGGAGAGCAGAGCCCCATCAGTTACTTGGGAAAGAGGAATGCCATCACTCAAAGTGTCCCCTCCCTTCCTCCTTCTTCCCCCCACTTTATATACTGAGCAGGACACCAGGTGGACTAGAATATCCCTTTAGTCAGATTGGGTCAGCTGTCCCAGCTGTGTCTCCTCTCAACCTTCCGTGCACCCATGGTCTCTTTCTCTGCCAGTGGGGCAGTATGAAAAGCAGACAAAGCCTTGTCTCTGTATAACACTGTTCAGCAATAACAAAAACATCTCTATATTATCAGCCCTGTGTTCAGCACAAATCCAAAACACAGCCCCACACCAGCCCCTGTGAAGAAAATTAACCGTACCCCAGCCAAAACCAGGACAGTCACATAGAATTAAATTCACTTTATATACCTTGCACACTAAAATAAGCCTTAATTTCTATTTTAAGAAGAAATTTTTCTCTCTAATTACATCCATTAAATTGCTAATTTTAGGAGTGTGAACTCCTTAGTGAGACAGAGTTTTAATATCTATGTCTGAATATTTGTTTAAAATTTGTCACTTTTTCTATATAGGGCCAAATATGCTGGTTATGATGTTGCTGTTTTGGTGGCTAATAGGCTGATCGAATGATAAATACACACTTCAGTGAAAGTGGAGTCAGGGAATTGGAAATGGGAAGAAATTCTCCTTCTAATATGATTTCAGTCAGTCTCATGTCTTAATATACTGAACCACACCAGTATGTTTTATGGCTGCAGAGTTTGAATTGGCTTGGAAGTATTTTGTTTGAACTGAGCTTCTGAAATTCCAATGAGAAGGGCAGTGGACTTGCTGTATGTTTTACTACCCAATACATGATGCAATGTCTTTATTTCCCTTGCTAAATTTGGGGAAGGTTTGGTTTTAGACAGGTAATGCCTGGTAGCATCCAGTGCTGTGATTAACATAACATGAAGATTCAGTTCTGAGACTTCTGTGACAAAATTCCATCATCCTCTGAAGTGTCTTTTCCTCCTGGAGCAGACAGGTCTATCTGCTGTCATTATCTTTGCTATAACAATAAGATTTAGGGTACCATGGTGTTAATAAAGGTACAAAGTGTCCTCAGTTCAATAGTTTGTTTCCAAACACAAAACCCCTTCAGCATTATCACAGGGGATGTATTTGCTCTTTGGAATATTGAATGATCAGAAGTATTCCTTAGGCTAACACTACACTCAGCTCTCTTCTGGCAGCACTACAACCACCACAGGCAATCTGATTTATGAGACTTCTGGCTAAAATTGTGCTTTTACATGCACGAGTAGAATCCATGTAGCCCCAGAAATACAAAGGTTTTAAATAAAAATAATTAATACGTGTTGTTATTGTAATTCACACTGGCCATTAAATCCCAAAAGAAGATGTGTCCTAAGCCAACAGCAGTGGGGTAGCTCACAGATGAAAGAATATTGACAGCGACTTCCTAATCTTCATGGTCTTCACCTCTATTCTGTCGATTTTGTCTTCTCGTAATGATGTTGATAAATGACAGTTTCTATTCAAGTTTCCCCAGAGATATAAAACTGCAGCAACTGGTATGAAATATAGCTCCAAGAGAAAAATATCACATTCTATGTATTTCACGTGATGTAATTTCACAATATTTTTTCCCATGAAAAAACATTGGAGGAAAAGATTTGTCAGATTTTCTGAGATAAATACAGTATTTATCCTTCAGTTCTTTTTGTACTCATTTTTGTAAAAGGAAAAGCCAGTTGATATACAAAAAAATATTCTATACATGCAGGTAACGTTTGTCATCCTGCATCTATGTACCAGTAACAGAGGAACAGCTGAAATCAGGTTGGATGTAGAGGCGAAAGATCTAACTGCAAGTAAAGGTAGTAAATCAAGATAAAATTTTTATTCATGGGAATTCTGAAATTAGTTTCCAAACTTGAGGAGCAGGAAAAACACATCACTCCCTTGGAAAGGAAACCTGTTAAGTTTATGAATGTAATTTCAATGTTAGGAGCTAGGAATTTCCTTTAAGACCTTTGTTTCTGTCATGTAAATTATTTTACGTATTTCCTGAGGCTGTTGCATCATCCAGGTTTGTTGAAGTGAATTATATTCTGCTTAATAAAATTGATAGGAGGACAGAGGCTTCAAAGGTAATGAGCCCAGACATGTGAAAATGATTTTCATGTGTCCTCACCAGGCACCTATCCATTTGTGTAGGGAGTGAAGGTCAGTTTGCCTGTTACCTACTGGCAGGGATGCTGGTCCATCATAGGCAGAGAGTTTAAGATTATCCAGAGAAGGTACTTTCTTGTCCACCTGCTGGGCCAGAAAAGTTCTGCAAGGGACACTATTGAAGTTGAAGCCATTCTGAAGGACAATTAAAGACATTGGAGCAAACAGAAAGTATTCTATAGCATTTTAGGGACATAAAAGAACCTGAGGGAATTGAGGGATGGGGATCTGAGAAGGGGCTGCTGGCATTGTTGCTCTAGGAAACAAGTCCATGTGATACCACATATCATTGTTTTTGCTGAACTAATGCTTCTGATGGATTGTGAAGGATTATACAGCAGACTGTCCCTGCCACTTCTTCTCTAGCAATTCAAAGGTGTCCAAGGGAATGCAGCAATTGTTCCACACTGCTGTTCAAGCTGAGCTAAGGCTCAAATGTCTAAGAGGTGTGGATAATTTTGCCTTATAGAACACCTTGAGAAATTTGGTTTGTGGTAAAGAACTGTCAAGTCACCTGTCACACATGCTTTTCCATATCTAGGAATATATGCACGCTTGGATTTCAGTTCAAATACAATTATTATGTTATGATTACCTGACAATCCAATCCATTTAGTGATGGGTAAGCCTTAGTTTTGCCTAATGGTGTTAGACTAGAATACACATTCACTGGAGTCCTCTGTTCTGGCTGCAGGTCTCGATATCCTTCAGGTGTACTGGAAAAAGTTACATGATGGGCACAATGTTGCTGAAATTTGCAGCCTGGATAATTTAAGCCAACCACTAATTGGTGCTTAAAAATAGTAGTTCTATGCTAACACATAGATGGTCATGCCCATAGTGCTCACCATTAAGTAATGCATTAAGTAATAGCATAACAGAAGATTAATGCTCTAGGGGCATCCAATCTATTATTTAAAAAATGGATTGGGTAGAGTTTTCGTGTATTTGCAGTTTCTAGTCATGATTTAGGGATGTTTCCTAGAAAATTTATACAATTTGTCGTAGTATTCTTGTCCACCTGTCAGTTGTCACTGGCAAGGCAATGGGGGTGCTAATGTCTTTAAGGCACTTACAGGTGTTTGTTTATCAGCTGTAGAACTGGACACGACTTGCTGAATAAACAGGCTGTGCCAGGTATGAGGTTTCCTATTTAGCTTCTTTAGTAACCTTAGAAGCAGAAGCCTGACTGCTGGTTCTGAACACAGTCTGATGTTGCTATCTTTGGACTGGCCATCAGTTTGCAGTCAACCAGCCCTGCAAAAGAGCATGCTCTCTCTGTCTCTCTGGAAGCAAATTTTTAATCATCTATTTTCTCCTCTTCGTTATTTTGCTAAAATAATGACATCCTTCAGAGGAGCATGGAGTTAAAAGTGGATCAAGTTATCCACCTTATGGATAACTGTTGTCTATTCAGCTACTAGCCAGGTGTAATGTGTGCCCTCTGATCACAGAGTCATAGCATTGTTTGGGTTTGAAGGGACCTTGAAGATCATCTAATTCCAAACCTTTCACTGAGCTCAGTTTGCTCCAAGCCTTCTGCAGCCTGGCCTTGAAGTGCCTGACAGTGTCTGTGTCTGTACCATGGACCTCTGCCACGAAGGACAGCTTTATACTATAATTTGAATTAAGTTTGCATATCAGCAGAGTAATAATGAATTGACAAAAGTATGTTAATACTGAAAACTCCATTAATGATCTGCCCTAAATGCAGAATCTTCAGTGTGTCGTGTTGGAGTGTAGAAAGAGAGCATTCCTTAGGAGCATTGGGGAGGCAAGTTTTATATGAACACATCTCAAGCAACTCTTGTGCTCTTAGCAGCAAACAGGTAACCAGAGAAAGAACTGTGAAGGAAGCACTGTAGGTGACTTCAGGATGAGATGGTGTGCCTTTGTGAAGGCATGACATATCAAGTGAAGAAGCGAGTATCGACAGCAGAACACTTTGCTCTGGTGTGCTGCTTGGTGTTTCTCAAAGTGCTTCCTGCCACAATTGATATGCAGCATTATTCTTGCATCCACTCCATTTTGATGTGCCTCTTTCTTATCACATGATTGCTCTCTTCATTGGCAACAAGAACTATAGGAAATGTTTGTATGGGTACACATGGAATGCGTAATCTTTGAAAGTTTAGAAAGGGGCTAGTTCTTTTTTTTTTTTTTCTTTTTTACCCGTTTCCATGGTTGCATTTGTTATCTGAAACTAAGATCTTAGGGTTTAGTTTTAAACAATTGGTCCTGATTTTTTTCATCCATGTTCCATGAGTTAATTTAAGATTCACAGAAGACTACTGTTAACCGAATTTGAGCATATGTTTCATGTGGCAGGGGATAAATGGAAAATTCTTGCCAATCAACATTTTGAATTGTCTTTCCACGAATACAGCATGTTCATTGCTGTCTAGTGATTTGTTTGATTTGGGCTTTGCTTCTGTCAGTAGTCGCACTTAATTCTGTCTGACAGCATTCCATTGTCTTCAGGCACACAGTATAGTGATGTTCCTGATAATTTTTTTGAGAATCTGGGTCCATCCATGCTTGCAAATGCAAATAGCGAGTGATGTTAGTCAAATATTTGAAATGCCTTTCTTCACTGCTTAGTTGCAACACAACGTGGAAGAATGGTCTTTACTGAAGCAACTCTGGTTGCTGCTTCTGAAACTCTCGATCTGGATCTCTTGACAGAGCTCTGGAGGTTTCATTATGCTTCATTTCTGTGCATTACATTAATATTCCATTTTCATAATCAAATATAATGACCTTCATAAAAAGTTAAAAATTTTGCTTTATTTGGAATGGATTATTAAGTGTTTTTACAGTTTGTCTTAATTTTGTGCACTTTCAATTAAAAAAAAAAGAAGAAAATACTTTTTATACCTGTTGGGCTTTTCTGCATATAGAGCTGGATATTGCAGGTAACTTTTTAGATTTCACTCAATTTTTGCATACCAAAATTAGACATCCCTATTAAGATTCATAACTGGAAGAACTAAAGCTTCAGTTGAAAAGAGAAGTTTGGTATTTATTCCAGAATTTTCCTGTTAACTTTTCTATTACCTGACATATAGAGCAGGATTGTCCAAGAAGATGTTCTGAAGGATGTATCCTATTTTGATGAAAATAGTTCATGAGTATATTTTAATTGAAAAAAATAAAATCAGTCAAGTTTTAAAATAACATGAAGTGCTCAAGCATAACAGTTAAAATTGTTGTAACCAACAGTTTCGGGTTCTTAAATGGATAAATATTCACAGAGAATCTCAACAGGGACAGGCTCCTGTGGCTTGATTTCAGACTAGACTGCCATTCCTCTCTTCAATGCTGAATTATTCAGGTATACAAGCTAGTTCCTGCCTACCATGATTTTAGAAGTAACTAGATGGCATTGCTTCTGTTACGTATTTGCTGAAGATCTAAGAACCATGTGTAGAAATCAGGCTGTGCCTGCAGTCCGTTTAAACACTCTGGCTTGCATGCAGTAATATTTTTCAAGTTATTGTTATCAATAATACTAAGTATCAATGGATGTGGGGTTTTGATAAGTTCCCTTCAGATCATGGCTGGTGGGGAACATTACAACACAATTGCTCTGTTAATGGGAGAGCTGTGTGGCTCAGACACTGCTGATTAATAATGTACTGAATAAATAGTCCAAAATAAATTTTTTACAGGAATAGGATAAAAATTAGACTCAACATGTTTCATGGAAATACTGCAACATCAGTAAGCTGATGCTGAACTAAGGGAAGGAGTCTGTTGGAGTCCTTGAGTATTCCCTATCATCTTGTTTGGAGCTCCTTGGGAACTTGTGTTTCTGAGGTGTGCAAACTGATCAAGACCTCTGTGCCTCTTGAGGCAGGTTGGCCCCAGCACTGTAGGGTCTCAGGGCAGCAAGTTTCCTGTTGAAGAATAAAAAGACCAAGCCAAAGACTACAAGGCAATGTGCTAGCGTGCCCTCTTGTATTTCTTCAAAATACGTCTGGTGTGAGGAGAGCTCTCCCCTTGCTGGAGCATGTCCTCACTGCCCTACTGTCTTTTCTAATATCTCCATAAATCTCAGCGTCCAGGGGTCTTCCTTGAAGCAGTGAGTTTGAACATATCCTAAGCTGAATGGAGCCAAGAATCCAACTGTGAGTTTCTTGCTGAACAGTCTTAGCTGATAAGTGAGCCCACTGCCCCCTGCCTGTTGCTCGAAGGCACATATGACTAAACACATAATTCATCTGCAAAGGAGTTGATTTCCATGTTGATTTCTGCAACAGTGTCATGATACATTTTGTGTATGAATTGGTTTACCTGACAACAGATTGTCATAGCAATGCCCTCGTTAGTGGACTTTTAGGACGTCACTGCAAAGGAATCCCTGGAGAAAGAGGGAATAAACTCTTCAGGAAAACAGATTTTAAAGCATGTGAAATAACAGGAAAAAGAATTCAGGAAGTAACTGGCTAAGTGCATCTCACTTGACACCGTGAGTCTTGTCTTAGTACGAAGTCTTCAGACTGCCCATGTTAGTTCTTTTGTAGGTTCTTTAGAATTGTGTTGTTTCAATCAGCTAAAAATGCTTTTGAAATATTACTTACCACCCCTCCCATCTTCATTATCTGAGTAACACAAAAGAGAGACAAAAAAAATGCTGGTAATTCTTTTCATTACATAGATATCACAGTTCTTTAATTTATACTAATAATTGCTGTAAGCTTAAAAAAATAGCTAAAAAAATGGGAAATATATTTTATAGTGCAATTGCAGTATAACTGCCTCCTGCAGTAAATATAGCATGTAGCAATGGTAGGTTTCAAAGCAGATGTTATTTTTGCTTGACAGGCAAATGTCAGCCTGGTTAGTCTTACAAGTAGATTATGGGTGATAATAAATTAGCACTTAGGCTTTCAATATTGACCTGTGTTTGTTTGGGGTTTGTTTGGTTTGTTTTTCATATATGATCCCTTTCATACTTTCTTATACTTCTGAGAAGTGAAGGCACACAGAGAAGAGACAAGAGAGGAAAGTTTCTTCCAGGCATGGGCAGGCTGGTTGGGATGGCTGAGTGCCAGACCTTGTTACATGGCTTCTGGAGCTGCTTGTTGTGCATTCACATTGGTTTGTATTTCTGCAGCTGTATCGTATTGCTTCTGTTCACTTACTGTTCGACTCCTAGACTTAAAGCTGTTGTTGTTTTCCTTATAAAGTTATGTAAGCTAAAGAGTATCTTTCCATTTGATAAGGAGTCTTTTGAGAGACTGAGTATTACCTACTAGAAATCTTGTGCTTGGATAGGGAGATTATTTTCTTCACGTTTCCTAATGTGAATGGATACTGAAATGGTTTCAGGAAGCTGTATCACTGATGACAGATTACATGCTTCTGTTGCAAAGTTAGACCCTAGCTTCAAGACCCCTTGGCTCAGACATGAATCAAATCTAAACTGAATTAAGAAATTTTTGAGAGTAGGTGGATCCTGCAGAAGTTCTGGGTGAGGGGAACGATACCCACCTCTTACAAAGTATGTCAATGAAAAAGTGGTAGGGAAGCAGTGACAGAGAAAAAACTGAGAACTGAAGAGTTTACAAAAAAGTACACAGAGATAGAGGAAGGGAGGAAAGAAGTTAGGGGGAAAGCCTGAGCTCATGTGAGGCAGAGAGCTTGGCTAGTAAGCTGTCATTTGAAGCAAAGTCCTTGTATGTGGCATCCTCCCATCCTCTAGGAAGGACCAGAACAGGTCCTGCAGTGTCCACCCTGATCTTAACACTTAGAAAAATTCCAGGCCTTCCTGCTTCACCTAAAATAGCGTCTGGTTCAGCATTCACCTGTCCAAGTGGCTACCATCATCACTCATGGATGCCAGCCATGTCCTGGGCCAGGGAAACTGAAGACATAAGAGACTAGGGTATGGTTTGCAGGTAGCAGAACCACCACATGTAGGTGTCAGATGCTTGTGGTATCAGACTGAGGATGAAATTTCACCTGAAGTGGCTGCAGGAGCTATGTGGCATCCAAATGTAAGCACAGATCAAGTGTCAGTGGTTGTCAAACACACACTTTGTTTACTTTTGGCCCACCATGAGTCCTTGAATGTTTTAACACTGAAAGCAGTTGTGGCAGTTGCTCTTCTGAGGGCAGGAGATCACAAAATCTTCATCTTATGAATTTATGTAGAGCAGCTTTCAAGAGGAGCCACTGACCAAAAAGGAAATAAATAAATCATGTTTTCATACTTAGAACTCAATATTGTTATTTCAAACCAATGTCATGATTAGATTTTGTTATTTTCATCTCTGGCTCCTATTGCCTAGCAGTGTGTCTTACATGCTTAGGGAGTGGGGAAAAAGGCCAATTCCTATGGAACAGATCACTGAGTACAGCTGGCACAGCTATCTCAATGCAGGCTTTGAGATAGTTGGTCACTGGGCCTTCTCTTGCAACTAGAGGAGTTTTGATAGGATTTGCCTTTTTACAAATCGTAAGTACAGCTCAAATCATTCTGGCAGGTTGTACCAGGGACATGTATCTAGAACTATCAGCTGCAACTTTTAATTCTACTTGTAACAATGAGAACTCTTCAAAAGGTGATCATAGACTCATAATTCCCCAACTCTGAAAATTTTACTCTGAGAATATTTTGCCCTTGCTAGATTTGCTCACTGTAAGGGATACTGGCAGGCTGCCAAGTCTGTTGAGTGTAATTTTATGTGCATTCACATGTAGCAGTCTCTTAGGAGACCGGTCTGTCAGTGCATCTGCTGAATCCCTTAGATCGTCTTTGAGTTACACTGGGAGATTTTGTCTGACAGCAATAACTGCTTGTAGTTGTATCTCAGCATTCTAGACTAATACAAAAGTCCCTTGGTTGGGTTAAAACTGATGAAGTGCCTACATGGTTGTTGCTACGTGCAGTGAGACTGTATACATCTGAACCAATCCTCTTTCCAGTATTTCCAGGAAGATTCCTTTCCTTTCCCTACAGATAACAGTAAAACTTTAAGAAACTTGTGATCAGTTCTGACACAAGTTTCATGTTAGTTAATCAAATATCACAATATTATGATATTTTAAACATAGTAAGGACTTCTCTTATGCGACCAGAAGCCTTCTAGAGAACTTGAAAAGCAGTGTTAAAATGATACAATTTTTTTATTACTCCACATTTTAAGTATCTTCTGTTATCTACATGTTGCTAACCCCCAACCCCAGCTCTGCACACTACACAGGAATGCATTCACAGCTTTGTGCATGAATCTTTTAAGACCCGTATTGTAAAGTCAATACCAGAAACTAAACATCACCTTTATCCCACCAAGGGGAGTAAAACAACTCTTCAATAAAGAGCTCAATAAATGACAAATCATTGGGTTTGCTAGTCTATTTTTAGTCTGCTTTGATAGTCTATTTTTAACTACTTCTAGCAATATTTTTAACTTTTCAATGTACTTAAGAGTTGTTGCATGGATATACTATGCTATAGTGGTCCCAGTGCCTGAAGGCTCTATGACTATTGTCTAAATATTGTCAAATTACACAGAGGAACATAACACCTGGTGCATTTATTTCTGCACTGACTTTTATTTTTATAACACTCTTGTTAAAGCAGTAAGTGAACGAGAAAGATAACAACAAGCAAGTAAAAAGCCTACAGACCAACTGGGATGAGTAAGTATGTCAGTTTATTCTGTGAAGTTAAAATGACACAGTGTTGCCTGATTAGTACCAGAAGTGTCTGTAGACACAGGCTTTTAAAATCTGAATTTGGAGAGCAGATCAGTCAAAGAAGTGACTTGTCATTTGCTATTTCCGTTGGGGAGGGAGGTTGGAGTTCCTTGCCAGTCATGTTTGCATGGAAGGTTTTTGTCCTGTGCAAATCACTGCAAATCATCAAAGTTTCCCAAAGCATTTAATGAATGTGTGCCAATCCAAAGACTTCCTCTCTCGCTGAAACAGAATAGAACATAAGACATTCAGGCCATTTTGAGTTGCTGAAATGTTAAGTAATCTTGGTTGTAGTTTACCATCTGCTTTCCCCCCCCCCTCAAGCTTTTGTTTTATGCTAAGAAGTGTTAAATCTACAGGAGCTAATTTTTAAAATAAATTTCCTTCCAAATATAATGCAGGTAGTAAGTACTTTCCTGAGCATAGAAAAATAGTTGATACTCTGGAACCAAAATCTGAACTGCAGGTAGGCTGGTGTGTTACACTCCTGGGTACAGAAGGTGACACCTCTAACTTGTTTCTTCCACTTGCTTAGCTGCAGGCAGAGTGCTTTGATACCAGGAACTAGGGGCGTAAGCTGAAGTAGCTTTCTTTGCACCTTGCATTATAATTTCTTGGACAACCCTCTATTTCTCTGAATTCAAAGTTATATCAGCAAGAGCTTCCTGACACAGCAAGTAAGATGAATTGTTCTGGGAAGGGACTCTCTGAAATCTAACATAGCCACTCTCCATGTGGCTCCTGAATTTTTGGACTTGGCCGTAGCTGAGAAACTTGTATATATATTGTGGAATTTTCAGGAGGGTACTGGGTAAAGGCGTTCCTTAGAAATTATAGAATTGAAGTGCAGGCATGACAGCCTTCCTGCATGAGCAAAGACCAGTAGTTGAAGGAAGAGCAGGACTTTCTTGAGAAACTGTTTCCCATTGGCTTATGAAAGTGCTATGGAGCAATTTATGTATTTCTCAAACATGTCAAGTAACTGACTACAGAAAGCAAGAGTATTTGTCACTCTTTTTCTTTAGGAAGAGTATCTGGAAAATGATTGTTCAATATGTAACACAGTATAGAATATTAACTTGCTGTGTGGAAGTTGTAATTAGGTTAATCTCACAAAGGGCTTTTTTTTTTTTTTTTGAGGGTTTAATAGTGGATGTAGATCTTCATCTGCCTGTTGAGACCTCTGAAAATCTGATTTATCCATGTTAGTTTATTCAGGTTAAAATTACTCTAAGCACATGACCAAAAGAGAGATAAGGGGAAAAAATATTTAGACAGTTTTCTAATGCCTTGATCAAAATGATTACTGTGTTTCAGGGTTTGTTTTGCTTTTCCACTTTCCTAAGTATGAAGTCTCTTGTGTGTAATGTGAGGCTGTTTACTGCAGGATTCTGGGGCCTGTAGCCAAGCACAGCTCCCTGCTCAGGTACAGAGCTCTGGCTCAGTGCAGAACCAGTAACCATGGTTGGTCTCCAAGGACAGCACAACTCTTACCTGCTTCCTTTCCCACTGAACTCCGCTTTGTTCCTTTTCATCTGTGTTGTTGCTATGACTGAATATGGTAATATGTTTATAAATATTTTACACCCAAGCCAACCATGGGATAAAGCATATCCTCTTGACTGTCTGAATAGAAACTTAAGAGGGAAAAAAAGGAATTAATGCAGAATGTTCAAAGGAGAGGGAGGCAGGCAGGCTAGGAACAGAATATTGATTGCAGCTTCATGCTAATCAAATCATATTGGTGAATAGGCTGCTAAAACACCAGAACTCTAAAAATAGAAAAATCTAATATGAGTTTAATATGTAGGAACTAGCACTGTAAGAGAATTGGCAGCTAGCATTTATGCCTGTGCTTTCGAGAAACCCTGTATGTTTAGCTTGAATGTAAGCTCAACACATGCCATTTTCTGTTGCTAATTTTTTGAAACACTCTGAATTAAGATTACAAGCTGTTTTAAAAAGTCTCTGAGGTTTACTGCTATATATTATAAAATAAAATATAGTGTAATAAAATTATATAAGGAGCTTCTATGTCCTGCTTTAAATTGTTCTGTTGTCTGTAATGACCACAGAACATGGGGAACAATCTTACTTAAACTGAGCAGCCTGTTGCTTCATACAAAAAAGTTCTAAGGAGTTTAGAGCAACTGTTT
>JAOXXN010000265.1:44793206-44803714 GCA_026770055.1 Myrmophylax atrothorax | reverse complement strand
ATCCCAGCCACTGCAAGTGTCAGCTGTGCTTTTTACTAGACTGGAATGCAAAGAGGGAGTACCATAATGTGTATAAGGCCTGTTAGACTGATAAGTTAATTTTCTCTCTGAATTGAACTAGAGTAATAAGCCAAATTATGCAGTCATATGTATTAATAGTTCTTGATTCTAAATTAACAGGTATCTGTATATGGAGTTTCTAGATTTTAGAAGTAACAAAACTTGATGCTTCTGCTAGTAACTTTTTGCACAGAGTTTATTGTTTGTAAATGACACCAGTGATGACTATTGACCACAGTTAGCAGCTGTTCTGTTCTGGCACTGTTCCTTATCACATGCGGGAAACACATATATGTGACATAAGAGTTCCAAAGATGAACTGAATGGTAAGATCCCCAGACCACTCTGGAAAGGAGTAAAGAAGCAATTAACTGGTAGTTTTCATCCAGACCAAAGCAGTCGCTTCAAGCCCTGTAACCTGCAAGGGGAAAGAAGTACACAGAAAGGCATCACTGAGGTCAGCCTTTGTTAGCACTGCACTGTTGGGGTGTTTTAACAGAATGCAAAGCATACAGGTGGTGGGACTCTGGGTACAGTGGATTTCTTTTGTGTGTCAGATTAAAGAATGTGGCAGAAACCTGAGGGAACAGCTTCTTAAGGGAGCAGGGAGTTAAACTTCTTAAAATACACGAACTGCAGACTCTCTTGACAAACATTTCTGAAAATAACATATTAACATGCAGTACTACTAGAAGACAGGGTTGGTTTGTTTTCTCACTGGAATTTATTTTGTTTGATTTAAGAACTGGAAAAAAATTTCCCTGAAACCTGCTTGACTTTTCAGCCATGATGTAAAACAAGATCTTTATTAAAAACAAACAAACACAACCCACCACAAAACAAAGCACCACAACCAGAATTCTTCTCTTTTCTCCGTTAAGTGAAAAGGTAGTGTCTCCAGTTAGTTGATGTTCAGTGTTACTAACTGTGAAAATAATTGTCATGACAGATTTTCTTTTCAGTTGCAGTATTTTCAATGTTCTTATTACAGGAGTAAGGAAGAGGATTGCTTGATGTGTGTATTTGTTTTTAATCAAGTGCAATATTTGGTGTAGAAGTTGTGAAGACCTTATTCTGAGGAAAGGGAGTGGGGAAGGGAGAGTTAGGGGAAGAACTTTGATATTTTACCATGATTGGATTAACAGTAAATAGTTACTTTTTGTGGCTTCAGGGACTGAGGAAAGGACATTATTAACTTCATAAATAATTATATAAATCAGCAATTAGAAAATTCAATTAAAACACTTTAAAAATCTTTAAAGATTATTTGTATGTGCTACGTCTTTAATCAGAGAATTCAGGAAGGACTGTGCTGGTTTGCAGGCACTGGAACTGGATCAGATCAGGCACACCCATGTTATCCTAACCCAGCCCTACCTCATCTTCAGAGGGCAGTGGAGTGGAAAGCAAAAGTCCTGCTGAGAGAAATATGACTTTTAAAAGCCCAAACTTGCCAATCGGTTTATCTCTGGGAGTGTCAGGAAGAATTGTTATATAGATACATTATTCTTTTCATTATTTCTTTTTTTTTTTCTCTTTACTCCTTTATTCCTGGTATCCCATGAAGAAGGAAAGAGGTATTGTGTTATGTAGAAAACTTTTGTCTTAATTGCTACATGTGCTCCTGCTGCTGTTCAGTTCAGGGAGATCTTTCTTCCCATGTCAGGAGCCTCCTTTTACGGCCAGCTGATAGACTGAGGGCATTGCTTCCACTGATGCAACTCATAAACTTATTTTCACAGGAAAGTCCCTTCCATAATGTTAGAAAGATAAAAAAAGAAGCAGTTTTTTCCTGACCTTTACATCACAAAAAAGGATTTTCCTTGGTGAGTTTTTATGCCTTTTTGATGTGTCCTCAGATCCTCTTGGTATCTTCTATGTTTTTGTTACAATTTGGTCCTCTCTTCCTTTTGAAAAGGCATATAATGTGTTTTTTTCTTCTTCTTCTGTTTTTTCCCATTTCTTTAGCTAATGAATGTGCCTCTATTTAGAGCCCTTTCCTTTTTCAAGTCTTCTGCTAAATTCCACCACCCATTTTATTAATCAGCCCTTTGACTTTCCCCCTCCCTCATTTCCCTAGTCACAAGATTATACATCCATTACCAAAACCAACCAACCAAGAGTCCTGGTTCTGATCCTAAGAATGCTGTGACTCTTCATGGTGTTTTCCTGCTATCTTTATTAAAATTTCCATTCTTCTATTCAGCTTGCACAGCCACCTTCTGTTTTGGCCTCTTGAGAAAATAGTTTGTTCAGCATTTTGTTAGGTGGGTTCAGAAGGTTAGATGTGCAAGAAAGGAATGCCATGTGTTAATAATGTTTACATAAGAAAAACTCCTTTGCCTGTTGCATCATTATATATTTAAAGAGATAATCCTCCCAGTGCTAGTTTATGTAGTGAAAAATGTTACATCAGGTAGTCTCAAGGTCAGACAGTACTTTTCTCATAACAAGGGAAGCTGATGTTGTACAACCTGGGAACATGAAGGCTTCTGCTCCAAGGGAATCCTATTACAATTCTGGAAGATGACCTCAGTGCAAAGGGAGGGTAGAATGTAAAATCTATAAAAGATTGGTCACGATCTTGATAGAACCTGACTGCGTCCAAATTGGAAACAAGAAGGTCTTGCATTTCTATATTAACTTTGAATCTGGCAGAGGACACAGAAAAAGATAAAAAGGCTGCATAATGTTAGTTATGCAAATTAAAACAACCCTAATTGGTGAATGGGCTCATTGCTTCTCTAGGTTATTTTCCCTGCTGGAATCACTGGACGATGTGGCACACATCAACTATATACCAAAACAATGAAAGCGAAGGGCAAAATCTTGCTTTTGAGTGAAACTGCTATGGTTTTGCACAGTGTAAGGCTGCAGTGCCAGAAGCTTTGCCAAGTGAAAGGCCACTCAAGAGGCAGGGCGGTCTCCCCTTCTGCCGTCACCCCTCCATTTCTTACCTTGTGCTAACACTGGTGTGTGCTGCAGTCTTCTGTATGCCACAGTAGCTCACTACACTAGAAGAAAAGCCTGGCATAAGAGGTGGGTGGTTCTCCACTTCTAGAGACCTAAAGTGCTGGTAGAAAGGTCTCATGAGTATGAGGCAAAGACAAAAAGGGAGATGAGCCTTTTTCTTTCTTGCTGCTAGTAAAACTGAGCAGCTTCAGTGTAGAAAAGTTCTTCCTTGCTTTTTCCTACAGGGAACAGATACAAAGAGCACCAGGGTGTGGTGGGACAGGCTAGCCAGCTGTGTCTGTACCATTAGCTTCAGTATTGGCACCACTTGCCCCCTTTAGGCTGGGATTATGTGAGTGTACGTATCTGGCCCGCAGTCAGAGCTTTGCTTCCTGGGAAAGCGTGCCTAGGCCAACCCAAAGAATTGCAAGGCCTCTTAATGAGAATGCTGTTCAGCTTCTCAATCAATTTGCCACATTCTGTCAGGATACCATTTGCTTTTATGTTCTCATACAACACATTAGACATTCTTGGGATACTCCTTACACCTACTCATCGTGAGCCTCTAAAACACTCCCACTCAACAAAAAGTTGCCAGACAGTCTTTTCTGCTTGGTGCTGCCTGGTAGTCAATTATTTCACTTCACTTTGACAGCAGTTTTCTGGTGGAAAAGCCCTTCAATTAGTTGTTAATACCTGTTCTATAGGCCTTTGGCAGCTTTTTGTTCAGAGGGTTCTGGAGATTTAGTTTCTTATGAAAGTTAGCACAATTTTCCTGATTTCTCCCATGTCAGCATTCAGCAGTAAATGAGGTTTCCTCTAAAACTTGTCGAATGGATCCATCTGCTAGCTTCCAGTATGATTCTGTTATTGTTGAATGTCCAGTTAGTGACTGGCAGGACTGAATGAGACCCAGTTTAAATTCCTTCTCCTTTCTGCTTTACATTATATGCATTCATGCAACTTCTCATTTTATTGCACTCCTGTGATATCTACTTGTTCTGAATTCTGAGAGGCACTGTAAAATCTCACTGCATTTTAGTTTTAAAATCAAAATGCTTGTGTTGTGCAGTGCCACTGCTGCAGGACCATCACACAGAGATCTCCTATCTGCACTCCCTGAAGGATATTTAAAAGCCAGTGGTTTTCTTTGAACAAATCATAACTGTTTATCTAGGGAATAGAAATTCAATAGGTGAATACAATTTGCTGTCGGAAAGATACATGATCCACTGACTAGAAGTTGAAGCTGGTCAAATTCACTGTAACCATAAGCTTCAGTTTTGTAATCATAAGGGCTACAAGCTAATTATTAGCTACTGGATAACACAATAAGCAATGATTCCAACACTTGAAATTGAATGTGGCTGTTCAAAAAGGGATCAATTCAGGCTTGTTTGATACAATGCTAATGGCATAATCACAGGGAGTACTTTCTGGAATCACAATCAAGGAACAAGAAATTTGGGAGGAAAAAAGAAAAGAAAACACAGAACCTTGTGGTTCATTTAGGTGGTATGAAAAACATTTTCTTTTTTATTTGCTTTTCGATTTGGTTTGGGAAACCAAGTTCCTTTCCAATGTGATAAAGACATTTTACTTCCAGATTCAGTGGTACAACTGGAGGTAAACACAGATTAATGTAATTAAACACCTTAATTTAGATAACAGAATTTAATCACTTCTGAATGTCCATCTAGGACTAGCAATCAGGCAAATTTATTCTCCTCTTTTTTTAATCAAGGAAATATTTAGGTGCTTTCTTCGTTTACCTTCATGCCAGAAGATGGCTTTTAATTAATTATATTGCTTCCCTTTAAAGTACAAGAGATTACAAAGGGCTTGTTTTCAGATAAAGTTGGAAGGATCTCTCTGATCCTACGGAGAAGCCTGCACAAAGAATCAGACAGTTTTACATTACAATAGTGAAGGACTAAGAAAAGTTTCATTTTAGTCAGTGGAATTGCTTAGTTTCCCTGAAAAAGCCAACTGAGATGATGCTGTATATAAAGACTGCATGAGGCCTAGTCAAAGTGTCTTGTACGGTTGATTTGCTGTATGTGTAGCATATTGAGTTGTACTGTTGTTGGGAAGTTTTGCACAAAGCCACCTTTCCTTTTTACCCAGGGAACCTGGGTCTGGTAGTGTCAAGGTGCACCAAAAATTGTCTGCTTTTATTGACTAACCTTAATTGTCTCAGTGTGTGACCTGCAATGTTTCTCGTATTATTTCCATTTTGTGCAGCACTGTGGAAAGATGCAACTATGAAAATGTAATTTTTGTATATTTGGTTGTGTAGTCATGACTGCCTCTAAGGTGCCATTAACATTTTTTTAAAATAAAAATATTTACATTTATTAGGTGATGAATATTGTCTCTTAAACTTACTGTCTGATCACTCAAAATCCTATCAGTTTTTCTTTCTGAGTGATAAATTATTCAATTGACAGTGACAAAGCTAATCCATTAAGCACAAGGCCCAGCTTTAAAATACTGCTGTGCTGCAGTTTTGACCAAAACCTGGTAATTTGAGTTTCATTTACAGCTGTGACATGGCAAAACTGCAAACATCAAATTGGATATCATCATTGCTCTTCTCCAGAGCTTGTGTGAACATGCTATGCAAATGCCATGCTATTGTGCCAAGCAGTTGGACTCACTTTGGCTTATTTTTTTTGAAAACCGAATTAGAAACCTAACATTTATTTTTATGTTATTGTCAGAGATCTTGGTCACATGTGCCAAAAATGCAACTTAACATAGCTGACATAAAGCAAAACAGTTGCATTTATTCTTCATAGAGCAGGGATCTCGTCAGCTGGCACTGGCAGCCATTGGGAATGATGTTATTTTTATTCCAAGAACAGAGCAGAAACCATAACAGTGTGTTGCTTTGTGATCACACAGCACTTCCTATTTTCTCCTATTTGAAGAAATGGTGTCCAGGCACTCCCATGTCACCTGCAGACTTTCCAGGGTCTTGTCATGCTGGGATTCACAAGGGTGCCTGGAATTTGTTCTAAATTCAGGCTAACTCCATTCACAAACAGCAGGTTCCTCCATAACTGCTAATAGCTTTTTGCCCACTTCTAGCATGGGCCGAATAATCCCTGTTAATGCTGGCAAACCAGACACAAAAAATGCACCTCACTTATTAGATCTCTGAGTTGTTCAAAACTCTGGCTTTGTAGAGTGCATAACACACCCTGGTAACTGTTTTAGCACCCAAAAATAGAAAGGTAGAGAGTAAAATACCCTAGTGCTGTTTAACTTAGCACAGAAAGAGAAGTGTCACTTGTTGTCAAGAAGTGTTCACTGTGCAGTGCTAGCAGTCATTGGATGAGACAAATGAGCCTTACCAGCAGTGTACTCTGAAAATACTTTGTGTTGGTGCCACAAATAAGTCCAATAATCAAAGCTTATGACTGTGCCAGAAACCAGCTGAAGGCACCCAAGACTTCACCTGCTATTAGGCTGCAACTTGTTTTGAACTAGCTGGTTCAGGCACTGCAGTTTATAAACTTAGTGATAAATACTTCCTGAATGCAGGTGTGCTTATTTCTCTACTTGAGCTGCTGTGGAAGGTGCTGCTGTCAAAGGGCAGGTTCTGCCTCCCACAGCAACTAGCACTGCATAAAAGTAATTGAAAGGAGAAATTTCCACACAGTGTCCTCCTCAGTTCCTATTTGGACTATGGACTTAGGTGACAACTCATTAGTTGTGAGGTTGCCTAGTGGATCAATGCTATGTCACCTTTTATGTGCAGCCTACAAGATTCAGACAGAAGTAAAGCAGCGAGGCTAAACTGCTGGAGAGACTGGTCTCCAGTCACTAATGGGGTTTCACAAGGCTCCATCCTTGGCCAAGTTTTTTTAACATCTTTCTTAATGACTAGGATGCAGGACTGAAAGGGATACCAAGTAAGTTTGCTGATGACACTAAAATGGGAGGAGCTGTTGACTCCCTTGAGGGCAGAGAGGCCTTGCAGAGAGACCTCACAAATTAGAGGACTGGGCAATCAGCAATCACATGAAGTTCAACAAGAGCAAGTGCCAGATTCTGCACTTGGGATGAGGCAATCCTGGCTGTGTGTATAGGTGGGGAAGGAGAGGCTGGAGAGCAGCTCTGTGGAAAGGAACCTGGGGGTCCTGGTGGATGGCAACTTGAATATGAGTCAGCAGTGCCCTGGCAGCCAGGAGGGCCGACCGTGTCCTGTATCCTGTTAAGCACAGCATGGCCAGCTGGTCAAGGGAGGTGATTGTCCCGCTCTGCTCTGCACTGGTGTGGCATCACACATTGAATACTGTGTGTAGTTTTGGGCACCACAGCATATAAAAGACATTAACCTATTAGAATGTGTCCAGGAGGGCCGGGGGGATGGTGAGGGGTCAGGAGGGGAAGCCTTATGAGAAGTGGCTGAGATCACTTGGTTTGTTCAGCTTAGAAAAGAAGACACTGAGGGGAGACCTCGTTATGGTCTTCAAAATCCTCAGGAGGGGAAGCAGAGGGGCAAGTATCAAACTCTTCACTCTCATGACCAGTGACAGGACTCAAGGAAATGGCATGAAGCTGAGTCAGGGGAGGTTTAAATTATCTATCAGGAAAAGGTTTTCCATGCAGAGGGTGGTTGAACCCTGGGGAACAGGCACCCCTGGGAAGTGGTCACAGCACCAAGCCTGACACAGTTCAAGTGTTTGGACAACACTCAAAGGCACATGGTGTGATTCTTGGGGTATCCTGCACAGATCCAGGAATTGGACTCCATAATCCTGATGGGTCCCTTCCTACTCAGCATATTCCATGATTCTGTGGTACCCCATCTTAGGACAAGCTTAAAGCTGGCCAATGCTGAGCTGCTGAAATAAGGACTGACATACTTTTGGCAGGAACTTTAGGAATTGAGCCTGCATTTGATGTAGTCATGATCCCTTCAGTTGGTGAGTGTGTGGTTCTAACTCATCTCTGTGTGCATAAATTTGGAAAAACTCTTTAGCTGGTGTGGCTAGAATGGAACTCATCTAATGGAAATGAAGGCATGGCTAGGACTGAAGCCTGTAATATATGAGAACAATATATACAAATGTGAAATATCCTTGCAGCCAAATAATTTTTCTCTATATTTTTTCTGTTGAATACCATTTGAATGAGTTGGTACCAGTCAGGGAAACATCCTTTTCACCTAGTGACAGACCCATGACGAAAAAGGAAAGACAAGACGATCAGCACAAGACACTGTATGTACATGCTGAACAGAAAAGTAGAGAACACCATGCCTGTGTGGTCAGCAGTCCCACACAATATATTTGTCTGAGTAACAGCTTCATAAACTGCCTTTGGCTTTTATATCTACTGATGTCCTCTGCTAAAAATTGCATCCTGACACTACTGAGCTCTTAACAGTAAAAAGCCCTCTGAGTTTAACTCTTACCACAGCACGATGACACTTAAAAGCAATTTCATATTTTGATTTTTGTAATGCAAAAAATATTAATTTTCTCAGGCAATTTACACACAACAATTTATGCTTTTAACTCTCTAGCAGAAATAGCACACTACTTAGTCACAGACAACTCTGCCACAATTGTATGGGCCAATGAAACTATTTGGATGCTTTCAGGTTGTGCTGACTCAGATGCTGAACAGAGCTTGTACTCCCAACACTAATTCCCCACTTAGCCTCTATCCTCCAGGTTGGATTCAGGTCAAGGTGACATAGACTAAGCATGGATTAAACTACAGGTAAGAGCAGCAGCATGTGTACATAACAACAAAACCTGCTCTAAAGATATACCACTGGGCTACAGGAGCTTGAGGATTTATCTAATCTACCAACTATTTTCATCTTGCTCAACTGAGGCAGCAAGGAAGTCTAAATGAGCTTTCAAACTCAAGATTTTTTCTGACCATGATTACACAGTATCTTTCTCCAAAGAGTCCATGTGCAAAATGTCTTGAAATATTTTCCTGGGCTTCTTTACATACTCCACAGTTCTTTATGTATTGCTTTTCATTGTGTGAGGATGAACCTTGCTACTCTGTGAAACCTGGTTCATCTACCCAGAAGTAATATAGTATAAGACATTTAAAGAAACACAAATAATCTCTAAGACTGTTCATGAAAAGCTGTGAGCTCTCTAAATGAAATCTCTTACTTGAGCCACAATGAATTTAAAATATTCCTTAAAGAGACTTAGCTATTTTTTTAAAAAATAAGTTACTTAGATTTGTAGCTGCATAAATTTCTGGTTTTGCAAAAAAATCCCTCTGTGTTGTGGGAAATCTTTCAAAAAGGGAAAGTTGCTACTGTTAGAATAATGCACCATCATATAATGGTATTTTACCTGTTCCCTTTAGTTACTGTCTTGATTACAAGAGAAAGCAAACAAACCGACCCCAAGATGCAGTTCCCCTCTGTCCTCAACAGGATGGCTTCATATTAACTTTTCTCTCATTATTTCATCATATTTGTCTTGTAATATTTATAGTTCTCATTTTATAGCTGTTTCTTGCTGTCCAGGTTCTTGATGGACCTTCTTCTCTCTCTGCTGTGTTCATACGCTCCACTACTATTCCTTTAAGCCCTGATTTCTGTTCCTTCTTCATTCAGCCATTTCCTCCTTGTGCCCTTGAACTCCACCTGGAGTCTTGCTTTTTCTCTTTCTTTCCTTATGCTTCACAAGGTTCCGAGGTCAAGCCCACCTGAGTCACTGCAGCAGCTCTATTTTTAAAGCAAGCAGAGGTAGGAACAGGTTTTCAGCACTGCTTCTCACACTGCTGTGACACATGGAGAGCATCATTACCACCCATCCTTCAGCGCTGGCTGTCGGGTGAGTAGCTGGAACTACCTGACCCAGAGGGTCTCGGAAGGAAACAAGTACCTTTTCCTGAGCAGTGTGAAACAGATGGAGGGAAAAATATAGTAACACAATTTCCACTATCCTGAATCATCCTCTTAGAAAAAGATTCCGCGTCGGAAATATTTACACAGTAGTTATTCCATAAGTTATCTGGCAAGAGACACCCAACCCTGTCTGTTGATTTTAGTTACCTAAATAATTGTAGTTTTTGTAATTTTTTTGCCATGTCCCCTGCAGAGCTCACACTGACTGACCTAGATTCTTCATGTTTCTTATGTAAATTAGTTGTTCTCCAATAGACTATAGCTATATAATCCTGATATGGACACTAATAGACACAAAAAAAGAATCTGTGTAATGCTACCATTCCTGTTAATGCAGCTGCACAAGGAGAAAAACTTCTTTTTCATCAAAATCTGGTTTTAATAAAAAATAAATTTTAATTCCTTGCAGTGTTCTGTAGTGCTATTTACTAAGCTACAGGTGCGTGTATGGCCAGACTTCACAATGGAAGCTTTGGGCAGGACTCTCCCCACGTGGGTGTGCCCTTCCAGCCTGTGCAGGGGATGTTTTAGGTGAGGCTCAGCGTGCGCAGAACTGGCCCCACCGTTTAAGTCCTGAGGTCCATCTGCCACGGCC
>JAOXXN010000265.1:44764652-44775914 GCA_026770055.1 Myrmophylax atrothorax | reverse complement strand
TTACCAAATTGAAATTACTTGGGGGACCAATTTATAATCTGGCTTTGGATATCACTGTTTTGTTTTCCTTTGCAGATCAAATTTAACTTCATTTTAGCTTGACTCTGAGGGATCTTTAGTCAGAAGTGAAGGTATATAAATTTATTATAGGTGATTTGGTGTTGTTTTTTTCTAATTCATAGGTAGAAGAACTTAAACATTCACATAAATTGGAAGTAACAAATGTCAAACTGGAGGCAGCAAGAACAAAGAGTGAGGTAGAAAGAGAGAGAAACAAGATTCAAAGTGAAATGGATGGTAAAGCGTGAAATTATTTTCTAATTGTTTCTTTTGTAACTTCTAGTTACAAATACAATTATTTGTCCTCTGAAAACTCCCTGGCAGCCTTCACCTTCTAATTCTGGTCTAGGTCATAGATCTGACAAGTAATTTTGTATCTGAAGAAACTTTGCTGTTTCCTTTGCTAAGTTGAGAACAGTTACAAAACATTTTTGCGTTTGTGTACGTTAGTAAGTTTGTGATACAATTTAAGCATAATCTGCTTTAAATCATGTGATTCATGTGGGTTTCTGTTACTGCTAAATTCTAGAGTCTTTCACACTTGGCTTGAAACCATAATGTGCCATGGGTCTGCAGTGGTTGGTTTGTTTATTTGATTCTGTGTCCACGGAGTTGATACCAATTTGGTAAGGCTGCCATGAGAAACAAAATGCCATTCCTAGCTCGTTCTTTGAAGGAAATAGGCAATGTTCTAAGCTCCCTGATGCAGCTGAGTATGTGGGCAGCTTCAGGTAGCCTTCTAGAGTGAAAAGGTCAAAACTTTCTAGTATTAGTTATGTATTGATGATTTAAATCACTACACAGCCTTAAAGAGAATTGTCCTCACTGATTTGCCATAACCCCAAAATAGTACCTCTGTCTTCCTGAAAAGTTATTGCTGTTCACTTGCTTTAATATTAAGTTGGCTAAGAGCAACTAGAAAGTCTTGTTTTATGTATTGACAGTGAACTTACAGCATGTTGCAAATTAAAAATATTGGGCCCTATGAAATATGAAATTAAATACAGACAAGTTTTAAGTTAACCTGAACTTGCTGTGGAATTTGATTTGCATCACTGAACTAGCTACATAACCAGGAGTCTTTGTTAGAGCAAGTTGGCTTGTTTTCCAGTGAGCACAGGTGCCTCAGTCACAAGATTTTAGTTTGTAGCATTTGTCCCTGCCTACAATCATAGTTTTAGAATTACCTCATTTGGTAGTATAAGTGGATTAAAATGTGAAATTTGTTGTAGCCTGGTTACTATGGTTTCACTGGTAACCAGTTACTGTTTACCATAAACTTTCCCAGAAAAAGAAAATTTTCTTGCTTGACCTTTTCATAGCTATTGTACAACACTTTTTTAATCAGACACAACTACATAGTATAAATTGCTCTAGAGTTTAAATCTATAATAATATCAAGTGTTTAATCACTTTTGTATGTGCAAATAATAAACTCTTCTTGACAGAGATTCCAGTATAATGGTTACTTTTCAGAAGTTTGTGAAATGTTGCTGTTGTACTACGAACTGCTGTGTCTCTTTTGGTTTTGTTGTGTTTTGTTATTTTCCCCTTCCTCATTCATTGTATCTTATGAATTGCAATTTTTGACTCCCTTTTATTAATTTATAAAGTATTTGAATACTGGACTTCCTCAGGTTGTTATCAGTAATGACATTTTAACTTTTTTTAATGTATAATGCAGGATTGCTGTCCGACAAGGAAATTCTTAAGGCAGCTGTTAAACGGCATAAAGTGCTTTTAGTAGAAAAGGATCGAGAGCTAATTCGTAAAGTGCAAGCTGCCAAAGAGGAATGTTTTGACAATATTGCAGCCTTACAGAATGAAAAGTATGTTTGTTGATTTACTTCTCAACTTCTAAAAGAGGAGTGTTTTGAGTTACTTTTAAAAATGTCACTCTTAACCACTAAACGCTTCTGGCATTTTGTAATGATTTTTGTGTACATGTTGAATAATGTCTCAGGTTAGAACTCGAGAACAGATTAGCTCATCTACAGAAGATGAAACTGGAAGAAGATACTTGGAGACAATCTGAAAAGGATCAATATGAAGAGAAACTACGTGCTGCACAGATGGCAGAAGAATCTAGCAAAAAGGAACTTCAGCGTTTGAGGTAGTGTGGCTTTTCTAATCTTAGCACAAATTTCTCATTTCCCCCCAAGTTCTTTACAGTAGGCAGTATAAAAGTTTGCTATTCATAGATACAGAAGTCTTCATTATGAAATGTTCATTGTAGTAGATTAAAAAAAATTGCCTTTTGCATCTTGTAAAAAAGAGAGCAGAATTAAAAATGAACTGTTTAAGAAACCCACATTTTTTTATCCAAATGTTTAAATATTATATCATTTCAATGAATATTTTTAAGTGATAACTTTGCAATACACATTTGTTAAAGCTGGTTCTGTGCTGGCTGCTGGCGTAGCCCCAGTGTTGGCGTAACCCATTTCTCTTTCCACAACAGTACCATATCAGCAACTGGCAACCTGGGGCCCTAATATGTCTCTCTGAGTTGGTCATTATGGTTGTCAGTTAACTTGGTTCACTGTAGTTTTGTATGAAGGTCAGTATGATAAAATGAGCAAAAGTCATACTCCAAAAGCAAACAAATCAATGTGTTTTATTCCTATGAAAATTCTAATAATTGACAAAATGTATTTTTAATCATTGTTTAGTTAAATATTTCTCAGCCTCTCAAATACTGCTATTTATTTGTCAGACAGATTTGTCCTAGTTTGTAACATCTGTATTTTGATTAAATAAAAACAATTTTAGATTAAAAATTCAACAGCAAGCTATGCAGCGAAAAGAGCTGGAAGAAAGGAAATGTGAAAGTGCTGATCAGAAACAGGTAAGGTTTTATTGCATTGTAAGGTTTTATAGAGAAATACATTCTTTCCTTTAGTTACCATGTCCTGTGTTTGAAGACTAGATTGAATTTTTAAGGCTTTTTTTTCCTGAGGAACAAAATGCATACCACAGTTATTTAAAAGGAGAAGTGTTCAGAAATCAATCATGCTTTCCTGAACCTTTATAAATGAATTACAGCTTTTTGCTTCATGTGTTTTGTGGGTACCAGGGATTTCAAAGCTGAATTATAGACTGGTATATTGAATACGGTTATGCACTATTTAACTGGAGATTCAGTTTCCATGGAGACTTATAAATTGTTTCTAGGTAATGCTTTGCATTTGCACTGCATCTCTCATCTGAGGTTCTTCAAGTGCTTAACAGATGTTTCATAAATGAACAAACTAGTGTAAAGAGGTATATTTCTATTGCATAGTCAATTGATGGCAGTGTTGAAAATAAAACCCAATCTTTTTAACTCCTGCTTTCCCATGATGTTATTTAGTAGGTAACAACAGCTGTGCATCAAAGGACTTTGCAAGCTGTGTGCACCTGAGGTGCGAGGCAACTGGGTTTTACCTCCTGGAATTGGGGTATCTACCTTTCCATGTGGGGAACGGAAAAGGAAAGGGAAATAGTTTCTATATGCTGGCTGCAGAGGTTGGACCTTTCAGGCTCTGTTCTTCCTTGTTTTTGTGAACTGGATGGCACAGTCACTGCTGGCGGTAACACATTGTGCATTATGAGAGAGAACAGCCTGGGTAGCTCCACAGCCCTGCTACGAAGTGTTGTGTGGTCCTCTGGTTCTGTTCTGCCCTGGGACTTAGCGTTGAAAGTCTGAAGTTCAGGAGGGCACATCAGTGACTGAAGTCCTGCCTCCCTTTCTCATTTTAAGTGCAATAGAACACCTTTGTCTAATAGTGATTTACTGTAAAGCTTCTGGAGAAACTGCTGAGCAAGGCAAAAAGGGACAAGTAAATTAGGCTCATGAAATGCTAAAGCCAGTTGCTGTCTCCATTTTGCATTGCCTCAGTATCTCAAAATGAATTGTAATTTACTTGCATACCTTCTCAAATGGAAAAATTTTTTTTTTTTTGGTAGCAAATCCACAACATGCAGCTCCAGCTTGTCTCACTTTCTCAATCAGAAAAGGATTTGCTGGAGTCTAATCAGAAGTTGAAGGAAAGAATAGAAAGATTGAAACAAGAATGTCAGGAGGCAGGAAAAGCTCAACTGGAAACAGAGAAGTAATTTTTTTCTTCTGGTTTACTTTTTATGTTGCTTATGTTCCTCTCATGTAGATTACTTAACTATGGATTGTAAATTCTGGATAAAGTCAGAAAGGAAAAATGAACAGGAAATACTGGACAGTTGTAAAAAATGTCTATATGTTCTGTTGTGCAGTAGGTATGAAAGCTTTGCTTATGGTAACGTCAGTGACAGGAGTTTGTTTTCATTCATATCTGTTAAATTATTGAATACACTGCTTGTATAAAATGAAATTCTACTTACACTGAAGTGAATGTCAAACTTCTATAAGTGGATATAGAGTTTCAGAAAATTAAGAGTGTTAAACAGTAAGGATGAAAAAACCGTTCAAGGATTGTGTTATGCTTTCATAATGTTTTAGGGACCCAGTCAGTATACATGTGTATATACTTTTTTTCTTCTCCCACTAGATATGTTTAGCTGATAGGAGATAAATAGAAGCTTATTGGATATGGTCAAGTTCCTCTCATCAACATTAAAAATAATCACTTTCCTTTTTTGCACAAATTTGACCACATACCATTAAAATATGATAATAAATGCTGAGGGAAGCCAAATCTTACTCAGATTCCATATAGCAATGAATGCTTTCCTAGAATTTAAAGATTAATTTGTTAGCTAGCCTGAAATGGTGTAGTGGGCTGGCCCTGGCTCAATGCCAGGTCCCCATAAAGCCACTCTCTCACTCCCCTCTGTAACCAGACAGGAAAGAAAATATAACAAAGGGTTCCATGAGCAGAGATAAGGACCAGGAGAGATCACTTACTCATCATCACGCACAAAACACTCAAAGTGGGGATGGTAATTAAATTTATTACCAAGAGATTCAGAGCACAGGAATGAGAAGAGAAATCTTAAAAACACCTTCCCCCCCCGCCCCCCTTCCATGTTCTACTTCCTCTCCCCCAGCAGCACAGAGGGGTGGGGAATGGGGGTCACCATCAGCTGCTGTTTCTGCCACTGCTCAGGGAGAAGAGTCCTTCACCTCTTCCCCTTGGGGTCCTTCCCATGGGAAACAGTTTAGCATGAACCTCTCCAGTGTGAGTCCCTCCCACAGGCAACAGTTCTTCTCAAACTGTTCCAGTGCAGGTCACTTTTCACGGGGTGCAGTTCAGGCACAGGCTGCTCCAGTGTGGGTCCCACACAGGGCCACAAGTCCTGCCAGAAAAACCTGCTCCTGGGTCCATGGTCCTCCATGGGCTGCAGAGACACAACTGCCTCACCGTGGTCTGCACCACAGGCTACAGGCAAACCTCAGCCTCTTCTGCACTGACCTTGGTGTCTGCAGAGTTGTTCACATGCTCTCACCCTGCTCTTCTCTGGCTGCAATTTTCATCTGCACACTAACTATTTTTCCTTCTTAAATATGTTATCACAGGGAGGTTACTATCATTTCTGATAGGCCTGGCCTTGCCCAGTGGTGGGTCTGCCCTGGGGCCGGCTGGCATTGGCATTACCAGACACGGGGGGAAGCTTCCAGCAGCTTCTCACAGAAGCCACCCCTATAGCCGCCCCTGCTACCAAAACCTGGCCACAGAAACCCAGTGCAAATGGCTCTTCAGAATTTCCTAGCCTAATAACCAAATACATGTCTAACTTGTACTTGGTTATTGTGTGGTGGGGTTTTAAAAAGTCAGCATCCCAAATTAAACTCAAAACTTTCAAGGGATACAGTGTGGCCTTTTTATGTTTTAACATCTCTTGCTATGATTTGGTACTGCAATTGCTTTGCTGTCTTTAGTTTAACTATTGCTTTTCAGTTTAACATTTGCAGATATTTTTGCAGTTGGACTGGAGAATATGTTCAGTTGCCAGTAGCATGTTAAATACTTTGGATGTTTACGGAGGTGTATTCATATTCTGAGTGAGATATTCTGTTATTTGAGTGAGACTGTCAGTGTCATTTACATATTTATGGGCCACAGACAAGTTAGGACTAGGATTTCCTGGGAAGGCAGTGGAAGGAACTTGTCAGTTCTCAGAGATCATCATACAAGTTTGTGGGTAGTGGGAGATACACCAAAGCTGATACTGCAGAAATGAAGCGGCTTTGTAACCTACATGTAGGTCCTTCAGATCTGTCCCATTGCTACCCTGGGAGCCTTGGGACATGTTTCCATCCTTTTTATGAATCTGTGAGTGACAGGACATCCTTCCTCAGTTCAGTAATTCTTATGAGCTTGAACTCTAAGAGTTAAGTTGCATCAAAGCAAGAGGAAGTGAAATAGGGACCAAAAGATAAGAAAGCATCAGATAAAGTTTCAGATAAATAAAATAATGCCAGTTGAGCATTGAGCATAAGTAGGCAAAGCAGCTGCATGCCTGGCTGTGTCAGTCTTAGGACTGGAAATGAAAATGTGAAATGAGGAAAAGAGCTGAAGGCAAACAATGAGACGATACAGTTCAGAGATGAGCTCAAACAGGCACTTGTTAAGCATTTCAGGAACAATGAAATGCTGGCATTTAAAAAAAAAAACAAACAAAAAGCACACCCCAAGAAACCCCCATACCCAACTTATGGCATTTTTAACCACTGCCTGAACTGAAATCCTTTTACTGCTAAGCAGTGCTGATTGAAAATGCTTTGGTTCCTGGGAACTTGTAGTTCTTTCTGGTCAACAGTGAGGTACAAGCCACACTGGATCTACTGCAAGAGCTGTGACAGTTACCACATGGGCCAGGACCCTGGTTCTGACAAGAGAATGGGTGATGCCTTGTACTTCTACTGTGGGGAAGGGAAAGGTGATGTGGAGAGAAATTTATGGGATGCATCCAGAGTCCCTGTAGTGAAACTGCATCAGCCCAGGACTAGAGTGGTATGGATGCACTGATGCCAAGCCTTGGCCTTTTTAAAAACTGCTGCATAGAATCTCAACATTTGGTTTTGTTTTTTAACAGTAATGTAATTAAATATGCAATTAGTTCTTGTTTGCTTTGACTCTCAATGCAGATAGCCCAAACAAACAAGGCAGCAGAGAGAAACTGGCTTCTTTCCTATCCACTGCTAGAGAACACAGCCTAATTTTAGTATGTTTTAAGCATGCAAAGATCTAAACAGATAACATATGCCATTGGTGGTTTGTGTTCAGCTGGAATGTTGTCTAGAAACCATATTGGTGGGAGCTTCCTGTTGAGCTGGTGTTTGTTCTGAGCGGGAGCACATACTAGTCAAGTCTTTTACAAAGACACAGTAGACTCCATAGGGCAGCACCCTGTTCTCCCAAACAGAGGAGGCAGTTGTCAGCATTTCTGACAGCTGATGTTTGGCATAGGCATCTGCTCTCGTCTTCCTGAATTCCTTCTTGTCTTGACCTGAATTTAGGAATTTTCTGTGAGTGGTTTGGCAGCTTATTGGAATCAGTTTTCAAAATTTGCCTCATGGTTGATCAAAACCTAGAATAATGTTAATGCACAGGTTCAAATGTTGTTAGTTACAATGAGATTGTTAACATAATCAAATTTAAATCAGATCCTTCAAGTGTGTAAAGGCAGGAATTGTGAAAAGATGCATCTGTTTTAAGAGCCTTAAGGCATTAACTGAACGTAGTGCTTTGTATAACCTCCTTATCTTTTAACATGATTTTTTGAAAGGACTTTAGAATGCCAACGTATGGAATGGCTGCAGGAGAAGCGAACGCTTGCTCAGTGCATCACAGACTACGAAGAGAAATACAACCAACTGAGGAACAAGCTGAGTCGAGCTGCTGTTGTTCAGAAAAAGGCATGTAGTCTCTTCCTTTATGAATGATCCAGCTTATGAAAATTTCAGCTTTACATAGGCCAGCTAGAATTGTTTCCATGTTAAGAGTTTATTTGTGGTCTACTTAATATAATGACTAAATATGTTAGGTTCTTTGAGACCAACATAGAAACAGGTTGAAGTGACACGCAAAAGAATACTGCAGCCAACAACTTTGTTATAATGTCATCAAAGACGTTGTGAGGCTTTCTTTGCACACACGTGTGTATTTATGATTACTGAAGATGTGGACCCCTTGATTAGGGAGGATGATGTTTCAGATGCTAGGCAAATGATGTTCTGCATTTCCTTGATGGAATATTAAGATTTTATCTCTTCTTCTAAGCTTACTTTTTCTGAAATAATTTGAAAGGAATGGCAGATTAATTGTTTATAAAAGCTCAAGATTAATTAGCAGTTTTATACATGGAACATATATAGGTTATGAAACCTACCAGTAGCTTTTAAGGTTGTAAAAAGTGAAGGTCAACATGAGCAAAAAAAGAAAATAAAAGAAGGAAGCATACTTTTTTGGTCACCTTTATACTTATGGCCATTTATAGAATGAGTTTTGTAATTCTCAAATGCAATTAGTGTTTATTAGTACAGTTGGTCACTAACCAACAAGTCACCAGTGGATGTGCATCTTTCAGTTTCATGTCACATTTCTGTTTCCCATCATGGGAATCCAAGCATCTTTGAACAACACAGCACCTCTTCTTAAGGAAGGAAAATCCTATAAAGTGTCACTGCTTGAAACATGTATGATGTAGATTTAATTTTTAAAGGATCTAAACTATCAAGGTGACTTAGCTGTTTGAAATGTCTGTTTGACAGAGAAAGACTCTCAATGACAATAAACAAAGGAGGATGCGTGAAAAAATAGAACTTTTGGAAGCCAAGATGGAAGAACTAGAAAAACAAAATCAGATGTTAATTAGGTAATTAACTTTGCTTTTCCTTGGCTTGAAAAATTATATATGCCCAAGATCTGATTTAAAAATATGAAGTAGTTTTGAAGATACATGTCACCTAGTTTAGTAACCAGAGTCCAATTTAATGGTTTTTCAGCACTAGAATTCTTTGAATAGATTCAGTTTAGGATGGGCAGCTGAGAGCTTTTAAGACAACTGCAGAGCTGTCTCTTCGGAAGAAAGAGAGGAAAAATACCCGGTAGACATGGTTGCAGGAATCCCTTCCAAACAAAGAAGTGAGAAGGACTTCAAAAGTGTAAGAGGGACAGACTTAGCATCCTCTTTGAAAGTTAAAGTCCTGGTTTTTTCTCTTCATTGAGCACCTATGGAGGACTTGATTTGAATAATTAACTTAATGTGGCTCCTGTGGGTCACTTCTGTGAATGGTATGAAAAGCTTAATTTATTCTATGTAAATTCTAATCTATAATACAGCAGATATCTTAATATGTAGAGGGATTTTTGGACAGACATGTAGTACCTTCCAGTTCTGGTATCTAGGGATAGGTAGTAAACCAGGGATAGTAAACAGCAGAGCACTCACAGAGAGGTATGCTGCTCTGTTGGGGTAACAAAGATTTTGAGCTGTAAGAAATCTCTTATTTCCTAGGCAGAGTGTCTCCTCTGAAGAATATGCACGACTCCAGAAGAGACTAAAGGACTTGCAACGTCGGCACAATGAATTCCGGAGCATAATTCTGAATCCTAACATACCAGCACTCAATCCAGTTGGTATAATGCCATCATCTGCCCTGCCTCCTGGGCCTGAAGTGTCCTTCCCTCTTCTTCAGGTGGTGATATATTACAAGTTGTGAAACTAGTACTACAAAAGAGGGTACTGGAACTGTTCTTCTTTACAGACCTTAGTCTTAAGGAAGGAGTATTTCATATTTGAACAGAAGGAAACTTTGAGATATCTAGAGATATTCCCTTCCTCACAATAGAAAGGAGTGCTTGAAAGACAAAGGATATGTTACAGAATGTAACAAGCAGGCAGTTTTAATCCAGTTCTCCATACTTTGTCCTTCTCCTGAGAGGCTTTAAGTGGCTCCTTCTAAGAAAGAAATACCATAGTGTTGTTCTCACACCACGGTTTCATTATTATAAAGCAGTATTACTGCTCTTGATTTTTTTCTGTGGTTAAAAGAGTCTTAGCTGAGCTTCTGAGGGTGAAAATCTCTCTGCCTGAGGTTGACTTCACAGATTCTTGGTTACTGAGTCCTCAGGTTTGTGTACTTGTATTTCTTGCTGATGCTCTTCATCATGAATGTCAGAACAGTACCCACAAAACACTGATGAGTAAAATTTAACTAGTAAGGACATTTTGGACTTCACTGGTTTTATTTTCATTGAAGAAAATGAAATTACTGCTCACTTTGGTCCCTTGTAGGTGTGCAAAATGTAATACAGCCACTTTTTTTTTTAATTAATTTCAAGGAGGAGCAGCATCAAAGAGAGCTTTCGCTGCTTCGCAAGCGGTTGGAAGAACTAGAAACCAGACAGAGAAAACAGCTGGAAGATCTTGGACCACCTCGAGAGCGGGTAATGGGGGATGAGTCCAGGGACTTGGCAAGAAACGAGGTCACTGAAGAAGGTGAAGCACAAAACCAGGACTGCAAATAAAATGTACAAACTCTCCATGTGATTTAGCTTGCAATAACTTATCTTTTCTATGTGCTTTTAATATTTTGCCAAAAATATGCCTGTATGTGCCTAAATAGCATAAAATATATTCTGCATAGTTACCCCTTTGTGGCTCAACTTGTTTAACTGTTCGGACTATGGTCAAAAATACCTTTTACCACTGGGAATAATAAAAAAGGTGCCTTTTATATCTAGGCTTGCCATCCATGGTGTGGATGCTCCCTAAATTTGAGTTACCAGTGGTATTGGGATTCAGTTGTAGACAGTTTGTTCCAGGCCACCTAGACTTCCCACTTCTCTCAAGTTCCTGACCCTCTGGGTGGCTGTGGGGGGAGTGAAGTCCCTCCCACTATAAGCAAAGAGCAGGTTCAGGACAACTTGATGAAGCTGAATAGCCACAATTCTGTGGGATCTGAGGAAGTGCATTCCACAGCCCTGAGGGAACTGGCTGATGTTGTTGCCAATCCAATATCCATCGTATTTTAACAGTCATGGCAGTCAGGCAAAGGCCTCAGTGACTGGAAAAAGGGAAACATCACTTCTGTTTTTAGAAAGGGGAGAAAGGACAATCCATGGAACTACAGACTGGTCAGCCTCATCTCTGTGCCTGGCAAGATCATGGAGCAGATCCTCCTAGAAGATGTGCTAAAGCACATAAAAGACAAGAAGGTGATCCAAGGCAGCCAGCACAGCTTCACTAATGGCACATGGTGCCTGACCAATCTGCTGC
>JAOXXN010000265.1:44709798-44755717 GCA_026770055.1 Myrmophylax atrothorax | reverse complement strand
TCTTAATAATAGTGCATTGTGACAGTTGCCATAGAATTATTTCTATTGGCATCAGAAGGGATGACCATTTGTTCCTCAGACACATTTTTCTTTCTCACTTCCTCTTTATATCTCCCCAGACCTGAAAGATTGTGAAAGCTGAACCAAGAGGCCTGAGGCCAATACACTATTTATATACAGGATTTAGCAGTACTGCTTGAAGTTCCCCTATAGTAACACACCAGACAGTCTTGCTAGACCCTGTCCTGGCAGAGGTTCCCCTAAATCTCTTTGGTCCCTACTACTCCTCTCCCTCAGGGGTTCAAGACCATGGAGAGCTGACTGCCAGACATGCAAAGGGATTTTTACCCCAGAACTTCAACAAGCCAGGTCAGCACTGACCTATCTGGGAGCTCTAGGCTCATTTCAGGAAATAAGTGCTGATATTAGTAGTAGGAGCCAAAGCCCCACCTGGAAACCATATTTTCAGACTGTAAAAGTGGGGGCTGGTAGTTTCCTGTCACTGCTCTGGTTTAAATTCTGGGGAATAAATGACATGTGATAGATATCTTGTCACTACCGTTTCCACTGTATGATGAAGTGTTTTAAATGTTTGTTTTCCAAATGGCTAAAGAATGTTTTAAGATAGAAGGCTAAAAATCATGAAAGTAAACACACTTTAGTACTAAAAGACCATGAGATGTTTATTGCAGTGCAAACCTTTACCAGGATTCAGCATCCCTTTTCAAATGGCTAACGGGAGCTATTGTATCAACAATACTTCACAACGTATGTTAAACACAAAAATCAAACCACCGTGCTCATTTGCAGTTTTTTATCAAGGAAGTGATGTGTTTAATTTATGATACTTCAGTCCGAAAATATGACATATAAGCACATTATTTGCTCTTTACCTTTAACAGATGAGCAGCTGGACCAGATCACATAGGAAATTACTCCATTGTTATCTAATTTTTTTAGGCTAAAAAGTCTCTAATGTGTTTTTGTTGGTAGTATGAGCCTGAACAACAGCTTCCTGCTTGGGTCCAAAGAAAAGGAAAATAACCTGGGGGAAAATTACATATTTCTGATGCCCAGAGTTCCGGATGCTGTACTAAAGAGTTTTTGAATTTAAGATATCTGGACTTATTACTCCAGCAAATAATTTTCCATATAAAAAAGGGAGCAGCTAATACACGTGGAAGGAACTGTTTCAAATGTCAGAGCTCTTTCAAGTACTCTTACAGCTTCTAGTAACTTACTGTGTTTGTTTTCTGCACATTGGTGTGTGGCAGACAAAACCTGGACTACTTCTCAAATAATGTTAGCACCCTTAAGACCTTTGTTTAAAAATCCTTTGAAACTTCATTAAAATCTTACAATTTCCACCTTTCTCCACACATTGTGTAAACATACTGTGCAGAAATGAACTGCAGAGAAGACAAGCAGCAGTTAATCATAAATATGGCAGTCTCATAGCTGTATCTGGGTACTTGTGAATTCTTCAAAGCCTCAGGTGACAGCCCAGCAAGGAATGGAAACCCTGCTTAATGCTCGTTTTGCCCCAAATGTCAGCAGATCCAGAACTTCATCACCTGAATCATTATACAGCTGAAAAAGACATTGGTTGAGACTGGAAGGGCAGCATTACCTTCCCCAGGGTCTGTTCTGCTAGAGAAAAGGCATCCATGAAAGCCTGTGCAATTACAGACAAACAGCCGTCTATATGTGACGTCTTCTTAATATCAAAGACAAATTGGGGATTCTTCAGAATGTTCACCCAGAAGCGAAGAGGAAGACTAGACAGAGAAAGAATAAGCATCTTTAACCACCCAGGGAGCACAACTTCTTTAAAATTGCACTTGCACTCATGCAAAGAAACACATTTCTGGGCTTCTTATTCATGTTTTTAAAAGGGATCAGGAACAAAGGCTTCAGACTAAACCCCTCAGTCAGGCACCCATCTTCAAGTAATGCTCTCAACCTGCAGCTCCTTCTGAGTGTGAAGTCAGTATGCGGACTGGTAAGGCCTGGAAGCTATGATGGTTTTTGTAA
This sequence comes from Myrmophylax atrothorax, assembly GCA_026770055.1. Taxonomy (NCBI): domain Eukaryota; kingdom Metazoa; phylum Chordata; class Aves; order Passeriformes; family Thamnophilidae; genus Myrmophylax; species Myrmophylax atrothorax. The sequence goes on along the minus strand of JAOXXN010000265.1, from coordinate 44,753,683 downwards.
CTATCATATCACTACACTAAAATTACTGTGATCCACAAAGCCAAACCACATCTTATTCCCAGACATGCCAAATTGTATTCTTCTGATCACAGATGACCCACTCCATCCTTGCAACTACATTTTCAGAAAGCACATGTGCCCCTGTGCATATCCCAGAGGTCTACCTGTTGGTCTTCCAAATGTGGACCACATCAGGGTCAGTAATTTTTTTGCTCTCAGCCTGGGCATCCAGAAAGTCAAAAAAGTACTTGATGGCAACAGGTGCTTTATTGTTGGGTAAGCTCCAAATGCTCCTGAAGAGCTTTTCAACAACTGAATGAATTGCAACCTGAAAAGTAACACAATGAACATTTTGTTGTTATTGCACAAGAAAAGAATAGGATATTTTATCTCAGAGAGCTGAGTGGGCCCCAAGACAACCACACACAGAAACTACAATATGCTTGTGGCAAACATCAAGGCCATAGGCTATTGGAAAATGAGACAGTCAGTAACAAAAATGAAACTGTAATACACCACAATGAGCTGCTTTCAAATGTCACACATTCTATTGCTCTGCCAACAGGAGAATTGTGGCGAACACCTTGTGATAAATTGTATGTGCAAGGTATCACTTGACCAACAAAGGCAACATCAACTCTTGGGATATTGTTGGCACTGTTACTAAAGGCATTTGGAACTCGTGACTGGAAGTAAGAGGGAGGTGAGAAAAAGCAGTTCAACCAGCTTCCTAGGACACTGGTCTTCATGGTGCCATCTGCAACGCATGCTGAACACACGTGCTCCTCAACACTTCACAGCCAAGCGGCTCTGGCACTTGATCTAATTCTAGGTTAACAGCTTTGGGTGGTATAGAAAGACACTAATGCTAGAGAGAAGAACTGAAAACTGGGTATTTCTGATACAGAAGTCTAGCTATTTGGCTCACAAAAGCAAGGGCTTGGTTGCTGATAGAATCACTGACATAATCAAAGAGTATTCGTAAGTAGAAGCAAACAAAGCAAAACACTGTTTTGTGCCTTTTTTCTTCACATCTGTTCTGAAGCTCAGTTCAGCCCAATCTTCTCTCAACAAGAAGGATTTAAGCACATCCCAGGGTCTTGATGCACTACTGGCCAGTTAATTTCAAGTGGTAAGGTCTGCAATTTTGTTTGTGTGCACGTATGGGTGAGAGAGAGAGGGGGAGAGGGACACGGTGCGATGCAATTTCTTTTAGTGTGCAGTGTATCATAGGTGGAATTTCAGAGAGAAGGATATCAGAGGATATCACTGCTGTTAAGAGCAGTGTCTCATTTTGGAGATGATTAATTCAAAGCCCTTTAAAAGGATTGTTTCCTAAAAGCTTGATCTTTTCTTCTGTACTTCAGTCTTCCACCATAAGACATTACTAGTTTAATCCAGCAGTTCCTGAGGGCTCATGTTTGTTTTCACAGCTAATGAGAAATGACCAGTCTTCACTCTCACTTTTGGAGGTGTCCCAAATTACTTCAGATGTTATCAACAACCTAATTAAATAATGATTGATAGATTTTTAAATGCAAGAAGACATTCAGGCTTCTTGTATTGCAGAGCTCTCAGTGTTGTGCACTGATTAATGTTTTAAGTAATATGCTGTTGCAAGGAGTTTTATAACCATTGTTTTTGATTTAAGTCAGAAACAAGATGATGTTACCAGAGGGAGTGAGCAGGGCTTATTCCTAAGGAATGCATATTGTATAAATTAGGTGATTGTATTATAAATCCTAAATACCACATTTTTACAATTAATCTAGTTATTCTGGATGCTTAATTTGAAACCCTGCTTATTTAATTTCATGGGCAGTATTTTGTGAAACTCAGGCTTTGGAAGTTTCTCTAAGCTGGGCAAACTCTAGAGAGTGGGGAGATTGTTGACTGAAAGCTGTCTCTCCAGAGATCATTCTTGCTCTATGGGACTCAGTAGTAAAACTCCCTTTCTGTAAGCTCAATAATTACCTTTTTTCTTTAACCTGAGAAAAAGGTTGTGCTTACTGAGGAGATAGAGAGTGTAACAGACAATTTTAGAACACTAGCAATAGAAAACCTGAAATTTGTCTTTGCAAATGGTCACAATCCATAGTTAGCACAGTGATTTTCATATGCTACCTTTTCATTTAACATTTGATATACCCACAGGGGAAGTCTGCATAATTTCTGCTTTAATTTTTATTTCTGTTATGCCAAACTAGCCAAGCCCAACATTAGCCCTTCCCCAAAATAAAGCCTTTACAGTTTACCTTGGTTGACAGAAGCTTTGTGAGATACATTTCTTTCACTTTGAATTTTTGCTTTCCTTTGTGACCTGCTCCCTTCACATCTTTGTTTGCTTCCGAGTCTGGTAAAATCTGTCATGAAGACATTAGAGCGATTACACAGATATAAATACAGCTCAGTATTAAATCTACCACTTAGCAGTGTAATGACTTGACTCACCAAATGACAGTGCTCATCCGAGTAGTCCACATCTAAACAACAGAAAGCAGAGAGCAAATGGGCATTAATGAAACACACAGCTACAGGCCTGTGAGTTCTGCTGGGCACTGGAGCAGGGTGCATGCCATGATGCCAGGCAAGCAGACTCAGTGCCATCCCTTCCTGTCTGCAGTGTGGGGGAAGCCTCTGAGAAATGTACAGGCTCTGTGTACCTCCCCAGTGCCAACCTGTAGCTCTGACCACTAAGCTAGGGCATCATTGCTGCTGCTGCTGGGGAAAGCTGGCAGCAGTCACAGCTCCTCTGAAAGGAGGACAAGAGACAGCAGTTGAGATGATTGCATTGGTTTAGTCTCTAAGAGTACTCAGCGCAGGTGGGCTTGAACACAATGGCTGAGAACAGACAACCCTGTTCTTGCTGAGGGAGATGGCAGTGCTATCCCAGTCAGATGCACACATCTCTCCTAACTTTGATTGCTGAAGGTAAGCACATGTTAGGAGCGTGTTTCTTCCCAGGGGCTACAGAAAGTTGTCCCCTGAGCCACCAGCTGGGTGGGAGCAACTTGCATCACAATGGCAGGTGAGATGAACTGACCTGCTATAAGCACCCTTTAACTCCTGACCTGCTGTCGAAACAGCCAAGCCAAAGTTTTCAGAAACACAGTCAAGAAAATAAGGAAAATTACCAATCTTTTGTCTGTCTCTGGACAGTGCACCACTATGTCTGTGATATGCAAATCTGGGTGACAGAGAAAGGGACCTTCTCTGTGTTGGTGTCAACAGTCAGCACTTTGAGTCATCTGGGCTTCCCTATCCTCCTTTCCTACCTATAAGCCTGTATCTCTAAGCAATCATTTGCTGAGGACTGTAAGTCCTTCTGTCCTCCTCCATGCCTTCTAGGCCCACTGTGCCTGCCAGAGGCCCAGCGTCAGGGTAACATGGCTCTTCATTTGGCTCAGCTACATCAAAGTACCAAATTTTCTGACCTTCTTTTCACCAAGATACATCCTGTCACAGCTCAGCTCTCTGCATTCCCAGTCATTCTCCACACAAGTTTAAATAGATTGTAGTTCCTCTGTTACCTGATCGGATATTTGCCTTCTTTTTAAAGACTCTTATGGTTGCTCCATTTGAAATCTGAAAGCAAAAACAAATACATCATGCTGAAACAAGTCTAGAATTCATGAAACTCACAGTTTCATTTCCTCTGTCCTTCAGTCCGTGGCAGCACAGGAACGTGCCAGCCTGCTTTGTTCCCACTGCAATGTGCTTGGCTTTCAGCAGGCAGCCAGGGCTGGGCTATCAGGCATGGGCAGCAGCCACAGCCTGTTAGCCTTATCTGGCAAGGTGGGAAGGCACTTCTTCCAATGAACCAACCTCTAAGACCTTTCCCTTTCTTCGATTTTTCTGGTTCAGTCCATATTTGGGCATTTTCATTTTCATGTACTGCTTTGTGCTGTTTCTTGCACCCATCTTTCCATAGATTGTTCAGGTTAAATTCTCTGGTTCCAATGCAATAGGATCTTATGGGAAGGTGAGGCAGGGAGACGAATACAAAGATGAATTCTCTTCTGGTCCCCCTTCCTTCAGCTCAGTCTGTTCTCCCCATGTCCTATGGAGGGGCCATGTTGAAGGTCTAGCCTGGTGCTCCCAAGAAGTATTTTCAAACTGAGCAAAATATTTATACATCATAAGATCAAGATCAGTATCTTACCACCATGGGATTTCTAGGAAAAACCTACCTCCTCCTTCACTGAATTTATAGTGCTGCCAGGATGTGAAGTATTATCTTTAAAACAAACTGGCAAGCCATGCTTTTATTGTCAAAGAGTAACTAAAAAACAGCTCCCACTGAGAACTACACCACTGCTCTGCTGTCAAATGTTGAGTCTTGCCAAGAGCTAGTGCACTTGCCTCTGTAATTACAAAAACAACTGTCCAGTTCCAGAAAGGGATCTCTGCCAAAATAATTTAAGTGTTTTTTAAACCTTGGCAGCCAGCCTGGTGTGAGAAACCAGTTTAAACATTAAGATACTCTATCAAAAGCTGTGTCTTATGCCAAAAAATCTGCACTTACATTTGCTCCTGGAAAGTAAATGCAATCTATTTTATATGTATGATTTTTTGCAGGGATTCCATTTATCATACAGAGTTTCAGACCTCCTTGAAAACCACACTACAAGTGGCAATACGCTCTAAGACTAGCTTGTGAGGTGAAACAAACACCCAGAGAGTCCTCCTACTTGGCTCTGAAGATAGATAAACAGGAACAGGGCTACACAGCAGCTTACCCCCTTCTCAGAGCTGCATGGGCAATATGCTGCCTTCATTCCCTCTCCAAGAAGTCGGAGAGCAGCTCAGTGCTGTTGGCTCCTGTCCTGAGGGAGACAGGGAGAGCTGAGGGGGAGAACCATGCTTTCCTCCAGGAACCAGAAGCATTGCTGCAGTGCAGCCATGACCAAAGCCCCCAGTTCAGGTTTTGGTTTGGGGACAAATTATGCTTTTAGCATTGAGTGGACTATGCTTTCCTTTCTTTATCATTACTGCAGCAGCCTTGCTTGCTGTTTCTTTCCTTGTGATCCAATTAAATGACAAAAAAAATTTAAAAAGCCCTTCTTTTTGTGCCCTGCTGTCTAAATCACCTTTCATAGTGGGCTGCTCCCAGTGACACCTTAAATCATCTTTGTTTTTATAAGTGCATTACTGAGGGGGACAAACCAGGAGAAGGGAAATCTCTTCAGATCCCACACAACATCGAATACAGCTACTTCACAAAACAGAAGATGTAGTAGTGTGGCTCTATGCCTCTTCCTTGTTCTTCAGCTCTCCTGTCCTCACTACCATCCAGTTCTTGCCAGTCAGCTTCCTGGGTCACACATTCAGATTTGCCCTCTGGGACTCTGCCTGCTCCTGGAACACGTGATGCTGCTACAGGTTGAGAAATTGGAGGTCTGTGACTGGACAGCAGATCTGAAAGTGATTTTCTAGCTCTCTTCTTGCATGGGGAATAGGATGTCAAGATAATCAGCAACTTTCTTGTCATGGCTTGTGGTTACTCTCATGGGATCAATAGTGCAGACCTCATAAATAATCACATCAATAACTCTACTAGGAGCCAAAAATGAGAGCAAAAGAGCACACAGGTCAGAGACACGAGAAAATCTAACAGTACAGTGGATTCTTTTCACAAACACCACATAAAAATGCAAACATCCCCTTCTTGCATATTTTAAAAATCAGTGTGGAAACTAAGTCTGCTTTTTCAAGAATGGTTGGTGACTCTGGGACCTTCATAATACAACCCTCATGCTCCAGTATCTTAAATTTTCTGGTACTTCCCAGTTTCAAATATCTGATTACTTTCTAGCATTTAAGGCTGGCAAACAAGAAGAAAAATTCAGGCTTGCCACAGAACTCTAGGCACCATTGAAATGTAAGTTGGAATTTCTCAAGCAATGTTCTTGCCCTCACACTATGTATGCAATGTTCCTTTTTCCTGCTAACTAGATGCCTTTACATTCCCTTTTGCATTCATATGAATACAAGAAAATAAACTAGATATTTTTAATGGCTAATACTTGCCACTAACCCACTGCCTGAAAGGTCACTGAGCTTCTGCCTAAAACATACACTATTTTGTCAGTGTCAGAAAAAATGAACTAAAATATCCCACAGAAATATCCAGCACAATTTTATAAGGCAGCTGCTAAGCTATAATTAGTGTAGTTACAGCTTTGTAAAAACAACTGGGTCTCCTAACTTGCACCTGCCTGCAGAAACAAGGCACCTGCACCTGTCAGCTGAAAACAAGGGCTGGGGCAAAGATAGCCGGGGATGAGTGACAAACAGAGCAGACTGATTTGCCATGAGGTGTGACACCCATGACCCACACTGTGTCATGAGCTCAGGGTAAAATCAGGGAGCACTTGCAATAGCTGCCTGTGGTAAAGAGGGAAGGTACAGTCACATTAGACAGATGTTCAAACATCAGATTCCAATCTATGTTGACCTTTGCTGCATAGACTCAAAATGCAACACTATTATGTTCTAATTTGTACAGAACCTCTACAAGTGGAGTGGAGGAGGTTAATCTATAGACAAGGTTCAAGACAGGCACAGGAGAAACTGTATTTAAGCCACTGGATGGTGACTCAGGACATCTGGGTTCACCGCTGACTTGTGTGAGGTTATCAGAGCTACAAACGCCTACAGAAATCTGTAAAGTGACTCTGAGTGAGATCTGAATGCTGCTGCAGATCTAAGCAGCCTTGTGCTCTGCCCAGGCCACAAAGTCCTGCTAAGAGTCCTTTTTTCCTTATGGATGGCTCTGCATTTCCTCATGCAGACAGCAACATGTTCCGTGCTGGCTCAGGTCCCTCAGCACCACACTGTGCTGCGTGGCACAGACCTACAGCAGCAAAACTTCTAAATAAATAAAAATTTATCATCACATTAAGAGCCAAACTTTCAAATACAACAATGAGGCATGAAGAAAGATCTCAAAGAGCGCTCAGCATGATAACCCCCATTTCCCAAATCTATCTGTAAGCATCACATGTGAACTTCCATATCACCTGAGGCCAATCATCTGCTGCACATTGTACAGCCTCCCACACTCCATTTTAACTGGTGTCACTGGGAACTCCTTAGAGAGGTAATCTGCTTGCTACACTTTTGCCATGTGCTACACTCAGAAGGGCTCTGCCACCAGACAGCCTTGTGTGTTGTTGCAATGATGGACTGATTACTGCAGCATTACAAATGACTGGTTTGAAGTTGCAATCGGAAGCAGAGGGAAAACTTACGGTATAAATGGCAACAGCAGATGGAAGCAAAACAAAGGGAAAAAGGGAAATCAACTGACACAGGAGGCCTCAAGAGAAAAGAGAGCAAACTCATCAGTCCATTTTATTTTGACTCTTAATGAGATTTCAAAAGTATCACTACTGCCTGTTCAGATAATCAGAATATGAGGTGGGATAAGGCAAACAATTGCTCATGGAGCAACAAAAACACAACATCAGAGACTTGAAGAGATACAAGGCAATGCTCATAGCTGGAAATCAGATGCTGTTTTAAGGGAAATGCTCGATAGAAGTAACAGTTTACCTGGTCTGCTTGAACCGAGCAGCCCTGCAACAAGCAAACCTCTGAAAAGTAACAGAAAACATGACTCACTGGCAAAAACATTGTGTCATACAATTCTTTCTGTTGAGGATGCTCAGCTATCTCTTCAAGATTTCAATCAATCAAGATTCTTCTGTACAGATCACATCTGAGAGTTGTAGAGAAACCGCTCCTCAACTCATTGGTACGGCTTCTGTGCTTACCTCGTAATGACCGATGGTATTTAGCTTCCTTATCCCATCCTCCATCACCTCTGAGGAACCATCAATATCTAACAATTCTCTTTGCTGCTCCTCAGACACAAGCTCTGCAGTATGACAGCAAGAGAAAACAATTACATCCCAATGGCATTCTCACTCTACAGATGTATGTAAAGAAAAACAATACCTAATTATTTTTGGACCAGTGACTCCCAACTGATCTGTTTCTCTCTGTCCTTGTGCCAAGGTCACATGGAAGTGGTTTTGCACTCCCACACCACTGATTCCTTTTCTCAGGTGACAGTCTGTGTGGTTTCCATTACTGCGAGCTTTTGGTGCTTCACTTTGTGTTGCCCAAGGCAGAGTTTTTGGAGGTTCTTTCACCTAATTGAGCTATTCCACTGAACAAGCATGCCCTGGTGTTATGGATACACTGGGACTAGAAGAAAGGTTCTACAAGCCACTTCCAAGAGATCACCAAAATGAGCTGTACAAGATTGATATGGTACTTGTGAAGGGTGGTCAGGCACTGGTGATGGATACAGACATCAGATATGAAAGCAAACTGTAAACACTTGCCAACACAGAGTCTGAGAAGGTGAGGAAATATCAAGATTTTAAGGAGTAAGACCAGGAGGTGACAAATGCCAACAACGCAGAGTTTGCTAGATTTCCTACTGGGGCACGTGGGAAGTGGTACGGTGGCAACTACAGACTTTTATCTGACCTTGGGCTCTTGAAAACCCAACAAGGAAAGGTGGTTTGACTCATGTGCTGAATGACCTTATTCAGGTGAGCCACATGCAAACTACTACACGAACCTAATCTGACTGTAAACAAGCTGTATTTGAAAGCATTTCTGATCAATGGCAATGTAGGCCTGTAGGAAGGAAGGAAGAAAGGAGAAGGAACAGTAGGTAAGCACTAAAGTACTTGATAATCATGATGTGTCACTTTATTTGCTCACAATATTTATCAGCTGTACTTAGCGGATGGGCCGGCCACCTTACTTAGCCCAGAAAAGGAATATAGAAATTATACATGTTTAATAAATAACATGTGTTTGTTAGCTGCAACGCTGAAGTCCTTGCAGAACTAACTGATGGCAAAAATGAGCTAGTATTTACCTTAAAATTCCTCACAAAGGCTATGTTTTGTTTGAACGCTGAAAGAAATCAAAGGTAAAAATTCCTAACAAAAGCCTCCACAGACAGACCAGTGTACTCCATGAAAATGTAACACAGTGACATTCTCTTACCAAGACCAATTTCATCCAGCTGAAGACCATACAGGAAGCCATTCTTGTTGAAGAAAGCCTGAAGGCTCTTCTCCTTGGCTTGGCCTATGGTGTCGCAGTCCAGAACATTAACTTGGATAGTCTGACAGGCATCTCCACTCTCATTTTCTGGGACTTTTTCAAAGATAATGTTCACTGTCTGGGGAAAGAAACACATGTTATTCTGACTTATAGGGAACACCTGGCATGGAAAACCTAAAAACTCTTGACAGATTTGCAGCACAGGAGAGATTTTCAGCATATTTATTATTAAAGCTATTTCAAATAAAGATTATTTGAAGGAATTACACAATGAAGCATTTCGAATTCTTCATGTTCAAAAAATCATATACATATATATAGATATATATATAGCTATGTATTTCCTAAAGTGTATTTTGACTTATGCTTTAGTGCAAATTTATTTCAGTGAATTACCAGAAAAAGACAGGAGACATGGAAAAATTACAATGCATGTTCTAAAATAAGCAGATCTTTTATGTAAAATGAATGCCTTAACAGCAAAACTGTTAAGTGACAAGAGATCTGGTAAGGCTGCTGAGTAAGTCATGGTAAGCATGATTGATTTCGAGTGGATAGAAAGCAGCGTTAAAATGCATATTTACACCAGCAGATTATGCTGAGTGCCTTATATCATAAAAAATGCACCTCCCTTGAAGGTGTCAGTGTCTGCATACAGCCAAGTCTCTAGAGACAGCACAGAGCAGAAGCAGTGGAAAGAGAAAGCATGTTGCAGCAGGCCAAATTCAATGTGGTCCATATCTGCATAGAAAGGTGTGTTGTATTCTATTAGTCATTACTCCAGGTGGAACACCCACACAACCTGTCCAGTTACAGCACCCGTGCCCTTGAGCTCACAGGTGCTCTTAGCTGGGTCACAACTCATCTGCTAGGCTGCACACTAGCTGAGACAGGACAGGGAGGTGCCAATGAGACTGGGTGGCCATATCAGGCACTGCTTCTTGTCAGATCATATTTCTGATCAGGTCAGGCAGATTAACTGCAAGGAGGCAGGGGGGAAGCAACAAGCACAGAATGGCTAGTGCCAAGAATAAAAGCAAACATTTCCAGTGCCACAGCCTGCTCTGTGCAGCAAAATCACTGTTCAGCTACATGGATACAGATGTTCTGCTGGAGATGTCTTGGGACAGAATTGAAACAAGTGTTTTAGGTGCCAGCACTTGACTGCAAGTGGCATAGGAAAATAAACATACTTGAACCATTCTGGCTGTTGGACATTTCTTGTATAATATTTATCTTATGACTGAAATGAGAGCACTGCAGGTGTGACTTGGTGGAGGAGTGATCATTAAAACAGGAAGCAAGTAAAACATTTTTTTTTGCTCTGCTGTCATGTGAAGGAAAGAAATTCTGTCCAGGTTGTTGCAGGGACAGCTTTCCTCTTTTCTTAGAAAAATGGTTAGTTATTAATAGTTGCAGAATGGCAGTTTCTGCCTGTTACCCAGCAAGAATGGAAATTACATCACACTGGTAGTGAAAAACAGTAGTCCAAGGAGACATAAATTAACTTTACTGTTTCTAAGGAAGCAAAAGGAGTATTAAAACAGGGTTTCAAAACTATGAATATCAGGATTCAAGAAAGACTAGGATGTAACTGAAGCAACAGAGAATAACTTAATTAGGACACCGAGATGTTTAATTGTCAGGAAAATGAGTCCGTAGAAAGGACAGACGGAATGGAAGAGGAGGATATGTGGGAGTGGTGTCTGCAGAAGGAGAAGCAGACTGGACACTATGCCTCAGGTTGGGATTTCATGTGGAAAATTAGTAAAAAATATATTGGCACAGCAATGAGGGAGTCATGCTTGGTTAGGTCCACAGACCAACTGAACAGACAGCAGTCCTGTCCTTGACTTTGATTGCCCTGAGGTCCTGATATTGTAGAAGAAAAATGTGGACAGGGACTAACTGTATTTTGTCCTTGGAAAACTCATTTTAAACAGCCTTTGCCTCTTCTAGTCTCTAAACTGATCTTGCTCGAGTAGCTCCTCACACTTTAACTGATGTTGATTTGGCTCTACATCCTTAGAAGCATTCATTCCTTTAGTTGATCCTTTCCCCCTAACATTATTCCTACACTGCAATATTCATGTTCCTGCTTCTCAATTTTCTATTCCTTTCAGACTATCAAGAGAAACTGTCTATTTCTCTACTGCCTTTTCTTTTCAGCACATGCTCTCACACAGGTTGCACAGGAATGTGCAGCCTCTTCAGTCATTAGCATGTGAGAATCCTCCCCTCCTGGCTCAACTCATTGTAGGGTGACAGGACTGCACAAAGAGAGCAGTCACCCTTTATGTAGGTGGAATACAAGTCATTTATGGACTCCTTAAGTGAAAGTGTCCACAATGTTAGGATAATAAGAACACTTTACAACTCAAAGAAGTGGTCAGATGGAAAGGAATATTTAAATGCATACAAGCCTCTAAACCATGAGAGCCAGACAGTTTTGCTGATATGATTTCCTGCAGAAGTTAATCTTAAGTGATGAAGCAATTGATGGGGAGCTAGGAAAGCCAATTATTATTAAGTCATCCCTCTTCAGCTGAAGTTTCAGATTTAACCTGTCCCTGGCTTTAGAAACCATTAATCAGAAGCGGACAGTCACAATCATTGCATTTAGACACAGAATGTAGAACTAAAAAAGAATCAGAGTACTGTAAAATTACGAAGGTCAGGAAATATATAAGAGAAATCACAGGAGGCTACATGGAAGCACCAAGAAAATATCATGAGGCCCTTTTCTAAGCTCTCTCACTTTGCAAAGGAAACAATAATACAATTAAATTAGGGGAAAATTCCAGAGAAAATTACGGGACACGTTGTTCAACCCAGTTAATATCTAGAGGTGAGACTTCGTGCACCAGAAATTAGTGATTAGCAAGACAAGGTCACAGTGCTCTTCTGAAAAGCTTTAACACTGGTTGCAAGAATTGTTAAAGGCTACCTGAGGAGGAAGTGGCAAGCACCTGCAACTACTTGCATAGGAAGTAGCTTGGAACATAGGAACAAATGTAAAAAACGTATTTTAACTCATGCAGTGACAGAAATAACAACATTTGAAGACAGCATTTGCAGATGGCTTTTCAGATTTTTAGTTTTCTTGAAAATTAATTTCAAACAATGAATTATTTACTAAAGCTATTAATAACCACAGCAGAGAATAAATGAGATGTGGTTTAATCAAGAAATGTGATACCATATTTTCTAAGAAATAAAAACAATAATCTGGGATATTCAAGGGCTCTTATTCATTACCCTGTTCTCTATTCAGCTATGCATCTGAACAGATCATATTTCCATTTATCAGACAGTCTGAAAAAACCAAAACAACTATTTGATTGGTACAAGTTAGACAATTTACATACTGTCAGCACCATGATATACAGTGCAACAAAACTGCTTCAAACTACTCCCCTGTCTCACAGACCATGATATAAAATAAACAGGAAAAATCAGATTGATAGCATGATGCTTCTGCAGCAGCCAGAACTGTTACCCATGAAGAGCTTACAGAACAGTAAACCAACTGGCATGGAAAACGCTATGGGAGTTAAATTTAGGCTAGAAGGGCACTAAACAAAAGAAGGGTTGTGGTGTTGATGCTGCAGTACATGGCACTCAATCTGTCTCTGATCCATGAGAGTCTCCTCTCGCCAACATCTGCACTGCTCACTTTCTACTGAGGGCTCTTGTGTCCTTTTCTGCTGACAAAAATGCCCATGTCACACGCTTTTAATATCTTCCTTATCTCTCACAATGTGTGACTAATAATACCACAACCATAAGGTCTTATTAAGAAATTGGATTCCTTGTCTCAGCTTTACTCTTTTACAGCCCTCCCACTTCTTTTAACACCCTTCTTTTAACTCATAGAGCCGTTGAACACTTTAAAGAACCTTCCGCCACATGGCTTTGTTTCATTTTTAATAAAAGGCTGTTGGCTGAACAGGTGAATTAGATAATTTATTCCCATCTAAAAATGAAAACACATTTCAGCAAAGAATTTAACAGTCCAAATGCCTTTTTTGAAATTAACAGTGACTATTCAAAAGAATACTGAAACACCAAGACTGCCACACGAAGAAATCTGCCCTGGTCTTCCACAGGAGATATACCATTGAGAACTTCCCCATGCCAGGCTGGCACTGTGTAGCTTTTCTATTCAAAATGAAGCCCTTCAGTGAAATGCTAACACTCAGCTGTGCAGTGCACTTCTTCAGCAGCCATTGAGCAAATTATCTGCCGAGGGGTGCAGCTGCTTGCCTGCCTGTGAGAAAGCAGCCTTGCTTCCTCAGCCTGAGAAAAGGCTCCATGACACATCCAAGGCTCTTTCAAGGCAGTTTTATTTCTTAGTACTCCAATATAAGCACAGCACGAAACAGCACAGCTCCTCAGCTCATACTTGACCAATGCTTTTGGAAGCATCTTTCCTTCAATTCCTCCACTTGAGTATGTAGTTCAGCAGCCTATCTCTGTTCAATATCTCACCCTTTCTGGCAGAGAGGGCTAGCAGCAGGGAGCTGGGTGGTTGCAAGGTCTGTGGCTTTTTTAAAAAAGGCATGGGGCCCTGCCAAGGAACAGCTGTAATACAATTCAAAACCAAAATGTTTCTTGGTTGTCCTTTTTTTTTTTTTGGTTGCAAATGGCCTGAAGTTAAAAAAATCTCTCCTGTCCTTTCTTCTTTCTCTGTGCCTAGGTTTTTTCCTCTTTCATCTGCCCTGCACAACAGTGTGTTTAGAAGAAGACCTGTGGAGCTTCTCCTGATTTTTAGGAGCCTGTCTGTATCCTGCTTTTATTGGTTTAGAACTGAACTCCAAATCCTGAGAGATTCTCATGCAGAATGCCTACATCCTTGTTTGTGCCCTGTTGCTGATTTGAGAATTGAACTCCCTAACAGATGTATCACTGCATCTTCAAGTGCCTGCACAGCTTAAAAAATCTGGACACTAAGTTTCTGCAGCTGTGCTTCCATATCTATCACACTCTTTTTGGTTGTATTTTTATGCTTTGCTCTGGACAGGTAGGTTTAAATGTACTGCTATTGCAGGACTGGGTAAAGGGACAAAACAAAATACAAACAAAATACTATAAGACTCAGAATGTAACTGCAATGAGAAAACATGCAAATGTTTTTGAAAACTCATATCAGAATTTATTCCATTTAGAAAATGAAACCTGCAATCGTTTAGGCAGAAGTGTTCTTCCACAGTAAGGAGGAAACACTTGGTTCCCTGTCTGTATGCTCACAGGTCCTGCATCTCATTGCAGTGCATGTGAAGTGGTGGTAGTGAGAGAAGAAAAGCTGAGTACTTCCTCTTTAGCCTCCTGTTAAATGCTATTCTTCCAAGAGAAAACGTGCACAGCTGGCTTGCTTCCCCTGCCCAGAAAGGCTCATCTAAGCCTCTTCACAACAGTTTTAGTTTCCAGCACAAATCTCAGATTAAAATGCCAAACAAAACTGTTTCCCTGTCCAGCAAGAATGACAGTCCTTGGACTTTATCTCTGCAATTTCACTGCAGGATCCTCTCTGATGGTTTTAAAGAGAACATTCACCCACTTCTCAGCTACCAAAACTGCTGCACCTGGGAAAGCTGACTTATTAACCCTGTAACACTATCATTATCTCCTATTTAAAAGCAGGAATACAAAGTACAAAGGCAGCAAACAATATCTGAGAAAGTCTATGTGCTCTCTCACTTCCTCATCCATTTGCAGACTTCCCCAGTGATAGCAAGTCCTTCAGACCACTTCCCCTCACTCCTCTTCACTGTAGGCTGACCACAAGACCTTATCAGTGACTGCAAAAGTCTAGGAAAAGTATTTAAGGTTGTTCAGAAGTTTCAGAGTCAGCTATCCCCCCAAGGGTCTCTCAATTTGAATTCGTGCTATAAATAAGAAAAGTCAATCAATTCCACAGGACCAGATGTTCCTGTGCAGTTTACTAGTAACAGGCATATTGAGCTTGCTTGAAAATTGTTGCTCTGCTTCACTGCTGGGTTTTGTATCTTATGGCTACATACAGCAATATATTCAAACTTACTCTGGATCTGAAATGCACACCAGAATGCAGCACACAAACAAAGGAACCAAAGATCTTGTATTACATATGCATTTAATTTTCAAACTTTCTTTTCAAATGTGGTAACTTAGCTTCAAGTACCTTAAAATGAAAGTTCAAACAACAGCTTTTTAAGAACAAGATTTGACTATAACTTTATCAGTTTGAGAGCTTGCAGCAGAAAATAATTCAGAAATGATCCACAGAAATGTTGTCATTTCAGTGAGTTTCCCATGTGACCAGGTGAGCTAAATCCAATGGACTGCTGACCAGCCAAATTTTCAGGATCATGTAGTCTACTCTTGTATATGGCATCTTAGGACCTCCAGGTTCTTGCTGCAAACCAGCTTCAGCCCTACCTGAGACTCAGGATACAGGCCCTGAAAATGACTGAACTCTCCTCCAAAGCCACCAGCACTTGCAGTGTCCTTGCCATTGCTGTTGCTGCCTGGCAGTTTCTGCTGCCAAGGGCTGAAGCCTGCTCTCTAATTGCACTTCCACACTCCCAATTAAGTATGGTAACTACAACAGAAGTCAGGAGTTACAAAGCAAGGAATCTATGCAAATGACTGGAAATGCACATTTTGAAGTTCTCAGACACAAAATCACTTGGAAATTATGGAGCAAAAAAAGTGTTCTGGTTATTCTGAAAACCTTTTTCAGACCTCCTGCTCCAAAATTCACTCTTTTCACATGGTCCAAATTACAATAATCTTGCTATCCCTTCTCATCTCAGTGTCAGAACGACAATCAGTAACTCCAGCTTTCAAAGAAGTCTGTGTGTAACTGTATAATAGAGAGTATTTCTTAGTTGCTTTGAGAAAGGCAAAAAACTATGGTAAAGTTCAGAAAATAAGCTAGACTTCCCAGATACCTTGTTTTTAACCCTCCAACTGAGTAAAATCCATCATGGTGTAGCCTTGCTAATTTGAAGCTAATTTGGTACAAGTAACACGGAACCCCACAGCACATTATTGCTGCCTGAAGAACAGCCACAAGTAAACACAACAGAAAAATAAAACCTCTGCATTGCATTCTTTAATTCATTGGTAAAACATAATTTAGTTTAAATTCTAAACATGCTTATATTTTTGCAGTACACTTTAAAATAAGAAGGATGTTTTAATACCCTAAGACTTCATTAAACCTAATCTTTGGCGACTAATGCATGCTGTGAAGTGAGGAGTGAGAGCTAATTGTGAAATACATATTAGTGAAATACCTGAGGGTTAAACTCTATTGTGTTTTGAAACTGTCAGCAATAATAATTTTACTATCTGAGTGCTTAACCTTCACCTTAATGTCTAAGAGCCTTAATTTAGCTTCCTAGAAACAGAGAAAAAATTATAGTTTTCTGTGTTTGGAGGGAATGCAAGCTGGCAAACATACCACTGTTTTGAATTCAGACACTTGCCACAGCAGCCAATCTTCGTTAAGTGTGTACAGGGCTTTGCAAGTTATGGCATCAACAGGTCCTTTGTTTATCCTCTGATTGAGGGTTGTCACTAGCAAATAGAAAGGTTCACCAATTGTCTCCTAGGAGATGAAAAGAAGGCAAGAAACATGTTTATTTTTGTAGTCATTAAATGAGTGTAAATAACTAGAAAAAAATCAAGTGTAACAAATGATGTTATTTAACTAACTTGTTACCTTGCAATTAGAAAAAAATACCTCTGAGCAGATTTATCTAGTTATTTGTTTAACCTCCATCCTTTGCTTTTCAGTGTGAAAGTCTCATGCAAATAGCAAGCGACAGCTGGAGTGTGTGACAAGATAGCTCACAACCCCTTGCTGTGCACAAGCACACTACAGACAAGCTGCTCCTACTGCACCTGGCAGACACTTCCTAGTTCCACCCAAGAGGGGGTGGGATGTGAGACATTCACATCTTCACATGCATACTTGAGCTATTTCTTCCCTTTTCTGTCCTGTGAGAAAACAAGCTAACAACTAAAATTCCTTTTGAATTGGTGTCTCCCCTTGTTGTCCCTGAGAAAAAGCCTTGGGACCAAGATGGTGGGACATACACTGGTGTATCAGCAAAAGAGGAAATGAACCTGGGCCTTTCCTCTCCTGCCTAAACCCCAGTCTTCAGGACAGCACCCGAGAAAGGATGCATGTATCTTTGTCTCCACATGACACCATTCCTGCAGCCTGGCTAAGGAATCTCTCTAGCACAGCTCTCAGAGATGACTGGTGTATCAAGAACATATCTCTGACAGTTCCTTGGCACTCTCCTGCGGTTTCAGGAAACTGGTGTGAGCTGCTGAGCCTCAAACAATTCTGCTGCTGTATGAATGCAAAGACTGATGAGATTGATACCATCAGTGCAATATCATCACATTGATAAGAGACAGGAAGCATAACCAAGCACTGAAACCAAGAACAAAGTGCTACCAAGTGGACTTGAATAAACAAACAGTAAAATGAAACAAAACGCTTATTTTGTTTCAATTTGAAGTCATTTGGTTGTTGAAATCTGCAATACTGCTTGGAGGTTGAAGAGTTTGGAAAGCAGTTTTCCAGAGGACGGTATTCCTTAAATCTTCACTATGTGGTAGCTTTCCAATAACTTGCATAGAAAAGTACATTCAAACAAGTGTGTCAGTCTTTTAGTGTGATAACAGTGCATCTCACTGGGCTGAAATAATGTTTGACATGAAAAAAGGATATGCCAGATACACAAAATTACCTTAATCTTGACTAAATAAATGACATGACCATCACCTGGAGATGCACTCTTTTCCTGCATCCTATTGATGACAACCAGCTAAGTCACCTAAAACTAGAAGTGTGCACACCAATAATGTTAAATGTTAGATTAAATGCTTTAAACTGATCCCTCTAACAGTTCCTATGGAAAAAATCAATTAAGGAAAATCTTCACATATCTTAAGCAGTGAAGATGTACACCTACCCGGAGAAACCCAGAAAGGCAAACGGACATCCAGTTGGTCAGCAATTTTTCTACCACAGACTCGGTGCGTCTGAGCAGGAGCTTAGGCTGTATGTTGCTTGATTGCTCCATCAAGTCCCTTGTCAACACTTCCAAAATATGGGTCAGATAAACTAGTTTAGTTTGCAGTGCAATAGTCAAGAAAGATGCAAACAGGCACCTGTTAAAAAAAAAAAGAATAAAAAATAAAAAACTGTAATTTTGGAATCTCTCTTCCCAGTCATATTAAATAAATGAAACACACGTTAGTGCAGTTCATATCCTAAGTTTCCACTTCTCAGGCACAGTAATTGTCCACTGTTCTCTACAAAAATATAAAAAATGCAAGTCCATCTGCTCTTGTGATTATTTTTTAAACACAGAATTTGTGCCTCTAAAGTTAATTCTGCAGAACAACACCTGCTTCAGTGACAGAACATTTCTAAACTGTAGAGCTGTTGATCTAGTGCAGAAAGTGTTTACAGTTTTGAAGTGATATTCCCTGCTCCTTTGCTTCTTTGTTTACAAGTACTAACATTCCAATTTCTCTTTAATAGTTTGTTGTAATGGCAATGTTTTTTCTTCCTCAGTGTGTGCAGATGGAGAGGAAGGAAAAATACTCTGGGGTACTGCAAGCTTGTTTTGCAAGTAGTAGAAATTACATTTGTGTGCTACAATCCATGTTGTTTTTTCCTGCTAATTCTTTGTCTTGAAGATGATAAGCATAATCATACTATACCTGTCTTTCACAGAGAAATTTTTCTGCTTTTCAAGGGTGTGAATGAGAGTAACAAGAAAGTTCTTGTTACAAATTAAAGCATGCAACATGTTGAAGCTTTCATCCTTGCTCGTTTGGTCTCTGCTCTGGAATAGTTAAACAAAAATAAGCAAACTGTAGATTTGCTACGATGGATTCTTAATGCTCAGAAAAATGGTAAGAAACATATGGGATAAGATCCTGACCTCATTCAAATCAGTGGGAATTTTGCATTTATTTCATAGTCTCAGGAGTTTACTGAAAATGCATTTGAGTTTGTGTACAACACAGAGAACAGACATATAGAGCACACATTTACTGCCATATATACAAACTAATGCCGATAGTGCCAAGAGTTAAGTTTGCCTGTTATTTCCCATGACTGGATTCCCTTTATTTTACTTCAGTAAGTCATAATATACATTGGGTAACAGCATTTTACATTTCAATTTTTTTATATATAAATCCATGTAACTCGCCTCATGGAGGGTAGGGGAACATACTGAAAATGCAAGCTGATGGGTTCTAGGACAACAATGGGAGAAGGGATACAATCACTTTTGAAAACAAAAATTATTAATTATGGCATATCACACTACATCAACTTACCTGTGGCATTTCTTCACTGAAGATGGATGTAAAGCCTCCTGACTAAAATATAAGGGGATATTTATCACTCTTAAGTATACCAAAAGTCTCTAACACATGTATGTTAAACATGCCAAGCGCGTTCCTGATACTACTTGAAAAAAACAATGGAAATGCTGGATTCTAAAGCAGAGACAATATAAAACCCCTACACAGTAACTTCTGCAAAAATGCTGCCAGAGTTCACTGAAAAGTGAACTCTCAAAGATGACCTGGTATTGACTTCAGTATTCCTGAATGTGTTACTTGATGCTGCTGAGCCGCACTAGCACAGCAATCAACTAATGCTGCACAGGAAGAGCTGTTTTATTACCCTCATGCTCAAATGTGGTGGTTTGCAAGGGGTGCTGCAGGCTGCATCCTTCTTGGATGGCAATGATAGCCTTCGGTATACACCGTTTCCGCAACAGAGTGACACTTGAGCTCATCTGCCTCCATTCATTTCAAGGCACTGTATGAATGTTCACTAATGAACTCTCCAGGAGGTCCATGCTGTCAGTCTCCAGAGAGGCACAGGTGCCTCCCCACATTCAGTCCTAGGCAAAAGCTCTCTTACAAAGGGATGCCCCCAGTTGTCAAATACCTTGTCAATGCCTCTTCAACACAGAATTTACACCAGGAACAATTCCTGTCCCCTGCTTTATCTGTGATGCTGACAGCCCCTAGTTTCCTTTAGAATCATCGCATGGTTTGGGTTAGAAGGGACCTGAATGACCATTTAGTTCCAACCCCACTACCATGGGCAGGACCACTTTCCATTGGACCAGGTTGCTTAAATCCCCATCCAACCTGGCTTTGAATGCTTCGGGGGATGGCACACGTACAAATGCTCTGCGTAATCAGTTCCAGTGTCTCATCATCCTCATCATCAAAAATTTCTTCCTCATGTCCAATTTAAGTTTATGCTCTTTCAGTTTAAAACCATTGCCCCTTGCCCTGTCAAAAGAGGCCCTGGTAAAAAGTCTGTTTCCATCTTTCTTATCAGCCTGCTCTTTATTGAAAGGCTGCAACGAGGTCTCTCCAGAGCCTTCCTTTCTAAAGGCTGAACAACCTCAACTCGCTCAGCCTTTCTTCATAGGAGAGATGTTTCAACCTTCTGACCATTTCCATGACACTCCTCTGGACCTGCTCTAACAGGTCCACATCTTTCTTGTGCTGGGGACTGCAGAGCTGGATGCAGTACTCCTGGTGGGGCCTCACAGGGGGAGAGAGGGAGAATCACCTCCCTCAACCACTGCCCACGCTTTTTGATGCAGCCCAGGATACAACTGACTTTGTGGGCTGTGAGTGCACATTGCCATCTCACATCTAAACTTCCACCTGATTTTTCATCTCTCCCTTTCCTCATTCCTTCTGTTCTTTTCTCCCCTACCATACTCTTCTTCCTCTTCCTCCACTGACTATTCCCATTTTTCCAGAACATCCTCAACTACCAACAAAACACACACACAGAGTTAAAAAACCAGAACCATATTAAAGGTTAAAAATTCTTGTGAACAGGGAGCAAGCATGGTAGCATTAAACCAAACAATGTGTGAAATTGATGAAAAATAGAAACAATAACAGAAATTTAACAAGTAAAGCAAGAACCAGGCTGAACATCAAGAACATTTTAAGAATATGTATAATATCCATTTAACTTCTACAAGCATTAAGCAAAAAACTAAAAGCCATCAAGACAGATTAAATACAAAAAATTGAAGCAGTGGGAAGCAAGACCCTCAAAACGAAGATGGGGTCCATCACCCTTAATTTTATGCATCTGACTCCCTCTTCAAGCTTAAACTTGTCCCATCCTGAGAGAGATGTCTCAGACAAATGGGATTAATCACTTTCTTGAGCTGCCCATCTCTACACTGACTACAGAAGACGCTCAGTGAACAGCTTCGATTTCCATGTTTAAACAGCTTAGGGTCGATGTAACAAAGCTCATTAAACACACTGGAAGGCAGAAAGACTACAACATGGACATGATTCAAACACATGAGGTTACTGAAGGAAGTGGTGGTTTTTCACTTTGACCCTTCTATCAACCCTTCAGCCACTCAGTTGCAATCTCTACACCATCGGTCTTTCTGCTCATCTGTAATGTTTGTTTAGTGGAACACTGCTTTCCTTCCCCATTCATACAGCAGGAGCCATGTTTGGATACTCCTGCAATGTAAACAGTTAAGTACTTAGGAGAGAAAATAAATAACTTGCCTGACACCCCATGTTTGTAGAGACCTAATAGTAGCAAGTGTACCTTTGTCTCAGTATTCTAAACTGAGAAAAAATCCAATTAGAATAATTTCCAGTATGTGCAGTGGCATGAGACTTGCCAAGGTAAAACCGAAGTCCTTCTCTTTGTGACTTTACAGAATACTGCAAAGTGGTAGACTTTTTGCCTTTATTTTTTATTACCTAAAGCACAGCATTTCCACTCAGACAGCTACTACAGATTATTACTGTTTTGACAGGGCACTACCAATAGGAAAAGATATATTTTTAAAAAGGCTATTGTAATCTTAATATGTCTGGCAACAGAACAAACAGAAAGGAAAGAGATGCAGAAAGTAACATTGCCTTAATCTACTTTCTTCAAACGACCTGGTGACCCATTATAAATTAGACTGGAGGCATCACAGTAGTAGCAGAAGGGATATTCATAGTGTCCTTTGGTGTGAGAACTGGACACAAAGTATACAAGGGTTTTGCATATGTAATGGCTAAATATTATTCTGCCTCAGTATCTGCTATTTCGGGTTGTGCAAAAAACAAAGGCCCTGATTCTGCCCTATCACAAATGTTTAACTTTATCACAATGAGCTTTTAGTGGGAGCACAAATATCCATAAAGAGAAGCAGTGTGCAGACAAGACTGCAGGACTTGGCCACAGCAGTGATGAGTAACACAGGAAGACTAGTAGACAATTCACATACGTAAGTTAGGCACTAAACTTTGCAAGGGTTTCTACTCGTTAGTCAGTTATACAGAAAAATATCACTAACTGAGATCACAGCTTCTGTCAATTAGGCAAATGGTAAGCACTGGTTAACATAATGGTATAATTTTGAAAGTTGTGGCAAAGGTACTTATCAGCATCATAATGTGCAACATATGCAAAAAAACCTCAAAACCCAGTAAGAAACATAAAATATTCAAAAGAAGGCATCTGGTTCTCTGATGCAGTGGCCCAAACTGATCCAATGAACACTGAAAATGTTCACCTCTAAAGTGGACACTGCAACTACTTAAGGAATTTCTAAGCACTTGACCTGCATATCCCTTTGAATCAACATCTTACCATTTCTGTCAGCACCTTGGTGTAGAAAGTCAACACTATTTCTTCATCAGTCTAATTAGGAAGAGTCATGATGTTAGCTAGCATGTTAGCTAGCCTGACTGTTACTCTAATTGGCTATAGCATGGGAACTGAAAGCATGGGAGTGAAAAGAGCAATGGATAAATTATAGCTTAGTTAGGATGGTCTGAAAGGCAAGCAGCTGAGTGAGGCTGGACAAAAAGAAATGGATACACACACAACCCTTGAAAATTCAAGAATGTTGCTTTATCTACAGCATAAAGGCTGCTTAAATATAAAAATGTACAGCCTTAAGTGTTCTTGGGTAATTTTTAAGAAAAGTTTCTTGTGAAAACAATGTGAAATTACTGTGTAGGATTTTCTTTAGTTATTTGATCTTGAGCTTCCTAGATGTTTTTATATTAATCAGGGCTGACAACTGAAATATTTGTAAACATTTACCTCTGGAAAGAAAGTTCTAAGAGCAAAGTGTTTGTAGTCAAGGAAGGGAACGGTTCCAAAACTATCCACCACGTCTAACTCATCCATCTGCAGTTCAGCAAATCCTGAAAAAGCACCCCCCATCCCCACCCAGAGAGTTAGTTTAGTTGACATAAAATCATCCTCACAAATATAACTTGGCCCCAATAGATGTGCCTTATAAAACAGTTTTCAGGGAATAAGGATTGGTTTTGTAGCTGAAGCTCTTATGAGCAAAAGTAGCAATCCATTTTTTTCCCCAGTTTTGTTGAAGGAAATACTACATACAATCCTATCAGCTCAGTGCTATCTGCTACTGCAGTGCATACACTATTAAAGAGGAACACTGATCCAACAAAAAAATACTCTAACAGCTACAATATGAAAATGTTTATATAATGTGAGCTTCCTGACAGGTTCAGTTCAGAAATTACGCTGTACTTAAGCTCTGTAAAGCTCTTTAGACCTACCCTCGCGTATTTCCTTACGAATCTCATATTCCAGCAGTTCAAGTTGCTGACTCTGTTTACGAGTTAACTCTTTGGACTTGTATCTAGTAACTATGAATGCCGCTACAAGGGAAGAAAAAAAGATTATGAGTACAGAAAGGGCAGAACAAAAACAACCCCATACAAGACATGATTTTAAGAAACAGAAAGATTAATGTACACTTGCACTCTCCAGGAGGATTAGTGTTTCACTGCTGTCACTGTGCTAGTACCCATGAGCCCTAGTTATCCGGATCTGTGCCCCAATGTTTAGCAAAAATCATTCCTTTTAACAAAGTCTTAGAATTGTCAATCTAACTTTATTTGAAAGTACAACACACTCTGCTGTATAGAACCTGCACAGTGAGACAAAGAATCTAACAACCACTTTTACTGATAGAAACCTACTTAAGGGAGCACTGATTAAACAGGGAAAAAAGTAGTTTCAAACAGAAAATCCACTTCTAAATCATTAACTTCTCTAAAGCTCATTTTGAGAGCATAAAAGCATGAGATATGGTTCCTTTGAAAAATGAACTTCAGGAAAAAAAAATTAACCAACCAAAAGAACAAACACCTAATCTTACTAAAATAAATGGAAATTTATCAAATATATAATCAGGTAAAAACATACCAAAAAAAAAGGAGCACCAAAGCCGGGAAGGGATAACTATTTACCTCCCTCAGTCTAGTAATGATTCACAAGCTTATGAATGATCCAAATGACACTTAGCAGAAACACCACAAACACTACCTGAGGAGAAGCAGTTTGTTAGGGAACATCTGCCCTAGCAACAGGAGGGTAGCCCAGCTCTGACAGCTGGAAGGGACTAAGCTGTGACACAGGGATAGTGTCTTGTAATGTCCTGAAGTCTGACAGGATGGACGTCACCACCAGAACAGAGTTAACTTTGTCCACTCTTATTTGGAACAGAGTAAATCCACCAGACTGTTTGTGACAGTTCCAGACATGTGTGAGTACATATATGTGTCTATGCCACGATTACAGCCTTCAGCAAATCAAACCCACAAAATACATAATTGTACTTACCTATAATGACACCCACTACAATAGGTAGCAAAATAAGAACATATAAATATATGTATGATGATGTTGGTTTGACTTCATGCTCAAAATTTCCTAATTTGACCTGAAGAAAAGTAATGGCTGTGTTAATAGAGGACAGTTATTATCTCAGTGCTTAAAATGACATTTAATGTATTTGAAACAAAGTATTTAAAACACATAAGAACCACAGTAGATTATTGGGAAGACAGCAGCAATTCAGGAAAACATATGTCAACCAACACAAAATTAACTTCTACTGTAGTTGATGTTTAAGCAGGATAACAGAGCAGTGATGACAAAAATCTGGAGGTCCTTATGCAGCATCAAATTTTGTCATGCTCTTGTTGCAAATGAGAGCCCTCAAATGAATGGCAAGATCTGGCCTCCAGCTGGCCAAGTAGCTCATGCTCTTCAAAATCACTGCTAAACATTCTGGCATTTTGAAGCAAGGCTGGCATGTGTTAATAGTTAAAACATTCCTTTGCACTCACAGTGTTACTCTGCTGAGCAGAAAAGTAAGGTAAGACTCATGCAAGAATGAGGGAAGCAAAGTTGTTCATAAGACACCTGGCCCACAGCCCTCTTCCCTATTTTTTGCAGAAGTTTCAACCTCTTTCTGTAAGATGTATAGTGTTCCTGAAGGTCCTTAAAAAATGCAGCATACAACACATGTACAACATCCTCCAACAGCCAGTGGGCTTGTCAGAGGCAGGACAGGCATTAATTCTCAGGAATACATGAAAGTGCTGAAGTCTGCCAGATGCCAAACTGAGGCATTCACCACTGATAATTATGGCAGAAGAAATTTCACAAAGGAGGATCTCAAAGAGGACTGTGAAAGCACATAAATAAAGGGTAGCTAAGACCATAAACAGACTAGACATAAAAATATGCTCTGACACATAAAAAGAATACCACCAAGTGCCAAGGATAGAAACGAGCCTGAGATAATTGAAAAGGAGGGTTGAGTTGAAATTATTTTGGGTTGCAGCAGGGGAGGCAGAGATCTGGTGATTGCAATCACTGGCTTGTCACAGGAGGTGAGCAGCCAGGGCAGCTGCAGCCTGCCAACTGGATAGTCACATCACAGCTACACAGACACAAGCAAGCAAAAAAACCCCACAGGGCTGGAAGGATGCAGCCTTCATATTTCTGGGGCTATAAAGAACAGAAGACAAAGCAGATCTATTTCCTTCACCAAATGTTTCTTTGCCTCTGATGTTTCCATGTTTTCACAGTTCCTATACAAAGATCTTTTGGTCTGAGCCTTCCTAGGATTCCATTTGCCTTTTCCAAGGCTGAAATGCACTGGTGGCTAAAAACATCATCCATCCTGTGGCTAATACACCTGCTTTTCTCCACTCATGTCCAACCAAAGGATTGCTAAAGCAGAAATTTCTGTTACTCATCTTTGTTTACTGAAAACTGAGACATGCCATCCATTTAATTTTTTGCTCATATTTAGATTATCTTTAATCTTGACCATAACCTTCCTAGCCAGTGGCCCCATTTCTTTCCTTATCTTTTATCTTCCTTTTGAATCACAGACTAAATAAGATACACCTGAATTAATCCAATTCCTATTTCTAAATTAACTTCATTTTTCCGCATGACATTATAAAACCTTCCCTGGACTGGTAATGCCTCTGAGCTTTATGTCATCAGCAAATGTTATTCGTGCATGCCTTATTTTTGTGTTCAAGTCACCAGTGATACTAAACAATACATGTATGACCACCAACACTGCCCAGTCAGCTCCCCATATACAGCATCTGGGTTTTTCTAACCCCTGCCATCTTCATAATCACCATGTTAAGGACTTCCAGGTACATGTGATCCACTGCTTTTTTTGTTGCTGAGGAAATCACTCATCTTGCAAAATAAAGATATCTAGCATGATAGGCTCTCATTAAAAAGAAGATGACAATTATCCTGTTTTCCACTTACCTCCAGGTCTTTCATAAGTCTCTCATTCAAAATACATTACAAAATTTTACACAGATTAAATCAACAAGCCTGCATTTACCTAGATTTTTGGTGGGGTATATTTTATTTTATTTAAAATACTGGGTTTATATTTGCTGCTCTCCAGTCATACAGTATGTCTCCTGACTGCAGTTATATATAAAATCTTTCCTACTTAGCCTACAATACCATGTGTCAGTTCTTCCTCAGTGCTGTGATAGGAATGATCCTGTTCCTGCTGTCTTGAGCGCCTTGATCTATCTGAATCTTGCTTCAGTCACACGAATGGCATTTTATTCTCTGACAGCTCCATTCAGACTGATTAATCTGTCTTTGAACTCACACTCAATATCCTCTTTTTCCAGAAAACTAAGAAAGACATTTATTCTTGAGCCAAACTTATCTTTTATACCCATCTTATCCTTTCTTCAGTGGCCCTACTTCTTCTATGATGATCTATTTTTAATATTTAAAAAAACATGTGATAACTTACTACTTTTAAATTTTTCTTGATGTTGGAAAAAATAATTTTTAAGGTACTAGAAGTGAAATGTTACAAGATAACTACTGCATTTGATTTGCCTTAGTGAAGTAGTGACCTTTCTATGACAGTCACTCTTATGAAATTTGCAGGATGAGCATGTGATATGGCAAGGCAACATTAATATTTAAATGCAACACCAAACTCAGAAAAGCTTTTCCATGCCATAACTGGCTCAGACGGCAGGATCCACAGATGGGGGATCAGTTAACAGTGATACAAAATCAAGAATAGGTTTGTTAATCTTTACTATGAGCCATATGCCTTTGAAGTCAATAGAGTTATTTCAGTTTTATACCACCACACATTGCAGTAAGAGTCTGGCATCATTTTTCTCCCTCATAAATGGTGATGATTGCATTTAAAAAAATCTGTATCTTCACCTTATTCATGGAACAAATATCTTAAGCTGCAATTTAGCTTTGACATCCGTGCTAATGTTCTTATATTTAGGCTTGGCTTTGTGCCATATGCTCAAAGCATTTGAGCTTTCCCAGTGTACACTGAACTTCATCCCCTTTTTCATCCAGAAATGCCTTCTTTTCTGTCTCAGTGGTGATCCCTGAGACAGATCCTTGTATACTTCAGTAAGAAAAAGTGACTGGGAAGACACAGTCCTTCTGCTCATGGCCACACTGCAGAAGCAGGTTTCTTACAGATCTAAGATGAGGGGTTCTCCTGGAGACAGTGATGCTGTTTGGATGATGTCTGTGCTGCAGGCAGAGCTCAGCAGCAGTGAGCTCAGCTTGGACTGCAAAGCCTACCTCTGACACTGCTGCAGTAACCAGATAATGAACTCAGTATTGCCAGTGGTACCTAAGCTAGGCAGGCATGCTCAGATAGGAGGAACAAAACTGTACTACCAAGTACCAAGAGAGAAGAAAATGCATCCAGTTTCTCCCTCAATAAAGAACATTCATGATGAGATCATTAATGATACATTTTACTTCACTTATATAAACATTCAAACACTGTTGTGTTGCAATAAAATGGAATTCTACTTACAAAAACTTTCACTGTGGAAAAGTCAATCTTGTCTGTTCCTTCCCTTTTGAATTTGCACAGTATGGTGCTACGGTCTGGTTTTTTGGTAATATTTTGGACACTGAACAATATCTTTTTGGTCTCTGCACCACTCATATACAACAGATAGACCTCTACCTCAGCTTTAGAAATATTCAAGTTATCATTTTCTTTCTAGAGAGAAAAAATTGAAGACAATAAACAGTCACTAAATACAGTAGGAAAAACATTACCCCCAAAACACTATTTAAAATATGGAATTGTAGTTTAATACTTTCAAACTTACATATATTTTTAATTCCAGATCAGGATCCAGTTCAGTGTGCAACTGGTAGTTAATGAACACTGGGTCAGGGTGATAGTGTAATTTGACACACGGTATAAAGGTGGTATCTACTTTTAACATCATATCAACAACTTTGCCCTCTGTTGCATGGCTCAGGCTTGGTGTTAAGTAATGATATTCAGATGCATTGCCAGGACACCTAGGGACCTAGAAACACAGCAGCAAAGTTGTAAGTCAGTAATTACTCAGCAGTGGGTACAATTACAAACAGAGGCACTCAAAACTCATTTTAATGTCTTCCTGACTTCACAGAGATACCTGCTAAACCTCTTCTCTGCGATCAGGGCTGCATGAAGAGCACCCAGGAAAATTTCTGCGTTGAGCCCATGTCTACCTTTAGACACATTTATACACACTCTGCATACTGCTTTAAGGCTGATTGCACAGTGCTAAGGTGACTATTTCCTGGAGTGAGACAGGAATTGTGACAGCCATTTCTCCTTCCTTCCCCTCAATGCAGGTGACAAGAGTCAGACAAGCTCTCCAGCATGCCTGGGCATTTGCCCTTTCCAACTTAAATGCAGTGAGAGTGGGGTTGCTACAGTCACTGCATTGGGTCACTGTTTACTCCACTGGGTGATGCTGCTGTGTTTTGGTCTCTGTGCTGCAAGGATCAAGAAGATGCCCACCTCCTTACATACTTGGAGGAAAGGTGTCATCCCAACATCAGCTCCAGTCTGCTGCCCCTTGTTGAGGCAGTGGCACCATTTGAGTTCTCAGCACAGAACCTGTTAGAGGTATAGCACATGCTCTTCCAACTGACCCATACGTGGAGATTGGGGCGACTCAAAAAGGACAGATTTGGAGCAACTCTCTAGACCATAAAAAAAAAGGCTCAGAGAATTATGCAGAGAGTAGCTTATGAGTATCCATGATTTTGTACTAAGAATGTGTGCAACTGTAATCTTACAAGTGGTTATATTTATTTCAGTGGGTGACTGACACATGCCTGCAAGTGTTTGGAAATTATTGAGATCTTTACAAACCTTAGGAACAAAATCTAATCCATCAAGATTTCTATTTGGTATTATAAAGCAGATTTAGACTTACTGTGAAGTTTGATCTCTGGTCCTCTGAAATAATCACACTGTCTACCACATTAAAATTTCTACCAGTTGTAGTAATTTTGCGACCACCACTGCAAAAACAGAAAAAAAAGGAAGTTAATATTACTGTGTTCCTACAGACAAGTTCTGCATTAAGGCTTCAGCTATGAATAAACAGCTTATGTGCATTTTGCTTTGGTAACAGACAATAAAGTCAAACTCCAGGACAAGATAATTTGAGCTATACAGTGCACTTCCACTCTTTCCTCATAATGTAATGGTAAATACTTATGCTACCTCAAAGGCAAATGACTTGATTGCATATACATGTATACTCCTCTTCAGGGACTCTTCATCTTGTTTCCTATTCGTGCAGTCAAAGAGCTAGACCATGATTTAATATTCTTGTAGAAAGAGCATCATGGTATTTCACTGCCCCAGCACAGCCCTGCCTATGCTTAATTCTTGCCTTCTTCAGGACAACCAGATCGTGCCAGGCACCTCACAGGAAACATTCTTGGCAGTGTTCAGACCATCTGTCTCAGCACACACAATGGTGCTTATGTCTGAGAGCTCTGGCTCACAATCTCTGCTGAACACAGTTGGAGTGGTTTAAGGTATTATTAATTTCCAGCTGCCTGAGCTGCCTCTCACCTGGAGATGGGGGCATGCATCCTAGCTGCTCAGCTGCTGCAGCTGTCAGCCCAACTCATTACCTTAAATCCACACTTGATGACAAGATATCAGATAAAGAATCTGAAAGCGGGTAAAAACTGCAGGCAGAGGGACAGGTGGAAAGCTGTGCTGAAAATATCTTAAAAACCACCCTGTAAGTCTTTCACCAGATCTGTGAGTCTCCCACAGAACACGGTAGAGGCTTGAAAAGGGCTCTTTTGGCTTTAGGGAGACCCGTCATAAAGTCTGCAAGTTTCACTGCAGGGGAAATATTTTCACTTTATTTCACTGAAACTTTATACTGTTTTGCAGATGAAGGGTATATTAGTATCAAGAAATCAAAGTTAATTGGAGTTATGTTATGCATGCTTCCCATATTTTGGATTCAGCTTTAGTCTGGATAGACTATTTTTGACTTCTATAAAGGAGACCTGGGGTGAGCAGGAAGAAGTTCACAAAATCCTGCAAACACAGAATCCATCTTGCAGTTATCAAATCAAATTATCTGTTAAACCAGTTCATGGGTGCAAATTCATCCTCTGCAACAGGTTACAGCAGTCTTCCAAATGTATCACCTGCATCTGTCCAAGGAAGAAGGTTCCTATTGGCTCAGTGCAACTGCATTTGAATAAATACAAAAAAGGTATAGGAAGACAAAATTTACCTGATCCAGGAGGTATTTGGTGTGATTCTAGAACATGCTGGCAGTGAAACATAATGCAGGGTCATTGGTGGTGAACACTTTTTCTCATTAGCCTGTATGCATATACTTTTGGCCTCTTTACGTGTTGGTGGGAGAGCAAATGTCATTTGCGTATCATTTAGCACATTTCTAACTTTAATGCTGGAGGAGAACAAAAACAGACAAACATTGAAACAAAGATGTCACTCATTGGTGTTACTACACAAAGTCTGTGACCTACAGCAAATTACAAGGAGAAAAGAAAATTGAATCTCTTTCTGAGCTGCCAGATGGAGGTGGAAAGAGAGAGCAAAAAGATAAAGTAGGGCATCTTTTGAATGAAGTTCCGATGTGACACAATAATCACAGCACTCAGCATAGACACTGGCCTTGGGATGAGGCTACGTAATGCAGTGTGTGATTTTGCTGTTTACTGTGTACTTCTCCGTGCTACCAACATGGTCCATGAGCTACTCAAGAATGAGGACCTTCATTTTATTTTCTTTCTCTCTTTTCTCCCTCTCCTTCACTCCCTCCTCTTTCTCTCTACTCCCCGTCTTTCCCTCCTTCTCTCCTTCTGTTTTCTGTGATCCCCCGGAAACTTGAAGTAAAAATTGAACACTACTTTTTCAATTGCTAGCTATGCAAAATAGCCTTGGTAATCAGAGGCAGCCATTGCAGCTGCACCTGAAAATAACTGATTCAGAATCAGATGGCCAAATTATCTAGGTTACACTGCGCAATCGACAGAGAAAAGCAGGACCTGTTGCATGAGGCATCTGTTTCCTGGCATGGTGTCTGCTTTTACAAGCAGAATCCTAGAGTATTTGGGGAAACTTCTGAAGAGACGACCATCAAACAAAAGCCGAGGCTTTCCTGTGACCTAACTTCTAGCTTGCTAAAAGGCACAGAGGACCACAGGTACAGAACTGTCCTACTACCACTGAGAGAACTGATCACCTACCCTTCCATCCCTTGTATTGATCCCAAATACCAAATTCATTTCCATCCTTTGGGAATTTCAAGTGGAAGTAGAACTAGAGAGGTGGACAGCATGCCCTGCTCTGCTGAGGAGAGGTGCACAACAACTAGTCATCCAACTTTGCTAGAGCAAAATTGGCATAATTTTCACTATGCAAAGTAAATAGTAATATTCCTCAGTTTAACTCACACATCTGGTTTACAGCCAGTGATTCCAGTCAGTATCAGTTTTATGCCTGATGCACGTGTAAAGTTTTCTCCTTTGACTGTTATTTCACTTTTGCCTAATGTAGAAATCCACAAAGGTTCAATGGATTGAATGCTGATATGCTATTAGGAAACAAAGCAAAACAAAATCTGGTTATAAACAGGCTAGGCAGATAAGCAACAGCTGTAAAAACAACAAACACACAAACGAAGATTTTATGGTACTAGGATATATTTTTATCACTAATTTCAAATATTGTTAAATTTAATCCTGGGGAATACTGTCAATCACAATTTCTTTACAACAAGCCAACTACTTTTACCTTCATATTTTATATTTTGATTTACC
Organism: Myrmophylax atrothorax; assembly: GCA_026770055.1. Taxonomy (NCBI): domain Eukaryota; kingdom Metazoa; phylum Chordata; class Aves; order Passeriformes; family Thamnophilidae; genus Myrmophylax; species Myrmophylax atrothorax. Next base: position 44,721,054 of record JAOXXN010000265.1, on the reverse strand, counting down.
TCATAACCAAGTTCCCAAAGAAATCACAGTCTGACAAACTGGAAGGCAGGTATCATAAAAACCCAGCTTGAAATGATACATTTTGTGTGACCCCTGAAGAACTAAGAAACAATGCAAGACAAAACCCATGGTGCTGTCACTATGAGAGATCAGAGGAACAAATGAAGGCATCTTTCATGACCTGAAAAGGGGAAGCAGGGTCAAACCCTCGAATGGAAAGCTGAGAAAGAGCCCCAGAATTAGCTTTACTAGAAAGTCTTTTCAAAGCCATGCATAGAACTAAAGATGCAATGCAACTGCAGGGGAATTTTTTGTTAGTTCATTCTGATGCTAAGAAGTTCTCCAGCATTTAAGAATAGTTCTAGTTTGCTCTGATGCTATTACAGTCTTACAGAAATCTGGCCAATTTTTAAACTGTGGTTTTCATTGTCTATATTTAATTGTTCTAAGTTACTAACACTACTGAGCAAGAAGAGAGATTTTTTCCCCTAGTGTATTTACTTGATACATTTGACAGCATCTCATGTTTAATCAGTTTTGCTGCTTCCCCAGTTTTATGATCACACAGACAGTTTCCTCTTTGTCTGTCTTTCAGACAACAAACTGAAACATTTAAAAAAACAGGAAAATACGCATGTGAAACCACAAACTGTTTGGGACCTTCTCAGGCAAATGATTTCTAGCTTCATTTTAGACTGCCTATAATACTAGTTTAAGTTGACTTTTTACAGTATTGTGATTATACCGATTTTTGCTGTGCACCTGTGGATACATCCACTGGATAGCTCACTCTTCCTGACCCTCTGAAGGTACTGGTGCAAAACCTCAAGGGAAGTCCATCCCACAGGTTTTTCTCACCACTAATCCTGACATGTTCCCAGAGCAGCACTAAGACTTGGAGCTGGTGGCCTGAGGGGACCATAAGGGTTACAATACCATCCTCTGCAAACATAGCCTTTGCCCATTTCAGCACATTGTCCCCACATGCTACTATGGCTCACTGAACACCAGAGCACTCCAGAGCAAATGTCACCTGTCACCACTGATCGAAAGCTGCAACTTGTGCATTAGGAAATGGCAAGAGAATGCAAAGGCTGAGGCCAAAGGGCTTGCAAAAGGGCCTTCAAGATGACTTCTGGTATGGATAATGGTCCAGAGGGCAAAGGAAATCCCTCACAAACAGCCTAGGGGGAAAATTTACTCCCTTGATGACCTGGGAATCAGTTTAACCCTTGGGACAGGACAACTGAAGCAGAAATATAAAAGATTAAAGCCAGCTAACCACCAGTGTTTTTCTTCACCCACGCCCTGGACCTCTGCTTGTGTCCAGCCTCCAGCGCAACAGGGACAGTCAGTATCTTCACACAAATCCAGAAGCAAAATACTACAGAAAGGAGTAAAACGCTGCTTTGGGGCTCTCACTGGTAACCAGCAGGGAGCCCTGAAGCACTGGAATACTGCAGGATCACACAAACACACAGAGATCTCCCAGAGCTGCACCAGGGCTGTGAATACTGCTGAGGGAAATGCGAGGCATCCCTTGCCCAGGGGCACAGTGGGATGCTGCAGTGCTTCCGGGCTCCCGCTGGTCTCTCTGCCAGGCACCACACACATCACAGGTGACTCAACTCAGCTTGCCTTGCTTCTTTTCTTACACCAAGAAGAAATCAAGGGAAGAACTGTTCGTTCACTCTGGCAGTATCAGTTCCCTCTGAAATCATGGCTTCCTTGTGGTTACACAGCACAGACTCCCTGGCAGCATCCTGCCCTGGACTCATGGAGTCAGTGCAGCCATGGCACTGAGGTGAACTGGCCTCAGCTACTCACGAGCCTGCTTCCCACTCAGCTTGACTGCGGCACTTTCCTGAGCAGCAAAAGAAACCATGAATTTCCTCACTGAACGCAGGAGGGACGAGTGTCCTCACTGGGGTCTGCAGTGCTCATCTCCCCAGCGCCAGAGAGCCACTGACCTTCCAGTTGCTATGTGGCAGGGGGAGAGATGCCCAGTAGCAAGAGAGGAGACAGCAGAGAGGCAGAAGGATATTTATAAAAATCACCCGTTGTGAGGCATGTGATGAAAGTGTAAACATGCAGAGACATACAGAAAGCATGCATCAGGTCCTCAGGTGATGGAAATCAGCACAGCCCTGTCAACTTCAATAGAGCTCCATATTTCTGAGCTGCAGCCCCTTTCCCCATCCTCTGGACAGCCTAACACTTCCCTGGGGCTGTGTAAACAGTGGCAGCCACATCCTCAGAGGTGTGGGTAGCATGGCTGCAGGTCTCGGAGAGATGTCAGCCGCCCAGGTTAAGCAGCCCCTGCCGCCCTAGGGAGTCCCTCTCTAGCATGGCCCCTCCTGCACTGCTAGCACAGGGCCCTGAAGAACTGCATCAGGGAACTGGCCCAGATGAAAAATAACCTGCTGAAAGACAATGGCTATTTCCAGCCAAATCTGTTCCCTAGCCAAGCATACTCAACCCAACCACTTCAACTGCTGCTCTGGCACAGGGAGGGGGAAGGTGAATGCATGGAAACCAGCAGCTGGAGTCAGGAGGAGGGCTGGGGCTGCCACTGGAAAAAAAGGATATTAATCTATATGCTCAGCTGGGGTTGTGGGAAAACACAAATGCTTTTTCTCCAGTCTCCAGTATGTTCTCCTTAAAGCACCAACAGTCAAAGGAGAGCAGGATTTCAAATGCAATTTCAAGCCCTCTGAATGGATCAATCACTTCTAAATAAACATCTACCTTTGCACTGCCTCTGGTGCTTTCACTGCCTTGTCCATCACTGTCTTTCCAAGATAAGGCATGTGGAAGAAAGCCATCTCCCAGGCAATTCCAACTATTTACCAATGTCAAATTAATGCACTTGGAAGCAGAGCAAAGAAGAATTTCCTCTGTTCTTTCACCAGACATAATGCTTTAAATGCAGACCAAATCCAGAATATTAATGCTCAGAAGCACAAGTATTACAATCCTACTTGTCTCTGTGAAAAACAAAATGTATTTTGTGATTCTGTTTAAGAAACATCACCTGAATAGCTGAATTTAAGAGGTAATTTCTGCTTTCCGAGGTAAAAACCGGGTAGTTCTAATGAAACATTTAGAGATAAGAACACAGTCACTATTTATAACAACCGTGCATCACCCACAGAGAAAAAGAAACCAAAAAGTGTAGGAAGCAAATCTCTATGTACTTACTCATCAGTCAAATTTCTCTTCACTACTCATTTCTTTCCTAACACCCGCATGTCATAAGCAACCACTGACAAAAAGATCACTCAGTTTTATGAGAAAATAAAAAAAAAAATTGGTTCCATAAAGAATGAAGGGATAACCCTGTGGTTAAAGGGCTGACCTATGAAGCAGAAGGTTAAAGGGCTGGCCTATGAGACAAATAATTGAGATTGCATGCACATATACAATCTACATGATTACTATAGAGAACTCAGCAACCAGATTCAGCAGGCACCAGTGACACTTTTTCATTTCCAGTGATCCAGCTTGTGTGAGATGGATGGAGAGTAGCTCCATCTCCAGTTTTGTCTACAGCCTGGAAACAAGGACATTTTTTCTGGAAGTCTGAACTAGAGATTTACTAACACCCAGGGATTTCAGTTCCTGGACTCATCCTCTAGCCACTTCTCTGTTATGCAGAAACTGGGTGGCACATCCTCCCCTCCCTTCTGCACCCCTGGAAGCCATGTTTCAGGAGAAACTGGGATCTGGCTGCATAAAATGAGGAAGGGGTTTGAGACTCCGAAGCCTTGTTTTACAGAGTTTCATGTGACAGCAGAACTCAAACATGCTTTTAAGTCTAGGTAAGAGATCAAGTCTGAAACATTCTGTGGTTTTTTTGCATTGTTGGTCAGCTTACATGTCCCAGCCCTCAGCGTGCTGGCTCCTGTGGAGTGCCTAAACACAGCATACAGGAACTATGGCATTTAGAGCCATATTGTAAATGCTGCATGACAATTGCAGTGTTCACTGTCTCAGTGCCTGGATCTGAAACACAAGGTTTTGTTGGTGCCTTTGAACACTACAAAGCACTAAGAAAAAATAGTATCAACCCAGGTTCTGCATACCAACTGACTGCCTTTTCATCAGTATCTCTATTCTTTCTGCAAAGCCCTCTCACTTTAAATAAACTTCTCCCACAACACTCAGAACCTCTACAATGACAATCTTAAAATGCTAACTAACCTCTGTTTTCTGTGCAGTGGTGATCCCCTTGGAAGCAGCTGCATTACAATTATCCTGAAAAAAAAAATCAGCATTTCTCCATGTCAGGACAAAAAAAAAGACAGATTGCTGCTCAGCCGTAAAAAATACAAGCAAAAGGCATCACAGGGGATTCCAGTTCTCCCCAACAAACTTCACCTGGCAGGTGGTGGCAGGAGAGACACGATTCCATTTACAGCTGGCACATTCACCCTTGTGTATACACCGGGAGCAGCTGGTAACACAGAAAAAGAGTTTTTGTAAGACACAGGAACTCAATCTAGATTCAGTCATGAATGTGAAATTTCAAGTGACAGCAAAAAAGCATAAACCCAAGAGAACAACCTGGCAAACATGTAATGAAATGGATAAAACACATAACCTGTGTTTACCCTCCAAGCCTATTGTTCTGTTGTGTTTATTCTGAGGAGAAATTTAGTACGAAATGCAATCTGTGCTGAGATGCTGAAAGTCATAAATTTCAAAATAAGCAGGAAGCAGATGGAACACTTTTGGTTTCATTTTGCTGTGATTTACTCCACCACATGAGTGGCCAGGTAGTACTTTTTAACCATAAAGGGGAAGAAAGCCATCACTGACTCTTTAGCAGCTTGTCTGACCTTCTGTTATGTGTGTGTAGTGCTAGCAAGTATTTCCAGCTTGCTATTGCCCTCTGCTACCAAAAAATATGCCCATTGGAGACTACTTTGTCACTATCTTGCTTTGCAATGCCTCTATAAGCATGGAAGAGAGCCAAGGGCAGCACAGTCTCTCTCCACACATGCTGAGAAATGCTCTGATTTAGAGAAAGACAACTCCTTCCCTGTGTTGCTGCAGGGACAGGGAAGTGATGTACCACCTCCCAGAAAGCAAGAGTTAATTCCATTGCAGGTGCCTATGGATTAGCCTTTTTGTATAGGGGAGGAGAGTTCTGAACAGGAACACTGTAGTTGTCTACAGCATATATTAGTCAGAGCTTTGTAAATATTAACCACCACCTATCATAAAGGATTATGCCATGTACTGGGCATGAGTGCTTCCTCTGCCAGCTCTTGAAAGGAGTGTGGTTCTAAAAAATTATGTGCGCAAAAGAACTCATTACTCATATTAGCAGATTACATGTTACTTTCTCATTTAATTGTATTCATTAGCCATGGACCATATTTAAATGGCATCTGGGTCTAATAAAAAGCAGCTTCACGGAGTGACTTTTACAGAATTTATTGACTGCCCTAATCTAGGTCTCTTCCTGAGTACCAGGGATCCACCTTTTTTCCAAGGACAGAAAGGATTTTAATGTCATTGTGACATCCTTCATTAGCTCTTCAGACACTTGTCATAGATTCAGTCATTGTAATGACTCTCCTACAGTTAGCTGCCAGGGTCCCATTAAGTAAGAGAGTCATCAGAAAAGTAGCTTTCTAAGGAGAAAATAAAAAAGGAGAAGGAGGAAGAAGTGGGCAAAGAAAAGGGATTTTACTATCTTTAGTGAAATGTAGTTCCTTAATAAATACCAAAATTAAGATGGATGACTTCAGTTCCCCTTGCCCCACACACTCAACCCCTCAATGACTTTAGTAAGAACCAGACTCTTACTTTTTTGACTGAAATGTTTGTGTGATATTCCAAGAGCTTGAGGACAGTGATGCTTCGAGAATTAGACAATCTGGAAAAATGTGCATGTTAGATATTACAAGATATACAAGATATTATAAGAAGTAACTTAAAAATAAGAGTTTAAAGCTTATGTGCCTTCAGCCATTCTTTATTCAGTATGCACCTTCCCTCATGCATTCACTCACACTTTTGGCTGATAAAAAGAACTGGATTTTGTCCTTCTATAGCACCCTTCAGCTGAGTTGTGCCAAGGCTTTAAATACACTCATTAATTAAGCCTGATGCCACCACTGCATGAAAAACAAGAGTAACATTGTCAGGATACAAATAAGGAAATGCCACCATGAAGCAGCGATATAAAATCATCTCCTGAAAAGCACACAGTGATATGTACTGTGGCACAGCCAGACTCTAATTCAAGTCTTCTAACACAACAGACTGTTCTAATATGAGAGACCCCAACACACCATACTTCTCTGTGAGTCTCAGAGACTTGGTTTCAAGAGTCTCCTTTTGTAATCCATGCAGTAGCAATTTTCATCCTATTTAAATCTTTTATGATTGCATGAGTCAATTTGCTATTATTTCAGCTAGCAATTACTATAGCGACAATTCACTGGCAGCTGTGGTATGAAAGAGTATCTTCTCTTATGAGCAGAATACCACATCGAAAAGTAGAGTTAGATATATACCACTTAAGCCATAGTCTCTTTCATCTGTGTGCCTGCAGATGTGTACATCTGTGAAATGAATGACTGCCTGAGATCAAATGTAACCCATGTGTGCAGACTCTTCTGGCTTCTCTATGCTAGGAAGCAGCTAGCTTTTTTATCCAGGAAAGTTACACAGATTTTAAGTATATGTACCTTACAAAGGTAGAGAAACCTTGTCTTTATTGCAGCCTGGCTTGTTCAGATGAAAACCAGCTACAATTGTTAAATCAGAAGTATCTCCCAGCTCCAAACATCAGCATGGTACTTGGAAGCTCACTGCAAAGGTCACCTGAACTGCTTGTTAGAAACAGCCCTTGGGGACCATCCATATGATTAAATACCTTACTAAATGGAGAGCAAAGTCTGATTTTAATGGTACTTTTATGCTTAAAGATGTGGATGAGTACACACAGACATTCTGAAATCCTTCATCAAACACCTATTTGCATCTCCAGAAATCTACTTATCTGCAGAAATCTGACACATGGGCACACAATTGCCTCAATCACTCACCTACAACAATGTATGAGAAAGGTCTCAAGCCATGAGCTACAGGAAAATAGTATTTTGTTAGGAGTAGAAAGTAAAAGTAAGGAATTTATGTCCTTCTGGCAAAGCTTGCCTTTTCTTTTAAGTTTGTATGAATACTTTAAAAACAACACTGTCAAATGTTTTCCTGATTCTGTGTTGAAATTAATGCAACCTCTTAGTTTCTCTATGGTCTGGGCTGACCTTTTAAAATGCACTAGACTGCACTGAGAAGCAGGTATATTCAAAATGTTTTTTTCTGAGAAATGATACCTAAAGGAGTACTACAAGTGCATCCTCCTGTGAGACTGAGGTCACTTTACAAGAGGTATCATAAATAATAAACATAACTTCACACTTGCATTATCCACTAATACATCTCAGCTCATAGGAGCACAGGAGTGACAGTAATACTGGCAGGCACAAGCTAACCTCGCACTTTTCTAGTTAACACTGTAAAAGGCCTCATTTTTGGCACAAAGCAAAGGCAAGGAATGCTGGCTTCCATTACACTGTACTCTGAAATCCTGCTAATGGACCTAAGAGAAAGTCTTAGTCCAAGAAGATGAAGAACGAAAAGAAGAAGATTGGCTTTCAGGACTGGGTCAATAAAGGATATTTTCTTCTTCTCTAATGCATCCTTCCCTCTTAAAAATCCACTAATAATGCTTACTAAAGACAGCTTACTTAACAGACTAGAATACTCATGGATACCACTCTAGCTGTCACCTCCTACTGTCAGTCTTTCCTCCTCAATTTCCAAATTAGTGTTGGACAGGAACTTGACACCACTTCTATGATGCCAGAAGAGGTTTTCACATACAAAGGCCAAAGACTCCTGAGATCCAAATACTCCAAGAAACCTCCTTCAGGGGCAAGAATTTCCTGGGAGAGAGAGAGAGCTCTTTGTAGCACTGAGCTCTTCAGAACAACAGGTCCTTGTAAGTTGTGGATAATATTTAATTTCTCTTTTCACACACAGCTTTTATAAGAGAATCTGACTCATGCAATGTCTTTTGGGCTATATTACTGAGGAAAAGATAGAGGCAGAACTTTCTGTTTCTTCTTCAAGTCACGTAAAAGCATGTGGTATACCCTGAGCTTGCTATCTGCCCCTCTCTTTTGCATTCTAACATAAGCAACTTTAAGAAGCTATAAGGTAGATCTGTCTTTAAAAATCTTTGTGCTTCTATACAGACCCTTGAAGAAATGCAAGGGGGATGCTTCCCTACTTTCAGTCAAATAAAACTCCACTGTGAAGAATTATCATCTGATCTTTGAGACCAAAGTGTAAAAAACAGCTCAAAAGTCAAGACATTCTGCAATTTATCACCTCATTCTAGAACTTGCAGTTGCCCATAAGATATACAAATCAGATCACAAGCATCACACATCCAATACAAAGCACTCAGGTCTCTAATTCTGAGAACTACTAGTGAACAAAGTAGTATTGGAATTACAGCAAAATGATTCAACCAATAATTCAGAAAGATGAATGAAATCAAGTCACCAAATTGCCCCTCAACCATGTATTTTTCTCCTAATTCTCTACACTGGACAATCACTTGCTTACAATGTCTAAGCTAGGTTGAAACAGTTAATTAAATGTCAAGATTATTTACTGTATAGATGTTCATAATTAAATCATCTTTTTATTTATGCTAGTACAGTTTCTTGCAAAAAAAATTGTCTACAGATAAGAAAAGAGTTAAGAGTGGTATGTGAAGGCAGAGCATTAGACCAACACTGCTTCCACTGTTCCAGCCAGTTTGACTGTCACTGCAGTTATCTTAAGTTTCCTTAGAGAGTTATTAATGACACCATGTAAATAAATATGCTAAACCACTGCACTGCTACAGGATAAACCAGAGAAGTTGCTTCCACTCACAGGTTAACTTGAGTTCTACAAAGGATTCCATATTAACAAAACTTTAATCATCAAGAACAGTGCGAGTATACCCAAATCACTTGATAAAACATGAATTATTTTTCTGCAATGACATTTGATAAAAAGCATTATGTACTCTCATACTCATTAGGCCTGTATTTACGCAGTAATCCCCAGCGATAAAGGACAGTGGGTAAGCATTAGAGACATGCAATAGTATGTAATAGTAAAACATACCATTATCAGTTATCATCGGAGTGGTTAGATTGAAGAAGCAGGATGAATTTTTCAGCACTACATTTTCATAAAATATTTCAAGAGATGTTACAATTTTTATCATACAGAAAGTAAGAATTTTGCTTACATTTGCAGTCACAACAACCTACAAAACAATAAAAACAAGAATACAGCAGGTTTTTTAATACTTGCCAAATCATCACCTTGTCTTTACAGAAAATGACAAACTATGAAATGCAAAAAAATGAAAATTTTTGTGGTCAAAGCAGACAATTCACTAGGTAGACTCTCAAAGAGCATGACTCTCCCAAATGAAGAAGCACTACTGAGAGAGTTCTGAAAGGAACAGTTTACTTCCAGAAATTAAATGGATCTGTATTGTATGTTAGGGGAGCAATCTGAAATAATTTTGGATTTTAAAACTAGAATTTTGCTATAACAGTGTAATATGCTGTTATATTCCTTTAAAAAATATCCGAGTAAAATGCACAGATCCTCACAGAGACACATCGTTTGCATACATAACCAAAGCACACTTAATTATGAAACAGAATTTGTATTGTAATGAATTATCCTTTGTTTTTGGCTTAGAGTGCTTTACAAATATGATCACGTTAGTGTATTCAATCAGGAAATCAGAAACAATAGCGTGCAGATTAAGTGGCCAGTCACAAGAGTTGATAATCAAATACTCAAGGCTGAGGGTGCTGTGAACAGACACTGAGTAAATACTAATATCAAGCACTTAAAGATGCATTTGTGTTAGCATATGTGTCCCAGTGAATGGTTTCTAACTTGTTACAGAACTCAGAACTTACATAATGCACTTGATATATAGTTACTGGAAATATTTAACATAGCTGCTACAGTGATACAACAGAAATGCTGCCTTTGTCAGCACAGTGAATTTTTGAATTTTTGACTCAACATCATGAAGCATAGATAGCTTCAGGATACATTTCATAGGAGAGGAAGAGAGTATTTATCTAATTGACACACTGAGCTTACTGAGATTTCCAAGGTATTTGTCAATTGTTGAGGTAAGAGGAACGAATATATGGATCATGGTGATGAAAGAAGAGAAGCTGCAATAAGCAACAAACCCACACATTTTAAGTCACAATAAACAAACATACATAAAACTGGGTGTACATACCTGATTTTTGGCAGGGAAACTTAGCAGGATTTCCAGATCTTTATTGGGTGCATGTGAAATGTTATACCAACCATTTATGCTGTTTGAATGTGTACAATTTTCTTTTAATGTGCACCTAAAAGTATACATAAAATTATACTAGCCTCCTTATCATGGCTTTGACTTCAGACACTGTACTTCAACTTATTTAAAGTTATTGATTTTTTTTACAGGAATATGGTTACAACTGCAAAAAGCTTCAGGAAAACAATCAGTAAAATCTTCTGCTTATCAAAGTAAATTGCAATGCATTGATATATGCTTGAGGGTCTTGATTAAATCCATGGGACTCAAGCAAGTATCAGATGCTTGGCCAATAACAGCAGAATTAATAGGGTGGGATGGAATTCATTACCCAATTGCTTCATTGTACAGCTCTAGATCTGCCTCCACTCTTCCAATGCACCCCCACCCTCACCCCACCAGTTCCCTCGACAGTCTATGTTCTTTTAGGGTGCAGTTCCCGTAACCTATTTCAGACATTCACACAAAGATGAAATAAACTATACTATAGAAGCTTCTGGTTCTCTCCAAAGAGTATAGAAGAGATGGGGTGAAGCTCAGAGGTAGAGCTATGCTACAAATGTGTATTGTTGATCAGATGCACCCTCCTTCCTAATAATATGATTGGTAATCCTTTCCTTTTATGTCAGTGCACTTGGTTAAAACCACTAGATTTGAAAAGGTAGTTCATAATAGATTTTGTTGTCTTCAAGAATAAAATCCCTTTCAGAAGTGGGGTGGGCACAAAGTATATACAAATGTTATAGATGCCAAATTATAGGGAACAGAAACTATGCTACCAAAAATTAAGGAAGACTGAGGAAACACTGGGATATACAAGGACTGTGAAGATT
>JAOXXN010000265.1:44691412-44709716 GCA_026770055.1 Myrmophylax atrothorax | reverse complement strand
ACACGTTATAATATAAGACAAAGAGAACATAGGCATACAAATTAGATGAACAATCACTGAGTTTGAAAGGTGAATCCTTAAAATACTGTCTGCTTTCAACAGTTAATGTACAATTCACTGATTAACTCCAAGTAATTTCATATAGTTAGCAGTTAAAGACAAATAAATGCTAACTGCATGTATATTAGTATTTTAATATTAATATTGAGTACCTATAAATTAATGTAACATTTAATATTCTAATCCTATTTTTCTACCAAACATAGATGATGTAGAGCTTCAATCATATGATCAGTGACACGTGCCTTATGAACCATTCTTTTGCTATAAACTAGACATGAGTATATAGTTGCAAAGCAGGGGTCTCTTTTATGAGGAACTCACACATAAATTGCATATGTATTTCACAAACAATGTGTTTTCTCTCTGGAAGGAATAACATAAGAATGACTTGCCACAAAAATATCCACCACTTTCCAGAGCCTAAAATAAGCTCACAAACCGTAGAAACCATAAAGTCACCTTCTCTACAGATCAACGTGTTGGCAACTTGAAGGCAGTTGAGCACAAGGTCACTTCCTTTGTGACCTAACTCAGGAAACTGAGTTCCTGTTGCACAAGAACCTTGTGGGGCTTTGCATCTGAATACATTCAGATCATAACGATGATGTAATAAATTGGGATTCTATGCCTGACATATTTCAAACTGTCTGAATTAGGACAAATTCCAGCCTTGTTCATATCTCTCTCCACTTTACTGAGATCATAAAAGTCCATTAGCACCACAGTTGTAAAACCACAGAGGATGGGGTCTGTCATCAACAGATGTGCATAAACCAGATTCTCAGACAGGTACCGGCTGGTAACTCACCATGGCAATGATACACGGAAGAAAGACATTCTACAGCTTCTGACAGGCTGAGGAGTATGAAGGTAAATTTGCAAGGCAACATATTTTGCAATACATTGCAGTAAATAAGTGTATGCATCTCAGTAACACTAATATTAAAATATTAAAAAGAAAACTGTCTGTCAAGCTGAATATTTACAACTGTCGGAGGACAAAGTTATTTGCTTTCTTAGACTGCCTGAGGAACACAAGCAGTGAACTTCATTTGCAACGAAGAATCTGAGAGTTTACCAGCAAAACCAATAATGCCACCCAGGACCCAGGGGCATGCTTGTCTTTATGTCAGGAAAAAAATGCATCTTTTGTTGCTCTAAAAGTTGACCTTTAACACTCAAACAATGTGCTATGGAGAACAGTCATTTTCATAGGAAGCAGTCTCATCTGATGCCCCTCAGCATAAATTCTCACAATTGCCCTGCACCAGCCAAGAGTAACATGAATTCCACTAACCTAAAAAGGAAATTATTTTGTAATATCTCTATTTTTAGAAAACTGATATTGATTTCAAGCACACTGGAACGAATGTAACAGACAAATATTAATTGTGAACCACATTGTTCTCAAAATTAACATACAGATTCAGACAATACTAAATCTGGCTTTCTTGGAAAGGTGAAGTGGATCCTATACAAGTATGAAGATATAAGGTATGAAACCCGTGGATCACATTTCAGACATGCACAGACATGTGTACAGAGAAAAGCAGAATGAAGGTTTTTTTAAAATCTTTCACAGCAAGCTAGTTCTTTATACTACTAAAGATTCCTCTACACATCTGAAATTGAGTTCCTCTTATTTCATTACGATAAAACAATATGTATGCATACTGGTTCATTCATATTTACCCAAGTCTCTGCTTCACTGATCTTGAATTAACTGCAGATCCTACCACAATTGCCCTCTCCACCTTGCTAAAGCCTATTGATTTCCTCACAGAATGAGAACGTGCTTGCAGAGAAAGTTTTGGCTTCCTTCTTTCTCCAAGGTACCAAACCTTGAATGAAGTCCACAGATGTACCGCACTGACCAAATTCAAATGTAAGTCTGCTCCTGTCAGATAACATAATGTGTTAATTCCATAAGGAAAATATATGTAAAACATCGGTGCCTTTTATTGGAATTGTATTTCAGCGTAATTCAGGTAAATCCGACTCATCTACAGAAAATCCATAAACATTAAGAGAATTACACAATGCTACAACTAATTCTTTTGAGGGATTGTAAGTGAAAAGGACAATGTATATATTTGTCACTATGGAAGAAAGAGTAGAAATAGGAACAGCAATAACATTTTGTTTCATTTTGTTTTCACTTGCAATGAGATGTGCAGATTTTTTCATCAAAACACTGGATTTGAGTTCACACTGTCCTTAAGATGATGCACTTGCATTCCTGGGAAGTTTTACATAAAAATGGAGTGCACTTTACATAAAGTTTATTTCCCTGTAAGAGTATAAAACATACCATTGATCTCAAAATTATTACGGAATATATTGCTTCAGTGGGCATATATGGACTTCAACTAAAATACTGGCTAAAAAGGTCTTCCTCTTTTTCCAAAGCTTTGCTTAGAGCTCTCTCTTCACAAAACTAAATATTTCATGATGCAAAGTGTTTAACAGTAAAAAAATTATGTGGGTGTTGAAAAGGAATCATCTTACAGTAATACATTTCTTTGCCAAAAGAGTAAATCATTTCTGTTTTAACCAGACGGAAACTTTGGTGATTCCCCTCATAAGCAGGGGATTTACTGACTAATACCTGTTATTCAAAAACCTCTTTATAAGGTAACTAAAAGCCTGAAAAGCTTAGCACTGTTACACATACAGTTTCTAACAAGGTAGCAAAAGAGAGTTTGAAGAAAATGCATTACAGAAAAAACCCCTCCTCTCTTCCAATAACTACCTTTGCGAACACACAGTAGCAGGTCTTCAGCAAAATCATGCTTACACTGGAATAAACCAAAATGGATAATATTAACCTTCTAAAAGAAGGCTACTAGTAGAATTCCTCAAAAATCCATCTTATAGCCACTTTTGTTTAAGGTTTTAATCTTTGAACAAACTGGCAAAAAAGGTCTACGCTGTTGATATCTGCTGATGATACAAAGTTGGGAACATTAGCACGCACAGGAAGATGAGGATATCACACAAGAAAACTTAGATAACCTTGAAACGGGATGACATTTCGAAGCATGAAGTACAAGAATATGTACCTAGAGCAGTAAAAATCTCACAACCCATGTGTTATAGACTGGAAACTCATCAACTGGAAAGAAAACAAAGAAAGAGAAGGACCTGGGGGCATTATTTGATCATGGCTGATTGTGGCCCATCAATGTGATGCTGTCATGAAAAAGACGTTTGTGAACCCAGAACAAACTAAGATGCTTCCTGGACAGACTTATTAAACAACATTAAGGAAGGCACAGCTGAAATTTCTTCTGGAATATTGTGACAGTCCTGGCCATCCTTATTTTAAAAGAATGCATAAATTTCACAGAAGGGTTAAAGGAGTGGAGGTAAGAAAGGGATATCTTATGTGAGACAATCTTAGTAATTTTGCTGGTTTAGCACACCAAAATTAAAGCAAAGAAAGAGATTGCATTCACAAAAAATATCTAAGAGGTACGTGTGAGGGAGGGGGGAAACCTATTCAGGCCAAGGTGATGTGTGCACCAAAACAAGTAAGTATAACCTGTTCATAAACACACATATGATGACAAGTACAAAAATGAGACTGTTAGGTGGCCACACAACCAGGGCAGGGAGGACAAAAAGCCAATCTAAATTTATGATGCTGCTTGGTAAGTTTTTTTAGTTTTACATGATGTGATTGACTACAATTGCCAAGACTGGGCCTAACGACCAAGGAATTTCTCCAGCCCAGGCCACAGAGAGCTTTCAAACCTGCTTCAAATGAGTGAATGAAGTATTTAGAAAGAAATCCTCCTCTGGCCTAAAGCAAAGACAGGGGTTCCAAAGCAAGGAACTATCAATACCAAAGCACATCTGAGCACTCTCTTCTCATTCTCACATACAAGATGCTCCCAGCTATTGAGACGCTTCAAGCACAAGTACATGATTTCATCTCTCAATCAATCTAGAAAGCAAAAATATCAGTTCTAAAAGAAAAATAATTTAATATTCTTAGTCCAACACATATGTTATGGGTAGATCTCAAAATTCTGAGGGTTACATAGTCTTTAAAAGGTGCACGACAAGAAAGTGTCTTACATTTACGGCTACAACTGATTCCACAAAAATTCAACATATAACATCTTGATGCTGAATAGACCAAGTCAGTCAAAATGTACACTGACTAACAATGCTCTGCTTTTAAAGGACAGTCTAAAATACTAAAAAATACCTTTGATTCAAAGAGCACCACCCACAGTAGGGATCCTTTGCAGATAAGCACTCTTGCTCAGAAGCATATCTACTGCAGTTTGCAACTGGGATTCTTCTCACCTGAAACCAAAGAATGCAGTAACACACTGAATTAAAACAGCCTCCATGAACAGTGAATTTAACGGTTACCATTAAAAATCTGACAGCAACCAAGCACAAATCCTTTGGGGAAGTCTCCTTATGGATTCCCCTCTGCCAGAAGACCTTTGGATAGAAATACGCAGCCTATTTTGCACACGCTGTATTTTGCCATCAGATAATGGAACACCTCTGACAATACCAATTTGGTTCTACTACTCAAAGGCCAGCATGGGCAGATTAATGCAAGAACGACTGATTAGCATAGTGAATTATAGATAATAAGAGAAAGGAGATACATTTTACAAATAATGCTCTGCTTAGCAGAACACCATTTTCCTCTCCTCAGAACTGAGATATTTAAATGATTGATGAAGGTGCATCCAAAAATGCATGCGCATAACAAAATGCATCTGTGTTTGCATCACCATGTCAGGTTACTGCATGTGCACACTAGAACAAACCCATGCAACTGCTCAGCATGCATGAAAATGCCATTTCAATAAGTAAATGTAGATAATTGTGGCTATATTGTATGTATCTATACTTGTACATTCAGCTTGAATATCCTAGCCAGCCATTTTCAGAAAAGGAAAGGAAAAAGAAAAAGAGAAAGCTGATTACAAATACTGAATACAGATACAAATAATGTTATTAATAAAAATGTGAAATAATGATCTTAGTAAGAAAAACTAATTCAAACCAGTTTTTTTACAAATTTGCAAGAATTAAAAGTTTCTATATTTTGTGAACAGAAACAAGGATATATGGCTTTCTGCAAAATTATATTTACTGTTTTTTCCATCCATATATTGTAACAATCAATTTATCTGAAGCTGTGTGAGATAATCAGTTCAGAAACCAGTCAAAATCCTAGATTACTAGCAAGTTAAAAAAGACAGTGTAGAAGACAGTTCAGTTCCAAGAGACAACCAGAGAGGCATATTTACTCCTAAAAGCTGTTGTTTCTCTGTAACAACTTGCTCTTTTACCAAAACTAAACAAAATTCAAGTCTGACTTTGAATATCTACATATACTTTTGCCTGAAATTTTGATTCCTTCTGCATTTGTGATAGATGGTTTATATCAGTCAGGGGTTCTCCAACCAATTTACCCCCACTCTGAGACAGCAGGCTAAAATGTTATGTTCACTGCTGGAAAAGTCATTTTACTGCAAATGAAGGTAATTACGTGCTGTGTGCAATCCTGTCCAGCTAAGATGGACAGCCAGCCCTTGTGTTTTCAATGCCACATTCCCCACTGCTGGTGAGACAAAGGGCTTGTCTGAGTTGCTGCGCAGTGGCCCTGCTGCAGGGTGTGCTGCAACAACTGCACTGGCTCCAGGGAGCCACTCACTGCGTGACGTGCAGCTCCAACACACTCGCTCATGTGCAAGAGCTCTCAGAGACTGCTGAACTCCCTGGCCTCACTATGCATACATATTGCTCACTTCTCATTGTGCTTTTGGTTTGTTCTGTTCTTTCAAGTCCATGCCTAATGAAAACAATGGTAATTCTATCACTGATTTCAGCTTTATCTCTGATTTCATGGCAACTAAGACTTCAAAGACGTCTCGCAAATTAAGAGATTGCTCCACATTAAAAACTCCTTCATGGACTGGCGAACCCTGATCTTTCAACATCTGGATTGCTAATTTAGAGGAACTTTGTCTCCAAAGAGTATACAACTTTTCTTTGCTACCTCCAAATTTGATTCTGCATGGTGCCTCCAGGAAAAACAGAAACAAACACTCTCTTGACAGAACGGCATAAAATAAGCACGGGACTAAAGGTATTGCTGGATCATGGCAACACAGCAGCACCATGACAGTAGAAGCTCTGTGGAGCCCAAATTTAGACAACATAACCAGATATTAGATGTAAAGTTGGATATTAAAAGTCTAACTCTGACCCAAACTGATGCTTCACCTATAAAGTGGTAGAAACCCTTAAAGTAATACTTTACATGAATTTATTATTTTATTAAATATTGTACTTACCTTATTGGCAGAGGACAGATAGATGTAGTTATTATTCACTGGATCAAGGCGAAGTTTGTGGAAAATGGGGGTTTCTTCCTCAATTTCGTACAAAACCTCTGGACAATTAGATTCCATATCCTCATTAAGAATAGCCTAAAACACATGGAATTTAATTTTTCCCAGGTTCTTTTACTGATCAGTCAACATTGTAAACAAAAGCCTAATTTCAGCTACATCAAATCTTCTGAAATGAATTACTGTGCCCTGATTCCAGTCAGTTACTGCACTGGTTCTTGCAAAGGAGAAAGATAAATGAAAAAAACACTAGAACAGAAATTCAACAAAATCCATGCCAGACACGTTTTGCACTGAATCTGGCACTGGTTTAGCACATGAAACATGCCTTCCACCAAGCATGTTGTTGCTTGATGCAGAAACTGAATGTGGAAGAGATGCCTATATCCCAAAGTCAGAATGCATTATGTACTCTTACGAATGGAGAAAAAAGTATTTGCCTTCAGAAAACAAATTAATATCCAGACCCTCACAATGTAAAAAGGAACGTACACAAGTTGCTCCGTGGCTTCTGTAAATATACATCTGTGATGATATTTCTTTTTTCTTACCTTGCCCAGCTCTAATGTTTTCCATTACCCTTTGCACAGAATTCAAGGGAACCAAACTTTATTTTGCAAGTTAATAAGGACACCAACATTGTTTTTTCATGACTGAACAAGGGTGATATGTTCACGGTCTCCATTGTGTTCAGGAGACAGGGAGCACTTCAATTTCATTTTTCATTTTCAAAAGCACAATGGAATCAAATGGGCAAAAGCTTTTCAAGGTCTCTGCTATATTCCTCTCCAAATGTCTACTTAATAAAGACAAAGAATGAGAGTCATCCTTTGCAGTTTAGACACATTCTTGCAGATTCTTGCAAAACCCAGAAAAAAATTAAAGACATCTGAGTGGTTGAAATATTTGATAATGAGATAAGATGACTTTAATTTCCAGGTGAGTGATTTAAATTAGCATAGGTCAGGTATTGAGAAGCTAAGGCAAAATGAATCTTGACTTCTCTCTCTAACAGACAGCTATTCACATCAAACAGATAGGCTAACAAACAAATAAATATGCTTCCAAAATCTAACAATATTTAATATTTCTACTGGAAAATCAAAGCAAGGAAGGAAACAAAGACAGAATAACTGGGAACTCTGCAGTCCATAAATTAATAGTGTGGGCATTAGCAGACTAAAGAAATGTATCCTTGAATTTTAGGCAGGGTACCTAATTGCTTTTGAAAGTTATCTTGCTCTCCAAGTGACAATACAGCGGTTATTTCACAAACAAACAAAAAAGAAATAGAGACTCAGGGGGTTATATCTGTTTATAATACAGTGCCTAAACCAGGAAACATTTACCCACTTGAACACAGCAGCAGCTGATGGAGAAGGGAAGAACTGCCACACTCGTCTTACCTTCAGTAACTGTCCATCATCTGTTCCCAAAAAGAGAACTATCCTATTCAAAACAACTGTGCCATAAACAGCCACTAATCCAGAGTGAATCAAGGTAGGTAGTTTCTTGATTGATGGTGCCTCCTGAAAATCAAATACAAGAAAAAGGTATCACAAAATCATTCAACTATACTCCAAAACTTTAAGAAAAAGAAGGATGCCTGGGCAGATTCTCAGAGAGCCCAACTTAAGATAAAACTTTCGGTAACATTCTAATTCTGAAACAATTTCAGAGCAACACATCATGAGAAATGGCACATGAAACTAGTTTTTTATACATGGCAACTCTCCACAGCTGTGACAAAGATTACATCTACTGAAGCTGAATCACTGACCTCAGTGGGATACAGACTTGGCCCAGCAGCAGTAAATTACTGTGCAATAGAATCTCTCTTTTTTGGTACATAATGTCCTGGGCTTATTCTGCATTGCCAGTTCTTCTCAATGAAGCCTTGCTTTGCCACAGATACACTCAGCAACCACTTTTAAAGGCATGCAAGTGTTCTGCAGGAAGGAGACTCTTCAAACAGACTGTGTGTGTCCAAAAACGCAAAGCTTCATCCTCCTTGACAGTAAAGGAAGTTGGGACTTGAGCATTGCATACATATAAAAATGATATAAAGCAGTATAAAGTTCATGTAGCTGTGTGAACTTTAAAATGAACATGTTACACTCAATTCTCCATCCAAGCTGGAGGAAGTTAAGTGGCAAACACGTAAGCAGCTCATGAAAGAAAACATCATGCAGGAAATCCCAGAATCTTGTGAAAGGAAAAACCAAACCAAACAACCCTGACTGCAGACGACTGAGTGCCGAAAGGAAATCTACATGGGTGATAATAGACCACTTGGCGGCTGAACTCCCTAGAGGCCCAGGTATCTCCCTAGCAAGCAGTAACTCAGCTTTAAAGTCCTCTCATTGCTTTAGGTCAATCTCTGTGGTAGATACTGCCAAAGGTGTGATCCC
The DNA here is from genome assembly GCA_026770055.1 of Myrmophylax atrothorax. Classification (NCBI taxonomy): domain Eukaryota; kingdom Metazoa; phylum Chordata; class Aves; order Passeriformes; family Thamnophilidae; genus Myrmophylax; species Myrmophylax atrothorax. The sequence continues at coordinate 44,700,850 of JAOXXN010000265.1, read as the reverse complement.
ATCTGCTTTCCAAATGGACCCAACCTCAGTCACATTTTACCTCCCCTTCCCCTCCATTAGTGTAATGTTCTCCAGTGAGCTTAGTTAAGGAAATGATGTGCCTAGAAAACGGTCTGTAAATCCACCTACCTACCTACCTAAACCTTCACTTGAGTAATTCTCCTCATCACATGAACATGTGGCTGTACAGACACCAGTGCTGGCACAAAGAATGGCAGGCATGGAGAGGTAGAGGAAAGAGCTCAGGTAGGACTAGGACCTTGGAAACAAGCTGTAAAGCAGCTTACAAAACCCAAAATTTCAGCCCCAGGGACGGATTCCTAAACCTACAAGAACCCTCCGAATGAATGAACATATTTCACTTTAATGCACAAAACAAAGTGTGAGAATGGACCATCAAAACTGGCATTTACAAGAAAGGTGAAAGCATTTCTCAAAGTTATGATGAACACAACACACTGACAGCTGAATTCAACTCCCTTGCAGGCTAGGATGTTGGCTTAACCCCAAAAAGTCTTTCCACTAGAAATATATTTTTTCAGAACTGCAATCCTAAGTCAATTAAAATGTTCTGAGTTATCTGAATTATTTTAATTAGCTTGAAAGAACAGCCACTTGGAGTAAAAGACTTGATTAACTTTCATATTTCAAGCTGCCATTTCTTTTTTCATGCAGCAATCAGAAGACACATAAACTGTCATGCACTGGCACAAAACTTCAGTCAGACCCACTTGGACATGAGAATCCAGTACCATGGAGGTCTGTGCTAGGGAGGGTGGGGCAGGGTGTGACTGCAAGCATTTTAAGGTGGAAAAAGTTAACTCACTTTTTTAATAGATCAGAAGGTAACAAAACTCCAGGACTGGTGCACACAACGACTCTTCACTCAGGCTAAGGAGTGAGGAAGTGGAGCTTCCAGGCTTTCATTTTCACCAAAATTAGTAAATTGTTTTTCTGCAGTGCACTATGTAGTAGTGCAAGGAAGACAAACCACCCTAGGTTTCTTGCAGGCTCTGTACAACAAGATCACAGAAAAGAGGAGTACTCACCCAGTTTCTGAAAAGCTTTGCTGTCAGATTTTATTTTGACCCATATACTAGTAAAATAACCAGTGTCATATCAGTGCATCCTCCTCATCTGACTGAAGAACCAATACTGACAAGTGTGGAAGTCTCCTCCCCTCCCTATGCCTGCTAGAGGGAGGGTCAAGGCGACATTGAGCTAATATGGATAAGAACAGGGGGAATTCAGACACTGGGCAGTCACAAAAAAAAATTGCCTTCTCTATTTTGCAACCTATTTCTCCAGTTTGCCCATTCCCTCCAGGGTGCAGCTGCTGCTTTCATTCTTCTGTCACCCCTTTTCCATGTGCATTTATTGTTTTAACAAGCCCTTTTACCTCTTCCACTGTGACTAATGGGGTTACAGTACTGTAAGGCCTTCCCAAGCTGCTTCTTTCACAGCTAAATCCATTCTTAAAAATACATCTACAGTCTAAACTTCCTTTATATTTCTCGAGTCACTCATCTCCACAGTCATCTGTTTGTCTACCCTGTAACATTTTTCAGGCTTGTACAAAATGAAGAAAAGCAAAAGAAAAGACAATACTGCTCTGTGAGACCTGACTTTTTTTTAATTCTTCAATCCTGACCTCTGTTCTATTCTATAGTCCCCCCAAAACATTCACATGAACAGGCAAGCCTAGAGATCTCCTGAATTAACTTCCATTTTGCTTTTAAGTTCACCTCACCATGCTGTTCAGTTATTGGCATGGAAGGTATTTATACTCATTTGCTATTTTGCATTTGATTTTCAGATTTATCTCTGTATGATTCTGGCTGCATCAACCATATTCGCACTTCTACTTTATCTTGAATTCCTCCTGATTATTTTACATTGTGTGCCTCAGAGGAAAGGGCAGCATTTTTAGCTCATGCAGCACTCATCATATTGCAGCTGTCCAAAAAGTAAAAATAAAGGGTTTGAGCATCAGAGTGAAAGAACAGATGCAGCTGTACAAAGGGACACAAGACTTGTAAGTGGTGTATAGCAACAGTCAACACTGGAACAATACGTAAGATGTTTTCCAAGGGGAAAAAAAAATCTTCCAGAACCTTATTCTTCTTTCTTAACTTCACCATCCTTTAACCACCTGCTTCAATTTTTACTGTATCAGAGTGTAAAAAACTTAGATATTGGTGCATGCAATGAGCCTTTATTAGGCCTAAGGAGTCAGATTAACTGTTCCAAAATTTTATTTCCAGGAGATTTTTTCATTTGTGCATTGCATAGCAGTGTTTGGTGGACAAAACTGCCCAGGTGAGCCAACTGCAAGAAATCAAGGAGGATGACTGGGAAATCAGAGAGTCTTCAGAGAGACCTTGCAGATGCAAGATCCTGAGGCTCATGATGCAAGGCAGAAGGGACAGTCAGAGGCTGTGCTTCAGCAAGACACTGATGGAGACTTCTGAGATGGGAAAGCTAGAAATTTGTGGCTTCTCACAGCAGCAGAGAGGGTCCTTTTCTGCCCTCAGATCTAAGTTCACAGAATTGGTAAAGTGTCCTAATAAGCAATGAGGGAAAACAAGCTCCATTAAGGAAGGCTTTGAAACCAATTGAGCTTGAACAAAGCATCAGCACAGAGCAAGAGGAAGTGGTGGGTGACTGTAGCTGGAGATTCCCTTCTGTGAGAGATGAAGGCACACACTGGCTAAACAGAAATGCTGTTACAACAGGTTTTACTGTTTTTTCAGGGGGTCCTACTTGATACATTGCAGAGAGACTGCCAGTAATTTTCCATTCTTTGGACCACTGCCCATTGTTGCACATCCATGTGGACACCAAAGGCACTGCCTAGTGCAAATCAGGACTGCAAATCTCTGGGGTCAAAGTGGATGAGATGGGACCCCAGGTTTTGTTAACCCTATGGGGTTAGTGAAGAGTGGATTTGCTACTCACAAGATAAAATTGACTGCAGATATGATAATCAATGGCAGCCTTCACTGTAGTGATTATGAAACAACTGGGTTCATGATCCTAAGGACCACGAGGCAAGAACAACCGAGTACAGTGCTGGACACCAGGCTTCAGTTTGTTCAGGGAAATCATCTGGGAGATCCTCTGACAGGCAGTTTAGAAGGGAAATGCAGCTTGGAAAGCTAACAGGTCTTTCAGGACATCTCCTCAGAGCACAGAACTCAAGTAAACAAGCAGACATACCAGGAGATGGCCTCTAGCTAAATAGGGAAGTCATGATTGAACTACACTGCAGACCAAGTGACTAAGGAGGAACCGCCTGAACACACAGGGATGGTGCTAGAAAAACCCAAGCTCACCTGGTGTTGAAACTGGCAAAGTATCTTACGGGCAACAAGAACTTCCACCACCACATGAGCAATAAAAGAATAAACAATGAAAACATGCACCAACTGCTGAATAGGTTAGGAGACCTACTGACAGTGGATGCAGACATGGCTCTGGACTTCACCAGCAACATCTTGTGGTCCTTTGTACATACAGAGATCAAGGAGGAGAGAAACTACCAGTACTGGAAGAGGATTAAGCCAGGGATCTCTCAAGAAATCTCAGCTTTTAGAAGTTTTAGGGAAGACAGATGGGATCTGTAGGAAGATGCTGAGAGACGGTCTGATGAGGCTGAAAGGTTGTTCTCTCGTGTTTCAAAAGTTGTGGCAACCAGGGGAAGTCTCCAACTGAATAAATGTACCCATCTTCAAAAAAGACAAGAATTACCTAGGGAACTGCACATGGACCAGTCTCACTTTTCCCTGGAAAAATCATGGAAAAAATCCTGTTTGAAACTCTTTCTGGACACAAGAAGAAGAACAAAGTAACTGAGAAAAGCCAGCATAAACTCACCATCATAAATCATAAATCATGCTTGACCAACCTGAAGCATTTAGAAGACTTGTAAATGTGGTACTTTGGGACGTGGGTTAGTGGTGGACTTGGCAGCGCAGGGTTAATGGTTGGACTCAATGACCTTAAAGGTCTTTTCCAAAACTGAGCTGGTTCAGCCTACAGAACAGACAATTTCAGAGGGACCAATAAAACAGCGCCAGGCTCTGCACTGAGATGTATGCAAGATAACAGAGATAACGACACAGACTGAAACAGCAGAGGTTTCTAGCGAACAGGAGATTAAAAAACAACACTATAAAGACAATCAAGCAGAACAGGTTGTCCAGAGAGGTTGTGCACTCTCCATCCCTGGAGCGCGAGAGTTGACAGGTCTCCCATGGCTTTCCACACTACACAAGGATGAACTGAAAACTCATTGAAACCAGGCAGAAATACTCACTTCAGAAACATTAACTCTAGAAATTCATCAAATATCAGATGCAATACTAGTAGTCTGCAATACACAGGAGATTGACTTTAGTACTAGAAAATTAATTACAGGATCAATTTTGATACAAAATTATATTTAGAAGCCTGTAATTCTTTCCATAAATAAAAGACCATGAATCACTTTGGAATGAGTTACCACATAAATTCAAATGTCATTCCCGCAAATTAATGGCCATGATTAAACAATGTGATTCTGTTGACTTCAGAATCTCATTTCAGTAGAGCTTATACTTGCTAAGATTTGTCCCAGGACTCCAAACTATGCTTGATAAATCAAGGAGAATATACCAACCTTGATATTTATGAACCACTGAAAAATGAAATTCAAAGTTCAAACTGTTATATATGTTTACTTGCACTAAATAACAGATGAAAATCTAAGCAAGATAGCTTATCATTTAGTAACTATCACAACTACTTGGCTTTTGCACATCATAAAAATAAACATTATAATCTAAACTACAACAACTTCTCTCTTACAGGTATTTGCCTAATACTTTTTTGGATTTTTCTCCCTGAAAAATTGTAGGATCCTTTTCTTCCCATGCAACATTTTAATGGCAAAACCAATTTCAAGTTTAGTCATTGCCATTGCGGTTAGGTAACATTCTAGCATTCCTCCCAAGTTTTTTAGTACTCAGTCAGGTTTCTGAAAAGAAGTGGCGAATAAGGTTCGGCAAATTTACATTTTTGACCAAGGAAATTGTGAAGAAGTGCACTTACATACATGCAGGTTATGAGAGAGTGTTAACACGGACACCTTGAGAGTGCATATAAGTAGATATATTCGAAACTAAGAGATGTGTGGTTCATAGGAAAAAAAAAGCTGAATGTAAAACTGCAAAATGTTTTCAGAGTAGTTTCTTCTAAAACACCACTTGCCTCTTGCTAACTAGGGATCATGTCTCTGGGAATCCATTACTGTGATGTCCAGATAAAACACATCCAACTAGGACAAACTGCTTTGTGCACACTACTGCATAAAGCAAAAATGGGATTAGCTAGATCTCATAAACAGTAATTCCACAGAATTTGCAGCAGTCACATACTTTTGATAAAGTGGCTAAGCAAGGATCTTAAAAATTAGTAATTTTCAATGACAGGCTCTAATCCAGCATTAAAACTTAATGCAAATGTTAACTTTGGCCTAAGAGGCAATGCAAGACTAAAGAGATTACACCTGCAGTGAGTTCCTACAGGATGCAGAGCAATTTGGTTCCAACCCAGTGAAGTACTCAAGCTCATGCTTAGCTTAAAATGCATAGGCATGAAGATGATGGAACTACTTATACGCCTAATGTTAAATATGTCCTTAAGTGCTTTATTGGGTTAGGGCCAGAAAGCTCAGGATCTTACAGGAATGAGTTCAAAGCAGAACATGCAGCAATAGCATAGCAGGGAATTCAGGACCACAAATACCCTGGGCTAAGTCCCTCTTGCAGCATCCTTTTGAGAAACACAGTGTCAACACAGAGCTAATACACGCAGCTGTGTGAGTGTAGAGGGATAAGAGGATGTCTGAAGGATGACAAGATCAGAAGGAAAACAAACTGCCACTTTTCCCTAATGAATATGCCAACTATAAATTGTATTCCTGCAGTGAAAAAATCCCTGTGTTTTCAATTCCTACATAAACTGAGAGTCTGTGTCTGGGATCTGTGTACCCCATCACATCACACTCAAGCTCCAGCACTCAAGTGTTCCCAGCAAAGAACATTAAGACCCGCAGCACCCTATAACACATGACATCTGCAATGCAAAAGCCAGACTGACCTTCAGCATGGTCCATTCATCACAAGCACCATACAAGTCTTGCACTCCAAGCACTAATAATGCTGCAAAACATTCCTTTGCCCAGGACCAACACTGTCTTTAAAGGACCAGACTTTAAAGCACGTGTTAAGTACTGTTGCTTGCTGCCATTCCTACACACCGTAGTACAACATGCTCGTGACAGCTCCGTGCGAGGCACTCCCTTCTGTGAGCTGTTGCACACACTTCCACAAGCTGTACACTGATGGATGTGCCACACTCCATCTTCCTGTCAGCTCTGAAGCCTGTGTGCTTCTGAGTCCAAGAAGAGCATATTCCATGTTTGCAGGGACTCACATAATTGGTGAGAGACACTAGAAGGATCTGGTCTAAAACAACCCAGAAGCAGCAGCATATGGGCTTGTCATCTCCACACTTACTCTGCAATAGCCTAGATTAACCTTCTGTAGTATAAAAAAACTATTAGAGCTGAACTACATGCATTTGTTTCTATGTTTATACACCATAAGTACAAATAATTAACTTCAAAAGGAAACTAATTAGCCATATAATGTTATAGGTCATATTACTTCACAGGACCCAGATGTCCTGCTATCTCACAAAATATTAAAATACCACTTTTCTCTCAGTCGTATACAGTATTTATTTTGCCAAAGTATCATGATTAATAACATCATCATAGTTAGGAAAATGAGGTTAAGTAACGTATCCTTTTATTGACTGTTAAAATTGGGATTCTTCAGCAATGTACCCAAATATAATCCCAATTTTCAGGGAGGATGAGCCTTTTGGGACACAAACGTAACTCTGGAGTCACGGGAGTCTGATCTGAATCAGACTAATCCTGACACAAGTGGATCATTGATTTTTCATATTCAGGCCCTGAGAGGCAATGGGGACACAGAATTGCCCTGTGTGCAGAAATATGTGCCTCATCTCACCGGCATTATGTTACTCTATGAAATACATGAAACACTCCTGAAATTTCTTGTATGAGGCTTTGTAAAGTGTTTATAAAGGATCTACTGCCCAGGGAGGTTTCTTTTCCTGTTTTGTTTTGCAGGCTCAGAAAGCACCTCACAAATAAACTTCATAAGTAATTAGGAACAAACAATACAAACTATAATTCCAACAAGCACATAGGTATTTTGGGATCAGGATGAGACTTCAAATTCCTTCGGGAAGTTTGCCTTGTGAGAGCACAGAAACCATGAAGTAAGCTGTAAGCTAGCAGTGGGAATCAAAGGATTGGCTCAGGCTCTGTAGTGAGCTTCACTATTTACTTCAGCACAGTTGTCTCACCCACGTGTGGGGTTCTCATTCACAACTACGTCCTCTAACACTGGCAATAGTCTTGCAGCTCAGTAGGGAGATGAGCAGACTGAATATCACGTGCCCTCCAGTAATTTGGAAAAATCTCAGCATTGCACTCTGCTATGAGTTAGATTTGGGAAGCCAAGGAGTGACAGTAAATCTACTGCACTTCTTTCAAGGAATTTCCAACAAACTCCTGTTGTAACACAGCACAGATTCAAGGGTTAAGCTTCAAAGTCCCTGAATGATGGAGGAACAGCAAAAAGCTTAGGGCTTGCTTTATGATGGCTTGCTTGATCCCCTATGGTTCTCCTTGATATTTTTCAGTGTTCCTTTTGCCACAGCTCTGAAAAGACTTATGAGTGTAATTTAAAAGCATGGACAGGCATTGCAAAAGCACCTTCTTCAACTGAATTACATTGTTACCTTCTTGAATTTAATTTTTAGTTAATTTCTTTACTACCAAGGCCACAGCAAAGCCTTGTTTATCCCGCCCTCCATGTGCCCAGCTCACCCTCAAAAGGAGGAAGGAGCCAAAGAGAGAGTGTCACTGAAGTAGGTGACCAGGGGATCTCCATGGGATACCACTGCCTGTGAAAATGTAACCACTGCAACAACAAAGAGACATCGCCTATTGCTGTCTGCTGCACATATGGGTTTGGAGGGGTGTGTGCAAGCCCTCCCAAGCAAGGCCAGTCCTGGGAGGCTTGGGAAACACCCACCGCTGAACAAGCAACCACAGATAACTAGTAAGCAATAGGGATAACCATGCACACAACCCAGTGCACAGGAGTCAACGTGATGGGCTTTTTTCCATTTTTGATGTAGCTGCAATGACATGAGATGTGAATGCACAGAATACGGTAGGATATGCTGTACTGAAAATGAAGTACAACTAATTCTAGGCAGAAAAGGGCACATTGAGTGAGGAGCCTAAGACCCAGGCTTTACTCAGGATGCCCTCAGGTGCTCCCTCAGACACATCTTTCTCAACAGATAGGTGGGAAGTCTACTCCAGGAACTGGTAAGGGATCAGCTTTTTAGAAACAGGAAGAGCTGGAGAAATCACTAGGGCTGACAGAGCCAGGGGCTGATGTGCAAAGCCTGATGTGGCTCTGAAGTTCCCCACGAACTTCATGTGCCTTCAGGTCAGGGACACTCAACGAGTCATGCACAGGGACACCAGCCACAACAACAGTGTCAACAAGGGCATGCAAGACGAAAGCTTAGCAAAACCATGCCCAGACTTACACAGCGCTTCCCATTCATATTGAAGTGTGTGGATGCACACGCTTGCTTCTTCATCTCCTCCATCCCAAAGATGCAAACAGCGGTGGTGTTCCAGGCCTTGGCATTGTGGCTGTGGCGGAAAACGCCAACCCACCAGCCCCGCTCACCCTGGCGTACAAGACTGGAGGAAACGATGAGGCTCCTACAGCCGCAGTCCAAATAGACATGTCCCTGCAAAGTCAGGCCACGCTCTGTGGGACGCAGCTGGCTCAGGACAGCCATGCTGGGTGGTTCTGTGTTATTACCCAACCTGGCCTTCAACGTGTAGTACGGAAAGAAGAGATGATCCCTCCATTGGAGCGCGTCAACGAAGTGCAAAGGCTCTTCCTTGCGCTTGATGATGCCCAGATCCTCCTCGGACTTCAGGTTGACCATGCTGCGCACCGTGATGACAGTTTCCTTGTCCGACTTGGAGGGCTCACAGCGCAGGTGGTTCGTGTCGGCGCTGGTTGAGTAGGTGGCCGCCACAGCCAGGTACCAGGCGCCCGCCTGCTGGAAGACGACGCCGGCGGTGGAGCCGTCGGGCAGGCAACTGACCACCTCCCTTTCGTTCAGGCGCTGTCGGTAGGACGGCTGCTCCCACACCTGGCAGGCACCGTCCTCCTGCGTCCAGCCGGTCAGCAGCACGCCCACCCCGCCGGCCTCCTCGTAGTACAGCAGCAGGTTGCTGCGCATGCCGGGGGGCTCCCCGCA
>JAOXXN010000265.1:44670708-44684028 GCA_026770055.1 Myrmophylax atrothorax | reverse complement strand
CAGCACATCAGAGACAGAGAAGGTAGCCCAAGCTGCAGGTTTTCCAGGGCCCGCAGGCTGCGATCTGCAAGGTGGTACGTTTTTTCTTCGGAAGTCATCTAAGGAAGAATCAGAAAGGTAATGGAGCAAAAGACAAGCTTGGCACATTAAACACCTCATGTTCTGTGGAGAATATTTTTCAAAGTTTTCTAAGAAGAAACAACCTTTTAATGAGCTTATTTAAAAAAACCACTATTAACACAAAAGCAGTACTTAGTCGGGGTTTTTTAGAGATTTTGAAGAAAATCTAATTAATTAAGTTGGCCAAATTAATTAAACTAATGAAATTAACCAAGAGATCTTTCAGTTTTGTGTCCAGAGGCTACAAAGTTATTTTTTGCCAGTTAATCTCTTCAGTGTTCCCACTCTGAGCTAATAGAAAGACCCGAGATATACACTACCTTTGCCACCAGAGAGCAGTGGAGTTAAGTATTTTAATTACAATTATAATTGTTTTTAATTAGTGACATGCACTATAATGCAAGAGCTTGCCTTCCTTTGAATGCTGTTGAATAGTGGTGTGTCTGGTGGAAACAGGAACAAACCCCTAAATATGATACAAATTTGCTTGATGCTTTTCTCTCTTTCTCTTCTCTCTTTCTCTCTCTTTCTCTTTCTCTCTCTCTCTCTGTCTCTCTCTCTGTCTTTCTCTTTGGGAATGGAAGGCCAGAGGATTCTGGATTGTCAGAAGAAAACAGGGAAGGTGGATTCTGTATGTGAATGAAGGTTGTGGAAGTAAGAGGCCTCCATGTATGTGAGATCAGTCAGCTTCCCCATTACAAATGCCACTGAGCTTATTTATTATCTGCCAAAATGTCTTGTACCTCTTCTCTCTTGTTACAAGTATCTGTGGCTTTTTCCTTAGTCTACAAATGCATCCAGGACCCCTTATGTTCCCCACATCCTCTAATTTAAGTAATTCACCAAATAATCTGCCGGAAGACCTCCTATCCAAATAGCCCGGTAGTATTATAGTGATACCACTTACATGGAATGAAATGTTTACTGTACAGTTTGAAACTGAAATGGAGCTTAAATTACTGAAGCATACCATGCTTTAAAACCTTTCATTACTTAATCTACATGAAAGGACACCAGATGTCTTTATGAGTCTTTTTTTTTTTTTTTTGGTGAAGAGTATATTGCTTTTAATATTCTAGCTGAAATATAACAGAGGCAGGTCCTCAGCTGGTATAAAATGTCACAAGTCTGCTGTGGTCAATGAAGCAATAGCAGTTTATCCCAAAGGAGGATCTGAAACAAAAGAGGATATTTAGTGTGAATTGATAGGAAAAATAAAGTCATAAATTGTTTGTCTGCAAAATCAATGCCTGAAAGGTGGTGGTGTTCTCTGTATCTCCTTATCTCCATATTCGCTGTATACTCTTTTATCTCATAATCTCTGTATTCTTTAATTCACCCATAGGTGAAAGCAAGAAGTAACAATGAGTGTTGGCAGCTACCAGGCTAAGAGGGGCTTCAAACATTTTGAAGGGTGGGATTATAATTCAAAATAATCTTTACAAATTGGAGAAGTGTCTTGGGGTAAAAATAGAGTGAAATTTAATACAGAAAAACCCACACCATTTGTTTGGCTGTAAAACCAGTGGCTAGAAAGATGATGCAAGTTCCTTGAATGTAGAAGGTTCCACATGTAACTGAAACAACTAGTGTCACAGACAAAAGTTTGTGAGAAACACAGGAACACACATTTTCACAGAAAAAGATCCATGGGCTAGCCTATCACAAGCTGGGATAAGAGTCAACAGCATGATGCTTTTGTGCAAAATCACTTGGAGATAAAAATTCTGTGTAAGCAGAAATATTGCCTGCCAAGAGCATGAAGCAACCCTTCTTCTCTATTCAACAGTGGCAAGACTGCAGCTGATGTGTTGCCTCAGTTTTTGGGCATTGCCCTTCAAAGCGGAGAAGAACCAGTTGAAAGCAACAAAAACCAGAATAGACCTTTGAAGACAACACTAGATTAATTAGAATTGTTTTGAATTTGTTTTTCTCCAGAGGGAAAGAGAAAAGGATAAGCTCTGAAGGGTTGCCATGATCTTCAATTATGCAACAGAATGGGAAACTTGACTGTTCCCCCTGACTGTGGTTGATTGCATGACAGGAAAACTACAGTGAGTAAGGTTCAGCTTTGACATTGGGAAATGTCAGGAAAGTGAAGTCTCAAAGGGCTGGTCACTGAGCAGTAATTAAGAATGTAAACCTTGTTCAGGAATGGCAGGCAGAGTTCATCCTGCTGGGGTGGTTCCACAATGTCCCACCAAATTTGCAATTGCTGTTCTGACCCAATCTTGCTGAAAATAACTGGGCCTGGGAAAGGCACAAATAAGTGAATCAGTGGAAGAGGGATGACACTATTTATTAGGGAAGATGTGTTATGCATTCGTGTTTCATATCTTCATCTCAGACTCAAGCCAGTAGAATTCTGTGTGATGGTATGATGGCATTTTCTTTTGTCTCTCATTCCCTATCAGTCCCTTGTGTTTATTATTCCTTCTTCCCATTCAAATTGTTTGGGGGTTTTTGAGGGGTGGGGAGGTGGGGAAAGGAGTTCTTACTCTCTTGTCCTATTGGAACCTCCTGCATTTTACAGGAATTAGGAAAAAGCTCCTAAAAGTCCACCTGGGAATGCTGGCCTCTGTAACCCCTATGAGAAAAGTGAAGGTTCCCTCATACTGTGACAGCTGTGGAGGCCACTAAGCTTGAACAAGGCAAAAGAAAGTCAAGGTTTTGCAGGTAGAACATTTGCAAAGTATTGCCTGGGAAAACTGATGAGAAAATATTTCACTAATATGTCTCTGTTAAAGGTAGAAGAATTATCTCAAATATGAAAGACAACAATTACTGAAACATGAAAAAGGGATGTGAATCTTCTTTTAAGTACAATTTTAAAGGTAACACGAACTTTATGTGTTAATCAGTAGTTTTAAAATTGTCTGTGACTAATCAGCAAATATTTTTTTGCGTTTAATGTACTTAAGACAGAATAAAACTTGACTACTTCGGGGTTTTTTTTGTTTCATTATTTTTCTTTCTTTTTTCAGTTAGGATTTTAATCAGTGTAGAAAGTCCCTCATGGCAGTCAAAGAACTTCAGAGATTGAACATTTCAGTCACAACTAGAAATCAGAGAAAATAGGGCTGCAGAGCACCTTGAGAGGTCTTCTAGTCCATCCTCTCTCTCATAATGTAGGAACAGCTACAAGTAAATAATCCTCAAGATATTTTTATCTCTCTATTTTATCCCTTTCTTTGTAAGAGTCATCAGTGGTGAAGAATCTTCATGCATGAGCTGTGCCAGGTCTTCTCTGGCTATTTAGGAAACTATCACTGCAAGTTTCCTGTTCCATCCTGCTCTTTGAGGTGTCTGCCTAGCAGCTGGAGACTGAAAATAGAGAATCAAGCTCATGACACAGTCTGTGAAAGTATGCTTGAAGCTGCATGGCTGAGATGAATTTGCTTCTGCTGTGTGCAAAGGAAACCCTGGAAAATGGGTGAGAAGTAGAGGTGGGGATTTGTTCAGCTGTTTGCTTCTTCCTAACCCCAACACCTTCCACTTAAGAAGTGAATGTTGGTATGGCAGGATGTTCTCTGGGCCAGTGGTTCCCAGAGGAGGAACAACTCACGAAGGTGAGAATTGCATCTATATCTAGTTTGAGCAGTAGGCGTGTTTCTGCCTAGTGCTGAAGTCTGGTGTGGTAGGAGGGAGACCTACAACTAGGAGGAACAACTGGAAGAGAAACTATTTTGGAAACTGTCCTTCCAGGCAGTTATCTTGGTGCACAAAGGGCAGAACACTATGGCACTTGCTGGTGTGTGTTTATGGTGATTAAGCTTCACAGGTGGCTCTGAGAAGGCATCAGGGATCTGTCATTACGACCACAAGCCAGCAAGTGGGATCGGAGTTGTGCTGAGCCCCCCAACAATGTTCACTCTCACTACTGCCTCTCCCATCAGCCAGCTTTTCCAGTTTCCAAACGTTGCCTGGTACTTTCTGCTGCTCCTTCCCAGCTTTCCACACGCAAAGTTATCTCTTTGAACTACCACGGCTGGCCACAGGTTTGTAACCACCTGCATCTTACGACACCTGTGTTTATTATCTCCTGTGAAGAGTGTGTTGGTGGTTTTCCTAATCATTCTGATACACTGCCTTGAAAGTGTTATTTTACTTTCATGTGGTGCTCTTAGAGCTTTGACTGAGCATTTACAAATACATTTATTATTATAGCTAGATGTTTCCAGCTGCTACTGTCAGAGTAGTTGCTTCTCTATGGTCAAGAACTCTGAGGTCCACCCCAAGGTTCAGCCCTGAAAGTTCCTGAAAGGGTTTTGGGCTCAGTCCAAAGGCTCAAGGCCATAACAGTGAAAACCCCATGTCTTGGGTAAGTCCCTGAGGGTTTTGCCAGCAGCAGGGATGATATGGCAGCAGAAGCCTTCCTGCACACACTTAACTGATGTGTGGTACATCTCCAGTTAACATGGGTCACAGCCAGTGCCATTGCAGCTCTGCTGCTCCTGTTACCCTGAGCAGGAGCATGAAGCCTGCAGGGGAGCACAAGCACCAGCTGCCTTCATGCCTATGTGAGATGCACACATTCCGGGGGCCAGTATTTCAGCCCCAGTGTTTCTTCCACAAACACTGATTCACGAAGTGTTGATACTGTACAACATTATGTCAGCTTTTAAATTGTCACTTTGGGTATTGAGGGTCTGGGTCTGCCTATTTGTTTTCCTACAAAGTATGTGCACGCACAGACACACACACACACACACACACAATTATATGTAACATATGTATAAAATTATATATAACACACACCTACATGGGTAAATAGAAATATATATAGCATCAAAGGCAGGGAATATTATAGTGTGCTATAGCATAGACTATATATAGCCAGGAGCTCACTGAAGCTATTTTGCTTCCCATGAGGATCACATCCCTTCCCACAAATCATTACATAACCTTCCCATGGCAACTGCAGCAGTTGCCCAGGAAAATAATGTTAGGAAAATGTGTATATTTAGCTGTTTCAATGAAAAAGGGCGTATTCCAAGGGTAATTAAATACCTCAACATCTAACTCTTTTAATACTCATGAGAGAGACTGGTAACAGTTTCCCTTACTAGGATCTCCCTGAGCTTAGCTGGAAGCTTTTTACCAGATGGACACGAATACACTGGAGTAGGGAAATTTTGGGGCTAGTAATATTTGTAGTCTATATTTTAGCCACTGGGTGCCGCTACCAAATCAGTTGTCAAAACCAGTTTCTCTATAAAAGACAAGATTGGAGTTTTAACAGCATGCCTTGTTCTACCTTAGCCTGTGACACTAAATTTTGTGGGGCTCCCTGTTATCCAAAGGTTTATACAATAACCCTTTTCTCACAGCTGCCAATGGGCTTCAGTTCATCTACAGTCAAGCTGTTTCTTCACAGAAGAATCATAGAGTCATAGAATGGCTTTTCATTAAAGTGCTCAAGTGAAAGGTGGACAGGATTAACAACAAAAAGATCTAAAAGAAAGCTTTAAGCAGTATTTCATAAACATCATTTAGTTATAGAGGGTTTAAAAACCTGATTCTTATTATATGGTTTGAGAGGAATCCGCTGAAAATAAATTGTGGATCTCTGCTGTTACACAAATTCATAAAAAGTATTAGTGAAACAAGACAATTGATTAATCCTATTCCAACTTCAAACACTTATGGAAAAGTGTTGTTTCAGGTTTTTTTTTAGTCAAGTGCAGATTTTTTCAATCTGGTTCTTCACTTTATCCTCACTATTTTAAGTGATTTTGTTCTGTTGGGAATTGCTGAATATAAACACAATACTGCCACAGTAGTCTAATGATACATCCAGACCTGAGAACTTTTATTTGCAGTCCTTATTGGTTATGGAAATGCATCTTTCTAACACAGAAAAAGTGTACATCTGAACAGACGCAACTACTTCACAAAAAGTAGGGGTTTTTTTGAGCATGAGCATTTTGCAGCATCTTCAGACAGAGGGAGAAACTGTGATGCTGTCGAGTTACCTCTCCAACAGCAGCTGGACAGATGCCAGCTGAAAACCACTGACAGGAGCGTTCAGGTCTGCTCTGAGAGGCAATGACAAAAGGAAAGGAGGATGTGGTGGGAATCCTGTGTTGAGTGGCCAGAGATGAAGAAGGGAGTGGTGATAGCAGCAGTACAAGGGATAAGTGACAGGAGGAAAAGCAGCAGGACTTTGGGGGTGGAGGGAAAGGTGTATAATACTACCAATTTTCTGTAGTGAGCCTTTCTTACAAAACAATTGGGAGCCACTAACCTACAATTCATGGTTCTGCAGGTGATAAAGACCATGTCCTCATCCTGGAAATCATAATTTTTTCTTGGAAATTGTAATAACTTTCATGCTGCTGGCACCTGGCCAAGTCAAGTATAATTTCGCTGATCCTCTGCCTGAAATCAATTTGTGATACTGCAGCATGGTGAGGGCCTGGCAAATAACCTCAGAGAGCTGTTCTTGATTGCAGAGGGAAATTCATATTTTAAACAGAAATTTACCTCTATTCATGCCCAGTTGCTTTCACTTGCCTGATATTAGCTCATGCAAGAGTGAGTTTCAGGCATGCATTTCAATGTCAAGACTTTGAAAAGAATTTCACATTTTTCTGCTAGTTATATATCACCTTGTTTCACTCCCCTGTATTCTGCAATACTCTGGATTTTAAAAAGTAAATAAAAGGAATTAAGGCCAACCATGCCATTTCTGTGCAAGGTAAGGGACTGATTTTCCCACAGGAAAATAGTCTGCTCAATTCCCTAAATGTAAGCTCAATAAAAATCCCCAGATTCTCATTAAATGGCTGGAATGTATCAGACTGTAGAAATCAAAACACTGCTGAAATCGTTCAGAGAAAGCTCTGGCAGTCTCCTGCCTGATGTGCATGTGAATATGTATGTAGGCATACACCTTCTCCTGCCCTACTCTGTGGCAGCTCAGCTGCTGGATTACCTTTGTGTTTGGACCTGGGCAGTCCATTGTGGTTACCTGCTTTCAGAGAATAGGAAGTACTTGGATATCTGCTCCCCAACAGGATGAAAAAACCTTCCAAAATACTAAAATCCTCTACTAAACACATTCACATTGCTCTGGCAAGTCCAATCACTGTCTTAAAACTTTTTTTCCCTAGAGAGGTGCTGCAATGAGGTTTTATTTGCATGAGCTATTTACTCACAGGTTAACTAGCACCATGTGAAGTCATTATTGCTGTCCATGAACCTGTGTCCTGAGAGAACAGATAAACCTCCCTGACCTCATGTGTTGGGGTAAGCAGCACCTTTTGAAGCTACTATGACTGCTCCAGGGCTTTGCATTCTCTTGTTCCTCCTTTGTGAGGATTTTGGTGTAGAACACTGGTTTCTGTGGCAGCTGGATAGGAACTGTCAGAGCACTGACCATTACTGGAAAAAGAACAGGCACTCAATTCCATTTGCAAATGCAAGTGGAGGTGTGTTTTCCCAGACTGATGACCATGACCCCTTTTTCTTAATAAAAATCTCTTTCTTTGCATCATTTCTCACCTGCCTGCTTGCAGGTTTAAGAGCAGGCTGGGCCAGTGCCTTTAGCTTTTGCAGGTCTTAGAATGTGGGCTGAAGTTGCTAAGGCATGTGGCAGATGATTGACAATTGCATTCACAATAGTGAGAAAGAACAATACTTATTTAAAGAATTAAACTAATGAAGAATATGGCAGAAGGATGTGGGACAAGGGAGTAGCACAACCCAACTGCCACAGGACCTGCCAGCAGATAGCTGTAGATAAACCATAGATACTTGTGCTAAACAAAGACAATTGTTGTCCTTTGGAGTTTTCTTGATTAGAGCACCAGTGAAACACAACTGTGTATTTTTTAAAAGATCTGACAGAAGCAAAAGTGCAAATGCATGGAAGGAGGTCTGACTCAGTCAATCACTTTTTATTGATGCTCCATGCAGGCAAATTGGCAGGAGCAGAAATCTAAGATTGCCTGAGAAATAAAAAAGAAAGGCGGCATGGTCTTCTGTAGTGAAGACTGGAGAATAAAACAGTGAGAGATCTACTAAACTTCTCAGCAGGGGAAGAGCCTGCCCACCTTCACATGTACAGCTGAACAAATACTCTGCCTTTGCTGTGATCCAAAAATACAGTGCCTGAGCCTCCTTTCCTCTATTAGCTTTCTAAACATGGCACAACAACATCAGGCTTCAGCTGAAACTTGCACAAGTCCTGCAAAAAATCAGTCCTATTGCTTCTTGGCTAAAGCTGGTTTGGATATTCCTGAAATGCATTGCAGTAATCATAGTCTGACTGCCTTCTGGAGATCTTGTTCTGACTCAAAACCAACAAAAGCTGGAGTCTGCAGGATAATCCCTGTGCTTCAAACAGTCTCCCTAGTCCATGTGGATGGTCCCAAAATTGGGGCCTGAACGTAACTGCCATTGCAATTAGTGGCTTCAGGAGAACAAAGAAGGGGCTCTTTTTACTACAGTGAAACTGGTTAGCTGATCTCTTTCCCAGACTTAAGCTCCCACTGGTCCAATAATAACCAATAACTGTGATTTCCATCACTTGCATCCTCTGGGAGACACTTGCGTATCACTGATTCATATTGCAAGTTTCCTCACTATGTGACTGCCATAAGCCTGGCAAATCAAAGAGCGCTGACAGCTTACTGAAGGAATGGATACTGAGCAGAGACAGACAGGAATTTTTCAACAAAACAATATGTCAACACCAAAACATTTAAAGGAAACTATAGGAGTGCCAGTGAAAGTTTAATGAGGAAGGTATTTTGGAGAGAGGCGCATCCACTCACAGTGGATGGGTATCCCACGGGGAGGGACGTTATCTGGCAAGCAGGAAACTACCACTCATTGCATCTCTGCTTGGGTGTCTCTCTCTGCTGTGACCCACCAAAGCTACTTCCCACTAAATATAAAGTGGGAGCAAACTCCCTTCAAAGCTGATATGCCAGATGGAGCTTCCCTTACCAAATTAGACATGAAGTGTGTTGGCAGAAACTCCTTAGGAAGCAGGAAATGCCTGCACCATGCTTCCCACTCCCCTACCAGCAGATCTCACTGCCTCACCACTGCCTCAGTTGGCAGCTCCCAGCTCCCACTGGCATCAGAACCCAAAGCTCCTTAGTTTTCTAAAATTACAGAAACAACTCAGTATAGCTGAGCCTTCCATTCTCACTATTTTCTTTCCAGTGTTTCTAAACCCTGTTTGATGATGTGCTACAAAGACAGTAGTATGTATGCAGGTCTAGTTTAGTATGACAGTTGAATCCTGAAAACTATACTGTTTTGATAGAACCTAGAAGCAAAAAACATGACCAACAACTTTCTAAATTTTGAATTATTTGCAGGAAGTTTCTACAATGAGGTATTTGGGACCAAAAGTTTGCATTTGACAAAAAACAGGAGCCAAAGTAGATTTAACATTTTGGTCGTGTAGCACTGGTATGATAATCATACTTCTAACCTGGAACTGCTCACCTGATTTCCACAGGCACCATTTGAGAGGAACAGCCAGTCTATTCCCTTGTGGAAAGACCAACTTTCATGTATTAACTAAAGCACTCGCAACAGGTGTAAACAACTTTCCATTAGATCTAAAGTTCCTGGTACATTAGACAACATCACACTTTAACCTTCCAAGATCTAATTTAATTCCTAGGATCAAGAGCTCATGTTACTAATACATTTTGCCAAAACCCAGGGATCATGTCTTACATATTACAGTAATTCTTTCCAGAAGAATTTAAATTTGTAAATAATGACGAGCTCGTACAACTCCTTCTGTTAGCAGTGCTGCTGGGCCTTTTGCCAGTTTGTAAGCTGAAGAATTTTGGTGTTTAGTGCTCCCATCTGTTAGGAAAGCCTGAGGGTGAGTAGTTATCAAAAGCAATATGTGGGCTTTTTTATTCCATGTCTGAGATTTTATAACATACTTTGTCACAAAACAGGCCTCTGGGGAGAAGACACTTCCCTCCACCTGAGTCTCTCTGCTTAGGGAACATCTGAAGTCCCACATACTTGATTTTTGCCCAATCTTGATCTAAACAGGCCAAAATTCACACAAATATATAATAATTCTTATCCTGATACCTCAGATAGAAATAGAACTAAGTGTTTCTCAGTTATGAAAGAATTAATATATCAGGCATGTATATACTCAGCACAGAGGAATTTGATAAACACAGCTCTGTTTGAACGAGGGCTTTTGAAGGCAGTCCTGCTGTCAAAGTAAAAGGATTCTTTTGTTCCCCAAATAAACACTTCAAATGTGCTCTTCTGCTGCCCAAGATTTGGAAGTGAAGGGCTCTCTCTGCCTGGGGATGGTGGAGTGCACAGGGGGCATAGGGCTGCAGGGAATCTGCCTGCTCCAGGGGACTGTGTGCCTGCCTGATCCACCCAGTGAAATGGCATTCTAGTTGCCTTTCAGATGGGCTACCTCAACCCTCCTGGCTTGAATGCACTCCAAGGTAAAGGCTATTTCCCACAAGTAGCCCTGTCATTAGAAGAGCCACTCGAGGGCAGGTAGTTTGGCAGCCAGGACCTCTATGCATGCTGTGTTCAATGGGCAGTTTACTGTCTGTCCCACAGAGAGGACACCTCCTCATACCCCACACTCCCCATTCCCCACAGACCCCCATGTCAAAGGTCATCTCTGCCTCTTTCCCTGGGTCAGGTGGCTCATACATGGGTGTGGTTCACATTACATCTCCTGCAGGCTCTCTCTGTAGAGCTTGCACAAGAATAAAAATTGTCAACGACTTTGCTTTCTGGCAAGACATGAGATGACCCAAATGTTAATGGCTCCAGGCCTGGTGGAGCCATCCTGCAGAAAGCAGAGGTGGCAGATGGCAGTCTATGTAGAAGCCTCTTCCTGTTTAATCAAGACAAGTTACTTCATCCAGTAGACTCCAGTAAAGATGCTGGGATTTACAGTAGTTCCTCCCTCTGCTTTTTGTTTCGTCAGGAGTGTTTAAATGTACAGATTGAGAAACTGAACTCCTGAAGTGGATAAAATAAGGAAAAAACTCCAAGGGATCTTAGATGACTAGTAGATTTTTAACTGTCAATTAAAGTCTACAGATTATGGACACCAGCTTCTTCAAGGTTTGC
Source organism: Myrmophylax atrothorax (assembly GCA_026770055.1). Lineage (NCBI taxonomy): Eukaryota > Metazoa > Chordata > Aves > Passeriformes > Thamnophilidae > Myrmophylax > Myrmophylax atrothorax. The sequence goes on along the minus strand of JAOXXN010000265.1, from coordinate 44,672,811 downwards.
TCTTGGCCTGCTTTAACTCAGAAGACTCATTGTCAAGATAATGAGTGGGATCCTAAATGTTTACTGAAGTTTCTGCTCTGTTTGTTGTAAATGCTAAGTGTTGTAAATATTGTAAATGTTGATTTTGTTAGGTTCTTCCACTTAAAATTTGGTGGTTTCATGTAGCTGTGTTTTAGCACAGCAGAAACCATACAAAATCCAAATGAACTCTATTACTAAAATTAAAACCAGTACCAAGAACTCAGAATTCAAACAAGCTCTGCATTTGGAGAAGACTGGCATGGCAGGCACAAGGTGAAAAAGAAGTGTAAAAAATACAAGCCTGAGAAGGAGCTCCATAGAACCATTTTTTAATACCTTTTTATCTGCAAATTAGCCAGTTTCCATATTCATTAGAGATACTCTGTAAGTATAACTTCACAGTTAACTCAGAGTACCACATTTGACTGGTTCCACATAACTTTGCCTGCATTTATTTTCCCTTATCTTTACAGTTATGAAGCAGCTTCCACTCAATCCTGCACAAGTCTATCAAACATTTTGGAAGTCAGGCCAGCTAGTCTTATTGAAAAGAACCACATCAGTTAGAAGTGTCAGAGCTGCTTTTATTTTCCTTAGTCACAATGCATTCCAAAGGTTTATTACCATTTTGCTCAGTTAGGAAACAACAGGAGGCTTCCATGTCAGTGAAGATCATCTAAAAACCCTTCTGCTTGGTATTTGTTATCAGATCTTCCAATGCACCACAGCTAATTAGGCCTTTGCCTTCCAGACCCCAATGCTGCTCTTTCTGCTGCCCTTCAGTTTCAGTTTTAGTTGGTTTATGTACATGGAACTGAATAAGCCTGCTTTTGTTACCTTTCCTGGCTCAAGAGGCTCTGTCTGGAAAGTGATGAGAAGGATCTAAAACCAGTACCTGAGTGAGATTTAGGCACTTACTTTTTTTCATGTAAATGAGAGGCCCACGTTTGTAATATCCTTGAAATTCAAGGCCTTAAGGGCAGGAAATTGCACATTTAGGGTTTTATTCTCAAGCTGGTAGAAATCATTACAACTCCAGCCATGCGTCAAAGCTGGTATAATGAGTAACATTGGTACTCGGTGGCCAAGGCATCTCTAGGTGGCCAAGGCATCTCTAGGTGAGAGAGGCTGCTGCTGTTCCCTGCTCCAAGGGCAGTGCTTGACTGTGCTGGGGATCCTGAGCTCTGCCCATTCTGACGCTATGGCAGGTTAAAGAAGCTCTGCAGCTGGCTGGCAAAGGTGGGGTGCAGGCAATGTCACCATGCTCTGTGGGGTTTGCAGCTCCTGGAGCCCCCCATCTGGCTGAGGATGGCAGGGGGAGCTCCCATCCAGTATCTTTTGGGAAATTATAGTCTTAGCGTTCACTGTGGTTGTGAAGGGCAGGGTGCAACAGATAAGGCACAGGCTTGGGCTCCTTCCCACCTCTGGGAAAGATGGTGGGGAAGCAAAGAGTTCAGCTTGCTGCATGGCTGATGGAGCTGACTCTGCCGTGGTGCTTCCAGCAGGCTGCCCGGGAGAGTAAACACACAGCACGAGCACAGTGAGGTGTCAAAAGACGTTTTATTTGCTTGCTTGTTTTTCTGTTTGTTTTCAAAGGGAACCACCTTTCCCCCTTTTTCCATGGGAATTCAGCATGGACAGAAAGCACGTCTTTAGAGCTGTGTGATGTGCCGTGAAAAGCCTTACAGAAACATACACGTCTGTGATTGCAGTGATTAGGGATGGGGGCACAGCATGTCCCAGGGGAAAGGGGAGGTCTCTAGGAGTGCAGCTTAACGGACTGAAAGGGTCTCTTTCAGCAGCCAGGAAAGCATATCAGTATTGACTGGAAACATTAAGCTTGTATCAATAGTTGTATAGTTTAGAAAGTTTGACATCCTGGAAATTAATTGAACATTTCTTTTCCAAGAATGAGCACAGTACCCCCTCATGGAGGATCCAATGGATGAATTCATGCTTTTGTATATTTTGCAGCATGGTGCTTGCCATCTGTGACACTTGCATACACATTCTCTGCAAGACTTGTTGGCATTTTGAAAACTAAAGTTTTTGGTGTGGTCTTTTCCATCTGAAGATGAGCTG
>JAOXXN010000265.1:44627346-44648380 GCA_026770055.1 Myrmophylax atrothorax | reverse complement strand
TGCCTATAGTGTTGTTGCTAAACAAGTGCTAGTTTGACAATAAAACATTACGCAGACTTCAGAGCCCTACATCTCCCTTCCTCTTGTGTTTTGGAGCCTTACCCTGATAATGAATGTTAAGCAAAGAACAGCCAATGGGTACTCAAATTTATACAATTAATTTTAATTTGAATCTGCTGGCAGATCAACATAAATTGTAAATTGATCCATGTAACAAACATAATGGCTTAGAGAATAACTGGAAGATTCAGGAAAGCAGCAGCTTTGGAAAGGAAAATTTGGATGTTGCAGATACTAGTAACACTGCCAAAGAATGCTGGAGTGATGTACAAATGCCAACATACATCTACTAATTCTCTGTCTTTGTACAGAAGTAGTTATAAGATCTAGCAATAGATTAAAGGGATATTTTGTTTTAAAAATACAGAGTCATGGTGTCACTGATGTTACGAAGAGAAACTAAACAAGGTTGTTACCGCTGCCCTCAGCATTCTGTATCAAAAATCAGATCTTTTTCCAAGAACAGCTCTTCATGGAGTGGTGATTATTGTTTGTTTTTCAAGGATGATGCAGTAAAGCTTCATATCGGTCCAAACTTTTTAATATTTGGAGATCAGCTTATCTTATTGGGCAGGTTGCCATAAGTGATTACAGCTGCAGAAAGTCTACATTTGGGCAAGGATTTTATCAAAGTATTCACATCTGGAAACATGCCAAGGAAAACAGTGAGTGGAGAGACTGGAAAACATGCCTCAAAAATGGGATGAAAAACTGTGGAATAATTATTCAAAAGCTATGTGAACTTACACGTATATCTGCCAGGTGACCAAAATTGCCATCTGAATAAGGCATTATCCACAGTTAGACTGCATTTAACTAAACAAACCATCCCACTAGACATATTTTGACATTTTCCATCCTAATAGCTTTTCTATCCAGTGTGGATACCCCAAGAGCACTGTAAATTCATACCCTAACTTAATGCACACTAGCCTCCCCTTTGTAGGCAAGCCCTTAGAAGCAGAGGTACCTCAACCAATATGAATGGAGTACTGCTTATTTAAATCCTACAAGATGAGGAAGTGATTCAGTGGTCACTGCAAACAAAAGTGGGTAAATGCACTGCTGGGTATTGGAGTGGATTACTTCATTTAGTAATTGAGGCATCCATTACATTTGAATTGTTTAGCCAAAAAACGCAGAAATGAATCCACAGGCATTCACATCATATATCAGTATGTGCTCTCCACAGTCTATGAGAGCACTGTGTGCAAAAGTACTTTCTCAAGCACTGCTTAAGGCTCTTTTGCCACTAATGTGAGAAAAGCGGGAAAAGGATACAAGACTTTTTTTCATGCCAGTTGTGTTCCACAGAACAACTACCCCTGGTCATAAGCATCAGGCATCCAGAACACCTGGAGTCTTCCCAGGGACATTAATCACAGCTGGATGGGAACACCAGCATCAGCAGGACTGGTTCTGTGCATAGGACCAGGGGAACACTCTTTGAAGTGAAGCTGCTCCAGCCTGCTTTTTGCTAATACTCCAGGAGGAAGTCTGCACCAGCCAGAATTCCTCCAAGTATTCAGAAGCAGCAAGGGCTGTAAAAGCAGGATGTTAGTTGGTTTCAGGCCTTAGTCCGCATCTGCATAGCAAGCTGCTGTTTGCACATGGGTAAGTTCAGGATCTGTATCTCCTTTGTTCATTTCAATACAGTCTGTGAATTTGCAGAGTAAACCTTAAATTCAGATGTAGCTGGAAAAGATTGCCTTTTGAAACAAAACTTCTCTTCTGTTAATTCCTTCTGGAGTGTATTGCCTGGAGTAAAACATTTCCAAGTGCCAGGCTTTCAATTAATTTCACTTACATTACAATTCACAAATTAGAGATGGAATGCATGGCCAGGTCATCTATTTTATCTGCTAGCATAACATTCCACAAAGAGAGGATACAGGCTGCTTTTCATTTGCTTGTTCAATTAAAAGGGAGCATTTATTATATGAAAAAAGTAATTTCTGAGATATTTTGGTGCCATTTGAGCTCCTGTAGATTGCAATAGGTACACAAACCAGGGGTGTGTACACATATGTGTGTACATGAGGAGAAAAAATGAACAGGAGGGAGAGAATCAAAATGAAGTGCTTTATATGCATAAGGCATGTCTACACAGATTAGTACAGACAGTTGTGGGCTCCTCTGCAGGGCATGTTAGCTTGGGCACAGAGTTGCAGGAAAATGGCTTGATGGCTTCCAGACCAGAACTGGCTCCCATTTGATCAGCTCAGATCATGGCAGATATGTGTACTTGTCTGGGCTCATCCATGTAGACATGCCCAAACTTACCTTCAGACTTTCAAAACATCCCTGGAATGGAAAGGAACTTTTCCAGTTAGGATCTAAAATAAATATTTGCTGGGATAACATGAATACTTGTTAAAGTGTTTGAAGTGGAGAAAGACAGAAAGGACAGTAAAAATCAAAATTAGATGATGATGAAACAGGTTGTTTAAGCAGAACTCATTTATCAGGAAACCATGGCAAATCTCCTGCCCAGGGTCAGACATTTATTTCCAAAAATGAAGAGGGACATAAAATATAAACAGTAAAATTTGGCAGACTTTAAAGGAGAAGAATGCAGAAGGAGGAGAAAAGGCAAAACTTAATTCCCTTTCTGAGCTTTACAGACTGAGTTTTGCTTTGGGTACCTTGGATACCACTGGCAGTGTTTGCCTCCTTTTCTGCTCTCCAACTTTTGCCAAAAAGAAACTATAAAGCCATTATGGATGTTAGCATGGTCATTGATCAAATGTACCGTAAGCCACTTAATAAGAGCCACTGGTCCATACCATGATCTGTCTGAAGTCAGTGAAGAGGGCAAGTCTCTTCCAGAACTGCATTTAAGGTGGTGAGAAACCCATGGCTGGTGTCTCTCTCCTTATATTGACTGTAGCAGACAAATAGCTTAATCTAAATCATGTGATGCCAGGGGAGATGAATCTCAGCCTAAAGAGAATAACAGAAAGCAGAATAGTAAGCAGTGTTCATGCAGGACTCTTCATCTCTGGTATAAACCCAGGAGTATCTCAGACATAAATGAGGGTCAAGGTATCTGCAAATTTTGTAGCTAATGGAAAGGCTTCAAATGAATATCCTCAATTAAAGCAGAATTCTGAGACAGCACTGTCAGAACACGCAGACTCACTTTTGGCCAGCTTCCGGTCTGGCAGACCACATTCCTTGTCTAAATAAGTATCTCAGTCTATTGAGTTACTTAAAAGTCATCATTTCTTTTTATGCTGGTGCTAATACTCAGAGGCTTAGCAGAAAATTGCGAATTGTATCATGTGTTTCCTCTCCTTACACAGATAACACCAGATCAAATTACCATAAAACCCACCCCCATTTCACTTGCTTCTTTTAAGAGTCTTAATTTAGAATTTTTCCCCTACTCAGTTTAGTAATGGTTAAAGGTCAGATTTACCTTCAGTTTTCCTTTAACAAACACAATCTGCCTGTGATGTAATTCGAGACCCACTGGTATACGTAGAACTGCATATTCAAAAAGTTCATGGTAAACAGAACTAGCACTTGCTGGTTCTCTGTTTCTCACCACTTACCTGACCAATTCTGGCTGAAAGAGTGGCAGATGTAGTGGCATCCTTGACCATCCCTTTGCAGGCTCTGAACAAGGGCTGGACCCAAGTGTCTAATGCTTACAGCATATGAGCATCAGTGCACACTACAGGTCTGTTTGCCTCCCTACTGCTCTTGCTGGTCTGACAAATTAACTCCGTATGTTGGAGAAAATGAGCAATAATAAGTGTGCTTTATAAAACAAAGGCCTTAATAATGGGGTAAGGGGACATACTATTCCTTTCACCACATAGGTGAGATTAAAAAATGTCAGTGGTGTAATGCCCTTTCAGGCAAGAAAAAGTCCATGAGGCTGGCTTGGTAAAAAAACTAGCATAGAAAGGAAGAAAGTTTGCTTTATACCATAAAGATGGTAAGTATTTGAATTCCTGGCTGAAAATGCCAATAAAGCACATCAAGCACAAGAAAGGGAAATCACTTCCACAGCAGCAGCACATTATGCTGCTTCACTGTAATGACCTGAAGGCATCACTGTGCAGTGGGAATGAGCAGTCCAGACCTGTGTTATGGCTCAATGGTAAAGACTGGTTGATCCCAGTTCTTTATCTGCTGTTCTAACTGAGATCGCTCATGGAGCTCTTTGGAAATGAAGTAAACATTCATCAACGAACCACCTCTTCACAGTGGCTCTCCACCCTCATTCCCAGAGCAACCTCTGCAAAAAGTCACCAAAAGGTTAACATTGTGGCATCAGGAGTATTTGAAATGGGGACCAGCTGTGATTGGGATATGACTATCATGTGAAAATCTTGGATTATTAGACTACCTAATGTTAATATATTTCAGTTGGGCTAGACCAGTCATGTCAAAGATTATTGCACTTTAAAAAAATAAAACAAGGAGTCTGAGCAGTTTTGTTTCTCCAGGAATTTTATTTTTTTTAATGAGTGTTTCATTTATAAAGTCCAGATTTTAGTACTGCACAGCCACAAGACGACTAGGCCTACCTCAAACTGATCAAAATGGAATTTTTCCATTGAGTTCAGTGTTCAGTTGACTATCCAAACATCTGTTTTGTGGTTCATTCAAACTTATACGTCAATATGATGTTAATCTCCTTTATACAGAAAAACTGAAGCAGCGCCAATAGTTTAACTTCCTAGGAAGATGGAAGATCCTTTCTCAAGCTGTAAGTCCTTCTGGCCTATGCCCAAAGTGAAAAATGTAAATCAGCAGAGTGGAAACATGGCAAACATGATTTTCTGTCTAAACAAGGGCAGTCTTAACTTTGGAAATTAATCAGGCTCTGTATTAAAAACACCTTCTATGACAATGGAGACAAATCTCCCAGAAAATTACTTTGGAAATTAATCAGTGTCTTTCTTACATGTTTTTTCCAGTAATTTCAAGGAGATTTGTCTTCATTGCCATTGTAGGTGTTTCTATGTCATGAAAAAATTTGTTCTTCATGAACAGAGCCAGCAAAACAATTTTTAATGCATTGTAATCTTTCTTTCTCTATGGTATTTTTTAAATAATCCCATTCCTTCCTTTCCCTAAAACCAAATTTTCACTCTGTGCAGAGGTGGGCCTAGTGAGGAAGTAGGGGCAAGGGAGTTTAGAAACACCATTCCTGCCCCCATGGCCAGCATTGTCCCTCTTAAGAAGAAACCACTTGCATTTAGATCCAGTCCTACAGATATGAGTCACTACCAAATTCCAATAAAAGATCAAATTTAACTCTGCATATCCCCACCTAACTTCTTTATGCCCTGCAATTTTCTCCAACAAAACAATCTAGTAAAATTCCAGCTTTCTTTAACAGGAACTTCTTCACCTCTTGAAGTCTGAAAACTGTCACATGCAAGTTTTGTCATTCACAGTACAATGCAATACCAAAGCAGAGTTGGAGAGTTTGGGAGAACACAATGAAGGATATAGGGCTTGGGAAAAGGGAAGTGTAGAGGGACTCTGAAAATGCAACAAGACTTTTGCAGAATTTTGGAGGGAAAATGTGGTACCTAAAGCAAACAGAAATTAAGGAAGTATGGCAGCATCTGCAGGGTGGAGGTGCAGGAGAGGAACAGACAAAAGGAGCAGATGGAGAGCTGCAGTGAGGCAGGAGTGCACGAAAGATGTTGGTGTGTAGGAAGGGAATGTGGAGAGCACATGATGCCACAAAGCAGCAGTTTTGTCAGAAAGGCTCGTAAGTCCAGAAAGGCAAACAAAAGTAGATGAGTGACATGGGAAGCAGGACTGTAAGTAAAAAGGTTTGGAAACTGCTGCCAAAACATTATGGAAGTTTAGGAACAGGAAAGCAGCTCCTGCTCTGTTTCAGTCTGGAAACCTTGTCATAAATTCCAGCCTCACAAATTCTGGAAGCAAACACTCCAGGGCAGGGTAGAGTAGCTGTAAGTGAGTACAGAGGTAAATGCATCTGTGCTCAGGTTGGGGGGAATGAGCCACTGCATTGCCCTGACACCACTGCTGGTCTGAAACATGGCACACATGGCAGAATTGATTTGGGGGGGCTCAGAAAGCTTCCTTGGCTCCTACGTAAGACACACTCACCTTGGGAGGGTAAGTCACTTCAGCATCACACAAGTCATCCTGGCACTCTATTAGAGACTGACAGGAGTTTTGGACAGTAAGATTTAGCTGCTCACTTCAATGCTGTTTTCAGTACACATGCTCTCTGGAAATGTACTCTACCCACATCCATGCTCCATGTGGCTTTTTGAAACTTACATCTCAGCTAAAAAGAGTTCCCATGGCAATGAACAGTCTAATAATAAGTCTGTGGAAGAAAAGGCTTCCTTTTACCCATCTCAGATTTCTTACTTTTTATATGTCAATGACCCGTTATTAGAAAGGACAGAGAACTACTCGCATCTTCCACCTAACATAAATAATCCAGATGTCAGTTGTACCTTTACAGACATCAAGTCACAAAGTAAATAGGAAAGGAGAAGATATCCACAGGCACGAGCACAGCAGGATTCTGCAACAGCAGGAAGATCAGATGAATGCAACTTTTTCTAAGTAATTAATAGAACCACCCAAAACACAAGATGTGTTATTATTGAGATTAACTCCTACACAGGAATTTGCTAGAGGAGGAAAAACAGCAGGATAGAGGTGGTTCACAAGATTTTGGGCTGTTCCATGGGTAGCAGAGAACATGAATGTTATGCAGAGAACAAATACAGCAACTAGAAGAAAGGACCTTCTTCATTTGCTTCTACATAAGAACTTGAAAGTGAAGATACCTTTCAAGTGTGCACAAGTGTGACTATGACATGACATATTACATAACTCTTAGAAAAAGCAGAAAGACAAAAGACCAAAATTACAAGAATGGATTTTAGAAAGCAGTCCTCAAAATACTCCGAGATCTAGCAGGCAAGATCAACACAGAAAACAAATGTAACAGAGAAAGGATTGAGCAAAGGTGGAGAGACCCTGAACTTAACACTAAGGTCCAAAGTCTGAGCTGTCCTAATGAAGAGGACATCTAGAATTGAGTGTCAGAGGAAAATGTGGATAAATCACAAAACTAAAAAAGGTCTCATAGGGAAACAGAGGAAGTAACTTCTCTTCAGTTCATACAAAAATGCTGGAGCAAGAAATCAGAGAATTTGAGGCACCTGGAAGATAAAAACCAGATGAATGACACCTAACAAGGATCTTTCATGTCAAACTAATATAATATATTCTCTGGGGCAGAGCAACAGGTCTTGCTGGTTAGAAGGAGGAAGTTAGTGGCACACACCTTCATTTTATTAAGGTTTTCAACACGCCTTGCATGACATTACCATAAATAAGCCTCGAAAAAAAAAAAGAACCTTTGCTAGTTAAACCTGTGTACTCAGAGAGTAGCGATCAACACCTCTTGCTCAAATCTCCAAAAAGCATCTGCTGAGGTTCAGCAGTGTCTCTACTGCGTCCAGCTCTATTCCAGATTTTCAACACTTACGTGAGACAGCAGGCATATGCTTTTTCACTGCATGAATGACTAAACTGAGTGAAGCTGCAGTGATGACAGAAGACAAGAAGGGAAGGTAGAAGGACCTTGACAAATTGAAGAAATGAGTTGGAATAGATAAGGCACAACTGAAAAAAGCTAAATTAAAAATTTTAATAATTACATAGGAATAGGAAACTCCAGACACATAGGAGGGGATTGCCCAATTAATGCAGGGTTATGCAACTTGGGAGTGGAATAGTCTGCAAATTCACTACTAGTGAAGAATTCCAACACAAAATAAGCAACAGCTGTGTTATGATGGATACAAATGACCAGTCCATGAAATATGATGTAATTATTTTGCTATATGTGGTGTTGGAAACGTTGTGTCCCATTTAGGTCACACTTACTCAAGAAGGATTTTTCCTCTAGGGGTTGGTAGTGGGAAGCACTGGAGGAATTTGGTTTAGTATGGAGGAGGCTCCAGTGAGAGGTGATGAGTCTTTAAACATCTCAAAATGACATACTTAAGTTACTAAACATAAAAATAATTCTTTAAATATATGAAAGCTAAGTCATAGGAAAGGAATAAACTCTTCTTGGTGAGTGCAATGGGTTGAATAAAGAGTAATGTCAGGTGGCACAGCAAGGAAGACAGATTGCTACTTATCAGGAAAATTTCTGCAGTAGCAAGGACTGTGCAGTACTGAAGCAGACTGGCAAAGGGGAGCAGCGAAATTTCCATTACTGGGGTTTTTAAAACAGGGTCAAGTAAATACTAGCCAAGAATGTCACATGTTTAATTAATCTTTCTCTACTTCCTTTTTTGAATCACTCATGATTTTGTTATCTCACAACCCACCCTGATTTGCAAATTATTGATAACCATTGTGAGTAACACAAGCACCAGGGCAGGATCTTCTGCATTTCACCATTTAGTTGTAATGAAAATAAACCTGTAGCCCTACCCTCTGCTTTCTGCCTCCTGCAGAATGTTTGGCTCATGATAGTGCTCTGACTCTTTCTTTTTCACTATTTAGCTGCTGGGGTGATACCTGACTAGATTCCTGTAGAAACTCAAACAACTTATTCTGCTTCCAGAGGTTTTATTGCTCTAGTTTCAAACAGTTCTGAGATATGAATGGAGCAATTCGTGATCATTGCCAGATTTAACTTGTGTTTGTGTAAATACTGGATAAGCTTTTCATTTGAAGTCCTCAGGCACATTAAATTTTGCTTTCTTTCAGCTTATTGGCCTGACTGAGGAGTGAGTGCCTTCCCACTAGGACAAACTATCTTAATGTAGCCACTTGCAAATTTTTCAGTTTGCTCCAAATCTCAGTTGTGATATTTCCTCAGCAGCTTCATCTCGTCCTTAGGAACAGATCCAAAATCAACACTGGTGAAGACTTACACTGAAATACAACTTGCTTTCTGAAAAATAACCTTGTCTTCCTTTAGTTGCTTCTGTTGGACCCTAGTGCTCTGACAGTCCTATGAATTCTTTCCTATGACTTCTGACAGACTTAAGAAAGCCTCTTTTTATCTGTACTCTTTTTTTTTTTTTTAGTTAGATCCCTTTGAAGCCTATGTTGATCCTTCTGATTTCCTGCTAATTTATCACCTACCATAATTTATAATCCTGTTTATTGCCCTCAGTAGGGTCAGATTTCTAAATGTTGAAGGACTGGCTCAAATTACCTCTTAAATCTTGGGACTTGGCATTCCTCTGCCCTGCCTGAGTTCTCTGTTATTCAACCTCATGCATATCTTCTGACACTAAGTAACTGTTTTGAGTAGGTGACTTTCTAGGAATTTTATTTTAAATTCAAAGCCTTTTAAACTAACATGTTCATCCTATTTTTTTAATACTTCACAGAACCTTGTCATTTTCCAAGGTTTTATTTCTCCCTTTGTGAGTCCAATTATATGCTTGTCCCTAATTATTTAACATTTAGCTACTGTCGTTTTATTTGAATCAACTCCTGTGTGTTAATTAAGACTGAATGAAGATCAGCTTTCCCTCTGATGTGCAAGCTCTGGGCCTAGTTACTCTGAGACCCAACACTTCCATCCAAAAAACTGTCTCTCTCAGGCTGGTGCAAACTGTCCAAGCTGTGGGTAGGCTGTTGAACTTCCCTGCCACTGCTTCTTTCTTGCCCCTGGGCTCATTTCTCTCTGCACTCGCTTTCCTTTCTTTTCGTCTTCACATGTGTATTTTTGTCATGATCTTTCCATCATTTTTCTTGGCATTCACAGTGACATAAGTGTCCTCTTTTTTTCCAAAGGTTGTGCATATCTGTGTTTTGCTCAGGTTGGCCATTTGCCATTATTGAGTTGTGCCTGCATTGCCCACAACTACTAATTCCCCTTCTGGCCAAGGAGGCCTATAGAGCTTGGGCAGCAAGGGCACTCTGGCCATGGCATGCTGCTGGGCAGAAGGGAACTCCCTGCTTCTCCTGCAAGCTCTGGAAAAGCTTCCATTTCTCCCCTTAGTCTTGCAGAGGAGAGGAGACCCTGCATCCCAGGAGGACCTTTATGGCAGTGTCTTGCCATGGCACAGGGGTGAGGAAGGACAAAGACTCAACTTATAGCATTTCACTTTGAAAACTAAGAGTCCTTTAGGGAAAACAGTTCACTGTGTCAGTGGTGCTGGGGCTGGCAGGGCTGGTATGCCTCTGCTTCAGTCCCAAGCAGGTATGTATCTCATTAAGAGGAGAATACAGACGACTATTAGTACATTTCCTTTGAAGAGTTCTCATTTGGAGAGTTAATCTCATTAAATCCAACTGCAGCAGCCTGAGCAGTCACAATGCCTGCTCAAGAGGCTGCCATAATGAGGCAAAGCCTTCTCCCTGCTATTCTTCGGCCAGCACGGCCTCACCCCGGTGGATGCTCCGTTACACGCCATCGGCAACACATCCATCTGCCTTTGGCAGGAGCACGCTGCTCACCGTTCGGGGCTATTGAGGAGGATGTGCCGGGTGCATGGACACACAAACCCTCCTGGTGTCAGGTGACGTGTAACACAGCTGTTTAAATTGTTGGGAGGCTTTCCCTCCGTGGTTCTTTTATGTGGTTTATATGGTGTGAAGGGAGCATTACTCTTGAGGGGGCTTAAAGACCTTGGCCTGGTTTGACTGTGGTCTTTAAAGATCCCATGACACTTTTTGAGAGAGTTGGAGTATTAATCTCATTGTGCTGCTTAAATTTCAGTGGGGACAATTATAGTTTGCATTTCTATCCTTCCTCTTTCTGTGTTCTGCTTTGTAGATTCAGGCATTATTAATATCTTTTATAGCATTTTAAATGTGCATTGTGTGTGGCACTGTGAATGGAAATCTGAGGTGTTAAAGGAAAAGCCAATTGTGAACGTTTCTCTGCTGGGCAAAGACTGTGGTAACAGGCAAAAGGCAGCACTGGCAGCTAACATGCAGGCATTGTGAATATTGACTAAAAAAGTACATCAAGTTATAGTGCTGTTAAGTACATAAAATACTTAAAATTCTGATATGATTTTCAAAATACTTTTTTATTGGAAAAAATTGGTATTTTCCTCAAAAGTGTATTTCTTTGACATTATGGTGGAGTTCAGAGGATAACAAACCTCATATATGATGTAAACACAGAATACCAGGACTAGATGTCATAAACCAACTAGATTTATATTGGTGTAAATGAAAGCAGAATCTGTCCTCCAGCAGCACCCACATGACAGAGGGTATTAGCTGGCCTGTTGTCTTACACTTGGATTCTTTCTCAACATTAGAAACATTCAAATGTTAAATTTGTGGAAATCATCTGGCTTTGCATAACAGGTACATAATATCCATTGAAGAAGAGGTGATGAAATGAGAGGAAATGAAATGGAAAAACTTCTTCAGAAATGGAGAAGGGAAAATGGGCAATGAGAAAGAAATAGCCTCAAAGACAGGATTTTAAAACCCTCGATTAATTTCTAAAAGCAGTCATAGGACATGCCTGAAAGCTTTCTACAGTAAATAACAACTGTAATTAAGTTATTGAGGACAGAAAGTCCATCAACACCACAGGCTGTGTCTGCCCCTAAAATGGGCCTTCTACCAGAAGTGACGGTGCCCTCCAGACCATACTGTAGTTGCTGTCTATGCCAGTCCTAACAGCTACATTATGCCCCAAACATCACATCCTAGAAGGATGTTCTCCTGCAGACCTGCCAGCCAATGAGCTGTGAGCTGCACACCACTCGCCTCTCCTGCCCCACAGCTCCCCAGCATGGGCTGCACCCCTGCCTAGACTCTGCTCAGCCCCACGACACCCCCTCACTGCCTCCTGCATGGCTGGGTTGGGGAGCAGCATGTAGCACTTCCCTTTGCTACAGCAGACGGAGAAGGGGAGTATAGGAGCTGCATTTGGGCAGAAGCCTGTTTGCCAAGTCACAGTGTGTGGAGACCCAAGTACACTGAGCACAGCACCAGCACAAAGTGCTCTTCTAAAAGCACTGGCAAAGTGCCTTAAATTCAAATGGTAGGTTCCCTCTTCAGGGGAGACCTTGGTAGGAGCAGGGAGGTGGAATGTCAGAAATGTTATTGCTTCATGTCTAATAAGCAATAAATGAATTTTATTATTTCTGTTAAATCATAACCCCTATACTAGCTTTCAAACCTGCTGCAACCTGAGATAGCCAGTATATTAGATAATATTTTGTCATGGGGAAATATATGACTTCCTGAGGTTCACACAGCCAAATCACACCCCATCACCATTGTTCAAAAACTGCCTGAGTGTTATAACTGTAACAGATGACACTGGGAAGCTATGTTAAAGTACTGTAGTCAAATACCAGGAAGTATCAGTAATCACACAGTGGGGCCATTCTGATTTTACAGAAGCTGGAATTAAGTTTGGAGCTGTACATCCTGGTTTCTCTTTGATTTTACATGGGCCATGACATATTTTGATAGCTTCTTCTCTTCAAAGCTGCCTGAAGAAAGTCTTCAATCTAGTCAGTGGGTTAAAATCTAATAGGATGCCATCACAGGAAAAACAAAAGCTTCTTGAGCACAGGTCCTATGAGGAGAGGCTGAAGGAGCTGGTGTTGTTTAGTCTGGAGAAGAGAAGGCTCAGGAGTGACCTCATCACTGTCTATAACTACCTGAAGGGAGGTTGTAGCCAGGTGCGGGTTGGTCTCTTCTCCCAGACAACCAGCAGTAGAACAAGAGGGCACTGCCAGGGGAAGTTTAGGTTGGATATTAGAAAGAAATTCTTTACAGAGAAGGTGATCAGGCATTGGAATAGCCTGCCCAGAGAGGTGATGGATTCTCTGTCCTTGGAGGTTTTTAAGATGAGACTGGACATGGCACTTAGTGCCATGATCTAGTAATCATAGTGGGGGTGGATCAAGGGTTGGACTTGATGATCCTGAAGGTCTCTTCCAACCCAGTTCATTCTATGATTCTAACTGAAAAAAAGCTTCTTCACTTCTATTTGGGCACGGGTTTGAGACAAAAGTATGTTACTTATTTGTAGTCTAAACACAGAAGACAAGTATTTATTCAAATACTTGTCCTAAAGAGCAGGGATAACACACACATGGTTTGCTCAGCCTGACACAGGATCAGGGAAGGGAGCTGTGCATGCAGCTTCAAGACCATATTTTTCTGCAGGAACCAGACAAAATCTAGAGAAACCAGTACAGATACACTTGTTCCCAACTTATGCTTTTCAACTCCAGTTTCCCGATGTGCACATCTGACACATGACGAGACACAGTTGCTGGCACCCAATGGAGGGGAAGAGGCTTTGTGGAAGTCTTATTTGTCTAATAGAGGGCATTTCCACTCAGAGGGAAAAAGAGAAAATATCAGTTCTCAGGGACTCAAAAGGAAAAAAGGGATTATTCCAATGTTTAGAAAACTTCTCTAGTTCACTGAAAAGATTTCACAACTGTAAACCTGACACCTTCTTTGAGTCTTGCAAAGCTCATAAGACTTTCCTCTGGACACATGTGCCTACTCCTGCTAAGGCAAAACCCAGTTTGCCAGGGCTGATGGCTCCCCCATCAGCAGCCCTGGAGCCTGCAGGGGGGGTGATCAGGGAAGCATCCTAAGATTGAATGTTCCACTGCCAATGGGCATACCAAGTGACAGTGGGCATGTAACAGCACCTGAGCTAAAATCAGTACTCCGATTTTCTGTGTGATTGCCATTCACCCCCTTCTCCCCAAAATGGGACAACGTAAAGCCATCAGGTTGTTCCCATTTAGAACCAGGCATTGACCACAGTCCCGTAACCCATCCTGCGAAGGCCAAGGGGTACTATTGCCATCCATCACTGAAGGAAATCCCTTCCCCAGGTGTAAACATTGATGGGACTCTTTCCTTGGCAGGGCCAGCAATCCAGGGCAGGTCTGCTTCTGGGCTTAACATGCTGGACACATGCCTTGCCACAATTAAAAACAAACTCATATCACTTTAGATATTTCTATCCAATTTTTACTTTAGCTTTATTCTAACAATTCAAACATTAATGACTGCCCCAGTGTCTCCTGAAGGAGTTAGAAGATAGCTTTTCAAGCATACTCAAGCTGTGCATTCAGTCTTCCCAGTCTTTGTATCATTCAGTTTTGCTAAATCCAATTTCAATGAAAGGCTTAATGCTATTAATTTTCATTTTCTCACAAGCACTGCAGAAACACACAGCTGTGTGTTCACAGCCTTTCCATCATACGCAAACCTCGGATTATAAAAAAATTACTATCATACATTTTGCAAAGTGCAGTTAACTTCTCCACCTCCCCAAAACCTAAACATTTGTCTACAGCTGCTTTTTAAGAAAACTTTATTTGTGTACTTTACTGCATGTGAAAAATGTTTACTCCAAATGAATGTGAATAAAATGTAACTGTTAGGAGAAAATGGGCATTCATATATCTTGTCTCTTCTACATACATACCAGCACATACACAAACACAGAATTAGGAAACTGAGGAGCCAATTTTCTGTTAAATAGTTTCATTTGCATTTCCTTGATCCCCTGTGAATGCTGATAAAAATTCTATAATCTCTTTGTACAAGAGAAATTAAGATGAAAATTATGGTACACCCCACCTTACTCATACTCCCAATAATAATATTATTAGGTATTCTTTTTATACACCATGCTTTGTAGCCAAAGAAGATAGCTGGGCCTTTTAATTCTGAGTCCTGAAAGCATTTTGATACCTGCTGCCAGTTGTAGCAGCACTAATCCAGAATAATTATATTATGTGCAGTTTTTTCACATTAGCTCCATAACATGGCCATTAATTTTACCTTCAAGGAAGCTTACTCCTACCAGAATTTAATTGATATTGGCAGAGGGTTTACTGCACAAGGCTGTACACCAGCACAAGCAAGTAAAACAATGAACTCTGCACCTTAGACAACTGGGAAGAGCTCACATAATAAATAACAAAGTGTCCAAACAACTATTTACAGGAATCCTTATCTATCTTAACATTTTTCTATCTGATGGAAATGAAGAAACTCAGTGTGATTTTACAAAGAAAAAGACTCTCTCAGATTCCTGTAAAACTGCCTGGCAGAGCTCATTGCAGCCTCAGCAGAGGCTGGTGCTGCTGGGAGCAAAGTCACCTGGCTGCTCTTCAGGGCAGTACCTGTCCTGGGACATATTCAGGGTTTCTAGCCTTGTGAAGTGGCTTCATATAACTTTGTTTCCCTTTCCCCACAAACCTCTCCTTTTCTTCATGCAGAGAACCACATGTTCACATTTGTTTCAGTCCATCATATAGCACATTTCCATTTGCCTTTGGCTGAAAGTGAAAACCAGGCACAAAGCAATGCCCTCCACCTCCCCAGTGTGGTCTGTGTTTGTTCGATACATAGACCAAATCCTTGGATGTTAAAGACCCTTGGACACTGTGGTTAGAAATATAATTTGGCACAGAGTTTATCTGGTTCACAGTCATCATTCCGCATCACCATACTCAGCAATGGGCCTTGGGGACCAGTATTTTTGCCTTTCTGGCAACAGCCCAGCCTGTTGGGCAGCAGTGTTGCCATCGATAGTGACTGAAGGAGCTGTGGTTTGGTAATGTGCTCTCTGCTCTCCACAGCTCAGGTGAAGATGTCAGCCAGAGCAGCTGGTGGGGCAGAGATGCCAGGAGCTGCAGTGGAAGTAGGGGCATCTGATCAGCCCAAACCTACATGGTAAAGGAAGAAACCCCCTTTAGGTATCCAGCACTCCAGCTGTGCTCCAGCAGTCTGCTTGTGGGCCTAAGACCAGTGGTATTTTAGGCTTGCCTTTACTAATTCATCACAAGGTCCTCTAGGTAGTGACCAAAACACCCACATTGGCCACCCCTGCTCCTGCAGCTCTGCAAGGGGTTCTGCAGTTCAGATGCTCAGAGGGCTTGACAATGAAAAGCCTTTAGTGTTACTCAACCCTCTTCCAGGCTTGGCTGACCTGGTAACCTGAAGGGAGCAGTAAGTTACAGAGGGCTTTAAAGCTTTGGCTAATGTGCGATGGGCCTCCTGGGTTAGTTTTTTTTTAAGTTTGTTTTAAAAGCCCTTGTAGGAGTTCTCTGGCACCTGTCCCACCTGAGACAGTAGGATGGTAGGAATGGGCAAAGTCTGCACTGTCCAGCACCCTTCTTCCACTTTCCCCTGCCATTACTTGTACTTCCCTCAGTCCCCTCCTTTGCAGGCTCCTGCTAGGAGGCATTATCACATAGTGTTCTTACAACAAAAAATGAAGAGCCTTTCTTTTAATTCACCATATGCAGAATTAGATTCAAGATCTTTTCTTTTACATCACAGAATATTTGTAACAGGGTTAGATATGGTAATGAATCAACTGCATCAGAAATAAGTTATGACCTGAAGACCATTTTTTATGAGAACACCTGTCTTGGGGATTTGTCATAGCTCAGGGCAAGCTGCCTTTCCTGACCCACACCAGCTTCAGGCCATCAATATTAAAGCCTTGCTACTTTCCCTCTGTGGGCTGCAGTGTTTCCACTTTCAGGTTGCATCAGAACATTCAGTTTAGCTTCACATCCACCGCTAAACCTTAGGGCCATTTTCAAAAATCACTTAAGCATCTGGGAACCAGAGAACTTACCTCTACTCATGGTCTTTCTATTTTTACCTCTATGTACTCTTTTTCAACTTTTGCACCCACCTGTTAAGACAGGAGAAACATCCAAGCTCAAGATTCCAAGTTGCATGTCAGAAGCAGAAATTTTCAGTAACCAACCTTAAGCTGGTAAATTCAGCAAACCTCCTAAAGGCTGAGTATCATTATACTGATAGCAGAGTGCTAAAAAGGGATGGTTTTGCTGTACTACCAGCTGAACCAAGGTTTCCTAACTGAATTCTGCTCCTGTAAAAGCTTTTCCTGGCATAAACATATATAAGGAAAGATTAATCAAGACTATGGGAGATGCAATTATATCAGAGAAATCCACAATTCTTGGGGATTTCAGGCACATAATCACTTTTGAAACAAATGAAAATTAAATGTACTTAGATGTCTGCCACTTACAGATTTAAATATCTATTAGAAGCTTGCAAGCCTTTAAGGAGCTGGTTCTGGAATTAATTTTGCTTTCACTTAAGGACAACTAGACTGAAGTGGTGCTGAGGATTTTGCTGTAACCTCTCAGCAGGATGGTGAAATGCTGTGTGCTGTTTCTGGCATCAGCTGCTGACCATCTGGCCTGGGACTAAAAACATTGTTAGGATCACAGTCATCAGTGCTACCTAGCTCATTGCATTGAAAAAAATAACAACCACAGTCTGTACCAATTTAAAAAGGAAATCTTCAGGAAGAGATGCAGTTTCAACCCCAGAGATCTGAGCATGTTTTTTCAGAATTACCATCACAGAGAGTGCACGAGGGATATGTTCAGGGCCATTCCCAGTTCCACTGGGAGGGCATAAGCCCAGATGGAAAAGGGACAAGGCATTCTGTCACATCTGTGTCCACACACCTAGACTCGCCAGCTGGCCTTTAGCACATGAAGCCTTGCAGGGTGGCTGCCCAGAGGCACCCCAAGTGCCACAGCACCATGCTTGGATTGGCCCTTCTGCACAGAGTCATGCCTCGTGCCATATGTGGAGCATGGCTCCATGCAAACCACCTTTGACAATTTGCAGAGACCCCTCTGCTACATAGCTGGGGCTGCTGCCTCCTCTCCATCCAATGGGACAGGACTAAAGGTGGTTTTTTGGAAAGCATGTTAATAGCAGCTCCCATATTTCTTCAAACAAATCCTGTGCAGGCAGAATACTGCACTTCTGAAGAGACTGCTCATTGCTGCTCTTCCTCACATAAGCAACCCCAGTTTAGGGCTGCAGCTGGACTGGAAGGCAGTTATACACTTCTCATCATATTTTACAAGATGGGATAGACTGTAAAGATGACCCACACATGGGTTTGAATGATTACACATGGCATGTTTATAGCATCAAACACATCTTAGTTGACTGGAAAAAACAGAGATGCAACCATGAGAGGTGCACAGTCTCACTGACTAATGGGCAGAGATTATAATTTATGCTGCGTATGGTACTGTAAGGAACTTGAGCTGCTGAGAAATGGGTGGTGGATGCCTGAGCATCCCTGTGGATGCAGATGGGTTTGGAAGTGTTTGAACCCTAAAAGGGGATGTGAATCAGGGTTCCTAGGACTGATGGGGATGCTCCCGCTGCTCACCACAGTCAACTGCCTGGCTGGAGACTGTGCAGGAAAAAGGCAGGATGGCATCCAGGGCTTGAGAAAAACTCAGTATTGGAAAACCAGCCCCAGTCTTTGCTTGGAAAGAGGCAGCAGGACTGTTCTGGGACCAGGGGCAGGCTGCTGCTTCAGGCTGCTGCCTGCTTTGCCTCACTAACACTAGCTTTAAATAGAGGAGCTTGTCTGATGAAAGCATTTTTTTTTACAGACTTCCTAAAAGGAAAAAGTTTATTGTGATTTTCCATTAACTGATGGTGTTATCTGAGAAGATAATTGTTGGGTGTAATAGCAAACATTCCTGTTCTCCACATAGCCAGCAGGTTCTGGAAATGAATAGAGGATTCTTGTTTGAGCAGTTATCCCTGATAGGCTTCAGCTTCTTCTCTGAGACAGGGCTTGCTGCATGCTGTACCACGTTGGGACTACTGTGTCTCTCAAAAGCACCGCACATTTCAAGACTCTCCTAAAGACTGACAAACCCAGAAGACAGCAGTTGTGATCCTCACCCTCCCCTGTGTTTTCTTTTTAATCAGTATAGATTATTTAATTGGTTGTGGTAAGGACTACTGTATAGAAAAGTCTGGAGACCACACTAGTTATAAGTGTGGTGGTTTAAAGGTAAACCGGCAGGAGAAATAAACTCTACACACAAGAGGTAAGTCAGAGTTACAATTAAATAGCAATGTTACAATAAATAAAATGGCACAAGGAGAAATTGGTTTTAACCCACAAAATCCAGTACGACCCACCACCCTGGGGTCCAAACCCCACGTGGCTCCCCCAAGTCTAAAATAGAAAGAAGTGAGAAACCTGTTGGTGCAAATGATGGTCCCAGTCTGGTCGAGGGTGGTGGTCACAAGCTGGTTGAAAGTGATGGTCTCCTCCTGTCGAGGTCCTGCTGCTCTGCTGGATCCCACGAGTGGTTCCCGAGTCTTCTTAGCCCCCGCTTATGTACCCTCAGGGGGCACCCAGTCCCTCCCCCAGGGCGGGGACTCACACAATGGGTGATTAACTCTGTGAGTCATGGGGTATTGTTGGAGCGTTGATGGCCCATTAGCAGCCACACGCCCTCAGACTGGGTGTGATGGTGCTAACAACTCTCTGGGCAGCTGCTGCAAATGGTCCATTGTTCTTGGGAATGAATAGAGGGGGTAGAACACATGGCCTTGATTACCCACACACAGTGATAACTGGTCCCATCTGCTGAACTAGGACATTACTCTTGGATAATGATATTGGCAATCAAAGGTATAACTTTTGTGCTTCGTGTAATTTACCCTGAAAGAGAACATCTAGAAACACTGTGGATTTTGGAGGAGAGCGTAATCCCTTTTATCTTTTTTTTTTTTTTAACACTGAAAATACAGGTTCCCACTTTTGGTTCATCTTCTCTCTACCCACTCATCTTCTAGTGCCATTTCTGACATGACCAGCATCAACCTGGAGGCATGACTCTGAAAGCCCTCCTCTGGTGCTTTTTAAGAAATAAATTTAACCATAACATAGCAATGAAGTTTTGTATGAGCAAGATGTAAGTAGATTTGGGCATTCTGCAAAGATTCTCTCTGTACCCAGTGAAGGACAAGCAAAAGAGGGGCATGTGTTTATAGCAGACTGCAAGGTTCTGAAACGCTCTTCCTTAGGATACCTTAGTGCTGAATAGCAAAATTTGCACCCTTAAAGAGGCATGTAGCTAGATTTCATAATTACATTTTTACAAGGGTTGGCCATATGGCATATATTACAAGGTGATCATTCACTCTGAAACAAGGAATAAAAGGACCTGATGTTTAGTAGAATGCATCACTCCTTCGAAGATTTCAGAACATAGCCTTCCATGACACAGGCATATACTTAATTTTGCCTGTACTAGTGTTAAAACATGATTTAGCTGGAGTAGATACTACTGTTAGATTGGAAACTCTTCAGTTCAACTCCAAGATGGTCCAGAAAAAGATTGGAATTGTGTTTTCCCAGTTATCATTTTAAACTTTCACACCTCAAATTTGGTCAGAGTATGGGACACTTTTTCTGCTAAAGCTAGAAGCTGAGAAACAAGTCACTTCTTACAGAATGTCAAATGTAACAAAGATCTAAATTAAAACAGACATTATTATAGACAAAATAGAGACATCCGTAAAATCTCATTCCAAAGTGCCCACAGTAACACATATGGGACTTCAGTTACACGAGTATAACCAATGTAATTTTAAAAATTAGAATTATGGCAGAGAAAAGTTAATCTAAATTATGGCAGAGAAAAGTTAATCTAAATTATGCTATCTTTTTGATCATATCTGCTATCTAATTCTAAAAATTACAATATCCATGTCAAAAATCTGGTTAAAAGCTCAATAATGTTTATTCTCTGTGCGGTGTATGTGGTGAAAATCATCAGTAAATCAGCTATCAAGATGATAAAAAAAATGCTGCCTTGAGTACTTTAAAAATCTGCTAGGCCATACTCTAAAACCTTGTCTGTATGTAAATAGCTTGAGGAAGCTTGAGGAAAGAAAATTGTGAGTAGTGGTGTAGGGAGAAGGTACTTCAACACAGCAGAATAAAATGAAAGTCTTAGGAAGGCACTCAGAAGAAAGCAAGAACCACAATAAATTAGGATATTGTTCTGGAGCCATGCATTATCCTTATATCATCATCATGGCTAGGCTTCACGAACGAAGATTTGGGAAGGGCACTACCCACACTTGCTGCAAGCGTGCTGATGGCTAAAAAGGCCGATACAGGATAGGCAGG
>JAOXXN010000265.1:44592600-44619735 GCA_026770055.1 Myrmophylax atrothorax | reverse complement strand
GTTGGAACTTTACTTTCCACAAAAAGAATTGGATTGGATGTGACACAATGAGAAGACAAGTTCAAAACCGAATGTATCTGCACTAGCTGCACTGCACCAGACACATGGTTCTCATTAAAAAGTTTTATAAATCCTTTATAAAACAATCATTAATTGTTTTTGCATCGGTAGTTCTGATCAATGGCTCATTTGGGGAAAATGAAAATCAGTGTAAAACAAAGGGCTGCATCTCCCAGTGCCTCATCTCCAGTTGCTGATGATAGAGCCACAGACTCAGGAACATCCCAGTTGCTTCACTTTTCCACAAGCCTTGGTGTTGGGGCTAGGGAAGGATTTATCCCTATGATTGCCTGTATAAGTGTGAGGCATTGACAAAAAGCTCAAGATTTATCTTCCTACTAAAATCCAGGATATTTTTGTTTGGTTTTGTCTTTTTTATTTTTTTCCTCTCAAAGGTTAAATGGTTCCCACAGGCTGCAAGGAAGGGTTATTGAAAGCAGCAGGTCTACTTTTGAATATTGCACTTCTGGTAAATCTTTGATTCAGCATCAGTGGTGGTTAACCACTGATCCAGGAAATGACATTTAACATTTTATCACTCAGCCAGAAATGGAAGAACAAAGTAAGGCTATATGTGGTGAAGACGGAATTGCCCGCTATCTATTCCTTAAAGGCATATCATGACATTTAAAAGGAAATGTTTTTCAACCAGGGACATTTTTTCCCTCTTTGTGTACCTTTCTGCTTAAAGCAGACTAAAAACCTGGAAAACAAATCCCCTTCTTTCCCCATTCTGTGAGGTTTTCCCTGCTAAAATAGGGGTTATGGCCTTATAAATTACTTAAATCCTCTTTTCTGCTCTTTTGTATCTTTTGGAAGTGTGTTCTAGGCCCTAGAGGAAACTGGAGGGGATATGCAACCGGCAATGGAAAATTCAGGTTTCTTTAGGGGGCACTCATTGCCCTGACTCAGAGCTCAGCTCTCGCAGGCATGACGTAGAGCTGCCTTTGGTCCAGCTAGTTCTGAGCAAATGTGCTAAAGTGTCAAGGGAAGGAAAGAGTAAAAAAAAAAAGTCATCAAAATACGGGGCTGAAACTTTAGCAACTATAAATTGTTGTTTTTTGATTTCAGTGTACAGCTTGTTGGTTTAGAGCAACAAGCACCTGCCTGTTGTCAGCACAGGCTTACCACAGCCACTGTGCTTTCTGTCAGAGCTGCTAAAACTTGGTCTGATTACAGAGTTGCACATTCAGGAAGCAAGCAAGCTCAGAAATTCAATGGTATGTACTGTCCAACTAAATCTCAAAAGGCTTTCAGATCTGCCTAAATAAATTCTAACAGTTTCAGACATTTTCATTGTACATGCTACGTAAATAAAATGCCAGAAAAGATGCAGCAAGGCACTTTCCTCCTGCAAATAGGATATGTGGGCAAACACTTTGATGTTTCAGCTGTTTCAGCGGCTATTTTCACCTAATGACACTGTGTGAGATGTTTTCTAAAGAAAGAGCTTCACAGATTGCCTGGAAGTGAGCAGAGAAATACATTAGAAAGCAATATATTAAAAGTACACCAGTCCTTCTGACCTATGGGGCTGTGTAACATAGTTTTCACGAGCACAAGAGCAACAAGAAGCAAATTCTTCAGAGAACCAGTGAGTGGTGGTGGCAGCAGAGATATCCATGAGAAGTTCAAAGGCTATCGATAAGGGCAGCTCTCCAGAAGTCCTGCTCTCTGGCTTGGCTGGAATTGAAGCTGGATGATGGGGTGAGCACTTGTATGCTGGAAAGCTGGCTTGGTCAGTCCTACAGCATGGATCTTGGATCCCACTAGCTGGAGCCTACCAGCACCTCCCTCCTGTAGTTGAAGCAGTAGCTTGCTCAAAGTGTTTTAACGCTGTCCTTGCAACATCATGCAGGTAAATCAGGCAGAGAAAACCAAAACGTCTATGATCTAGAGACAAGCTCAGATTTGTGTTCAAGTGGAGGTCTGATGCATACTGGTATGAGCTGGAAATGGGGAGTAAGGATGTGCAGTCAGCTGGGATCAAAAATGGGTAAAATAGAAAAGTGTAGTTCTAGCTCTCAGCACACTCACTGTTTACTTAGAATGTCCATTCTTCAGACTCTTCCTAATTTTTCTCTCAATTGTGAAAACTTGCTTGAATATAGAATGCAAAGTGAGAAAGCTGTGGAAGCTGCTTGGAGCATGAGGATAAGGGCTCTGCAGAAACACACATGCATCATCTACAAAGAGTGAAGATGCACCTGCATGCATGAAGCCAGATTCTCAGCCCTTAATGCTGCATATTTCTGAAACTGTTATGATGTATTTTGTACATCTGAAAGCCCACCATACTCAGGCACCCTGGTCTGTGTAGAAAAATCTCTTCTCTGCAGCCTTGCAAAGCAGTAGGGCACTGGTCCTGCCAGAAAGTCTGCAGAGACTTGAGCAGGTCTGATGCTTCTGAATGTTTTCCAGCAAACAGTGACTGTCAGGATCAGAGCCTTGAACTACACCTTGGGAAGTGCTAGTGTTTATCTCTACACCTGATTGCACTCAATTACTTGCTAAGAACATGTTCTTTGAAAAAAGATCTGGAGCGGGATTCTTCTCTCATTGTGACTCTGCCAGCTGCCATCCCCAAAGCTATTTTTAATCAGACAAGCTTCTCCATGCCTGCCAAAAAAGCCTCATAACAATTAATAACAATAAAATGAAGGCAGCCTGGATAAATGAATTTTGCTGGCTCTATAAATCAGTGGCAAAGGCAGCTAGGGAAGATCAGCACAGCATTGTTAATGTGCTGTCTTCCATTTTGCTATAGCCTTGTTCTTCTGGTTCACACTTGGTCCCTTTACACTGTGCTGCTGGTCTGCACA
The DNA here is from genome assembly GCA_026770055.1 of Myrmophylax atrothorax. Taxonomy (NCBI): domain Eukaryota; kingdom Metazoa; phylum Chordata; class Aves; order Passeriformes; family Thamnophilidae; genus Myrmophylax; species Myrmophylax atrothorax. The sequence goes on along the minus strand of JAOXXN010000265.1, from coordinate 44,616,853 downwards.
CACTGCCTGTCACAGGTAGGCTGGCATATGGGCACAAGTCCCTCTGCAAAGTGTGTGCCTTTGGGTTGTCTTGTGGTTGGGAGGTGGGTATGAATGATCATGCTTACCTCGTATGTGCCAATTGTGTTGCACTGTTAAGTTCATTAATTCTGGGGGCTACAGTTGACAGCTGAACTCAAAGTAGGCTTGGTGACTAGGTTAATTCTCAGCACTGTCATGTTGCAGCCTCTGGTGTGATAATTTGCCTGCAGGCATGTGTGTACCTGTACTATGATCCTGTCAGAAGTTAAGCTGTGTTGGGCTTGGTGAGAGAGCATGGATGGGAGGCCTCCAAGGACAGGCTGCCACTGAAGCCGTTGCAGGCAGTGATCCCAGGAAGCAGTAGGTGGTACTGTGCACTGTGCCAGCTGACAGGATGACATGCTGCAGTGCTGTTGAAAGTTTCCTCATCTGGGTACAAGCTGTTGTTGTTTTGCCCACCATTGTGGTAACAAAACATTTCCTGGCAATTTTCTTAAAAGAACAAAACCAAAACCAACCCAAACCAAAAAATCATGGGGGCACGAGTCCAAAGGTACCGTCCTGGACAAGTCCCTGGCTGGGTGTCTGTATTTGGTTTACTTCTTCCTGCTAGACAAAGTATTTCTCCTCAACCCTGGCTCCAGACATTTGCTCTTCAGCTGTTATTTCCTACTCCACCATTGAAGGCCTTCTCTGGTGAGGAGCTGCACAGTTTTAAGGGTTCTGGAAGGAAAGATGAACAAGAAATGGAAAAAGAAGAGGAAAATATAGGTTAAAAAGTAAATGAGCAAACAACTCCACCACCTCCAGCACAAAACCTGCCCCCAATAAGTGTGACTGCTTCACAGACAGCAAGGATTACTTTCCCAGGCCAGTAGGGTGATACCCTCATCTTCTAGGGAGAAAAACACTGAAGCCACTTCTCAGCCAGCAAGGGCACTGCAGAGATCACTGAGATGAAAAGAACGTGAAAGCAGGAACAACAGGACAGCAGCCTGATCCATAAGGAAAAAGAAGGAGAAAGCTGCCTCCTATTTCTCTTGCCTGTTAATCTCAGATCATTAGGATCCATTTCTTAAGTGTGTCAAGGTGATATTCACAGTACCCTGGCAGGTAATACAGGCGAGGCAAGTGGCAAGCTTAGAGTATTGGTGGTCATCAAACAGTCCACTGCAAGGCAAAGCAGCAAAAACACTCTGTGCCTGCCAGCTGTGGAAGCACCTAACTCTGAAACTGTGTACTGAGAAAGCTTATTTTGCTCACCTACCCAGGGTTTCTTATAGTAATCTATGACATGAATACAGATCTATTTCAGGCAATGGTTTTAATTTAAATGGGTGAGTATACAGATATTTTCCATTGGAACTGCTTCTCCTGGGCTACTCTAAAGCTACCCATGGACCTTTCCCAGCCTCTGTCAGACAGCAGCCACCAAAGCAGCGTACTTCTCTGCTTCTGGGGCTGCAGGTTGGAGTGTTTTCAGGGGTGGCTCTGAAGGCATCATGCCGAAAGTCTGCTAACAGGTGGCCATATGGATCTCCCCATCACACAGGTATTTCATCAGCATCTCAGTACTGCACTGCCACTTCTACACTGTTAGTGGGAACCAAATGTAAAGCTATTTTGGATGGATGTGTACAACTGACAAATTACACCGTAGTCAAACCAAACATGTGCTTTGCTCTGTGCATAATCTCACCTTAAAGGTACCATTTGTTCACACAAAGTGAAGAAATACATGAGTAGTGTGCTGGTTTAAAGGTAAACTGGCAGGAGAAATGAATTCTACACACAAGAGATTATGAGTCAGAGTTACAATTTAATAGCAATGTTACAATAAATAAAATGGCACAAGGAGAAATTGGTTTTAACCCACAAAACCCAGTACTACCCACCACCCTGCAGTCCAAACCCCATGTGGTTCCCCCAAGTCTAAAACAGAAAGAAGGGAGAAACCTGTTGGTGCAAACAATGATTCCAGTCTGGTTGAGGGTGGTGGTCACAAGCTGGTTGAAAGTGATGGTCTCCTCCTGTCGAGGTCCTGCTGCTCATCTCGATCTGATGAGTGGTTCCTGGGGTCTTCTGAGCCCCCGCTTATGTACCCTCAGGGGGCACCCAGTCCCTCCCCCAGGGCGGGGACTCACACAATGGGGGATTAACTCTGTGAGTCATGGTGTGTTGATGGCCCCTTAGCAGCCACACCCCCTCAGGCTGGGTGTAAGGTGCTAACGACTGCCTGGGCAGCTGCTGCAAATGGTCCATTGGTTTTGGGCAATGAATAGAGGGGGGTAGAATACATGGCTTTGATCACCTCCACACAGTGATAACTGGTCCCACCTGCTGAACTAGGACATAAGCTACAAGACAGTCAGCATGGGTTTTTTTCCAAACACTGAGGGGGTTCTTTGAGCTCCTTCTCAGCCCTCCATACCTCCATAGGCACAGCCAAAGGATGGCACTTTGCTACCACCATGTCAATTCCGAAACCAGTCCTGGGTGAAAACAGTGTCAGAAAGAAAGGCAAATGAAAGGCAGCAGTAGAACAGGAGAATAGGCCTCTGCACTAGAAGTCCCAGTGTGTAATATGTTGCTTCAGCCATGTCTGCCAGATAGGCAGGAGACTCCTGCACCTCTGCCAGTGTGCCATGGGTACAAGACAACTTGGAATCAATCCTGTGTTAGCACAGTGCTGACTGTAACATACTGATCTGGTGGGAGCACAGTGACAAGCTATTATGGTAGAGCTAGCAGGTTTTGGGGTGCACAGTATGGTATATGCTGTTTGTTAATATGGGCTTTGGGATGCAGAATACGGTATGTGATGTATGTTGGCATGAGCTTTGGGATGAGGACTCACTTGTGCATTTGTTCCTGACTGTGAAGTCATGCTTGGTGCGGTATGTGAGGGGCACTCCCCAGGATGAACTTCATTTTTCTAAGAGTTCATGTTCTCTTGTTATTGTGTCCAGATGATTTTCATGGAGTTGCTGCAGATTCCTCTCTGTTGCCTACAGCCTTGGGCAGGTGTAGCCAGCTTGCCAGTCTGACTCACTTGGTTGCTATTTTTTAACACAAACCACCTTTTTACCTTATATCTTTGCAAAAGGTGAGTGGGAGTGTGAACTTTCAGCTTCTTTCTTAGTAGTCTTGTCAAAATTGCTGTGTTCCCCTCCTGGTGAAAAGGAGCATGGGCAGGCTCCTTGCCAAGTGCATGGGGTACCAAGCAGTAAGTGCTACAAAAAGCATTTGTGCATGGCAGCTTCACACCTTCACCAGCATGATTAAAGGCTGTTCTAAATTTTCATCTCTACAGGTGCCTGCAAAGCTGATGCAGGACCCTTAGAAATGTAAAGACCTCTGGACAAGTGCTTTGGCTCTGCAAAATTTCTACAGCCTTCAGCTTACCTGTGTAAGCAACCAGGCAGCTAGAGTCCAGTGTGATCCCTGCATGGTTGTGTGGGGTGTGGATCTGTGGGGTCCGGATCTGTAGGGTCCATCCATACGTAGGGCTGTGGGGAGAGAAGGTGCACCCCCTGCTCAACAGGAGGAAAGACTGTGAGCAAGTGAGAAACAAAGACCCAGCTGAGGGAGACCTTGCCAAAACTTTCTACATTCTCCAAATGTGTGTTGTGTTTGTTAACAGAGTAGTTATTGCTTTTTCTTGTGTGTTGTCTCTGTCAAACTTGTTTTAATTTCGCTTTATCCACAATATAGCAAAGAAAGACTACACTATGCTATGTTTACTGTGATACCTCCTTCAGTGAGTAAAGGCACAGATTTTGTAATTCCAGGATAAGTATCAGCTACAATCAGTATGAGCAATGGAAGAGAGAGATGCAAGAAACCTGTTGGTGGGGACTTGAGTTAAAGAGAAGAGGAAGAACAGGTACTCCAGCTGTCAGTGGTTCGAAATGGGAAGATGCCATCTTCTTTGGGCCACAAAACCTAAAAATCTCAAGGGATAGGAAATGGAAAAAAACCCCCACATATTTTTCAGATAGGGTGTCTGTGATTTTCTGTGCCCATTTGTGGTAACTTGTGTGCACACCAATCTCAATTAATACTGTTTCACAAGCAAACCGCTCTGGTAATGTGTTCCTCCAAACCCAGGCATTAACAGCTTCGGAAGCTCAGGAGCTGCCTCCAGCAGCTGTCCCAGCACAGCATCTTTTGCATCAAGCAGGAGATGGTGGCTGCAGGCAGAGGTGCCCCAGTCCCCAGCAGTGCACCTGGGCGGGCCCCAGGCAGGATGTATGCTTCCCAAACCACCCACCTCCAGCTTGTGTAAAGAGTGAGTGGGTGGCCAGGGTGTGACATCACAACACAGCATCTGCTTAGGTCCTTACACTGCTCCAAAACACCACGGGCTATAAAGCACAGGGAAAGCCTGAACCCATTGCCCAGGGTTTTATCCCTGAAGGCTCATGGGAAATCAAGCTCTCATTCCAGACTCAGACCTAGTCACATGTGAGGAGAAAGCATTGAAATGAGTCTCAGATCTGAAGCTCTTCTTTTTCTTGTTGACAGCATTCAAATCTCCATAGTTTTAGGCCAAATTTTTGTTGTTGGGTTTTTTGAGGTTTTTTAACTATTTTTATTATAAATACATCTCTGCAATTCTTTCTGAGAGATTTCAAATCAAAATTTCTTATGTGAGTTTGGCAGAAGACAACTGATTTTTAAAATCGTCCTTCAAGCCAACCACAGAAAAAAAGCAGAAAAGGAAGAAAAAATGAGTCCTTGTCACACAAACAGGCATGAAGTTGTCGTTTATGCTGCAGTTCATGGTTCTTACGTAAGCCCAGAATGTTCCAACAGCACTGCTGACCCAAATGTTGTTTGATTAGGAAGCTTGAATTAAGTGGCTACTACTTAAAATGTTGCCTACCAGGCTAAACTAAGGGATTCTAATTAAGGCACTTCCTTACGAGGAACAGTAAAGGGCACTGGGAACATGAGCTGTTTAGTGGATTAGCTCCTGATGAGAGGCAGACTCTGAAGGGTCATCAGTTGGAGGTCCCCTGGTCTGCCACACAGGCAGAAGAGTTTTAGCGAAGGAGTTCTGGCTGCAGGTGTTGCTGTTCTTGCTGTCTCACAGGCAGCCAGGGCAAATCTGCAGCCGCTTGCACCATCCGATGTAGACATAGTCATGACGGCCCAGAAAGGAGCAGCAGTGCAGATGGAAGAGTCCTCTTTAACAGGAGCAAGGAAAACTGCTGGCATGCACAAACAGGGCCTCTTTCAGGCATGTGAACCTAGAGGACTTCATGAATGTCAGTCTGCATGAAGAAGGGTGAAAAAATTATGCCCATGGTCTACAGGACAGGTAGTACAGGTGATTTGTTGTCAATGGTAGCTAGGCAGAGGTGCCTGGAAAATAGCAAACTGCTAACAGGAGATGAATAGATAGTCCTCTGACTCATTGTCAGGGCCTATGGACAGTTGCTGCTTGGTGGGGAGAAGATGAGTGGAAGATTACTGTAAAGGGTGTCAGAGGTACATGTTGCCCCAGGTGAGCAAAATGAAGGACATGCCATTTCCTCGGGGATTTGCAGTCTCTGTCCCTGATGTCCCAGCAAACCTAGCACCCATCTTCGAGTGCCAGTGATTAAACCCTGCTACAAGACTTCCAGTTCTTCCAGTAACTCCTAGATTCCTAGCACCTCTCACACACTTATGCCCTCCCTGTAACAACAGATTTCAAAGTCCCTCCATTGTGACCTGGACAGAAGGCAGAACATACTATGATGGTTAGAACTATAAAGGTTAGATAAAATAATTGCTCCACTGTATAGAAGCTTTCCACTCAGAAAGGCCATTAATTTGAGTCTCCTTCCTCTCCACAGCTGCCTGTTATCCCAAGACTTGCAGGATTTTTGAGATTTCTACCTCTCATGCAAATTTGGTGGAATCCAGTCAATCCAGTCAAATCTATGAAGAATGGGCTGACAGACACTTAGGAAGAGCACAGTCCCATAAATGAAATTACCCTAGGAAGTCCATCTACAAATGAGCTCACTGCTAGTCACAAAATGAAGAGCCTGGTTTCACTTGCAAAGAATTTGCAATCTGGCTTTTGTGGTTTTCTGCAGGGAAGACTGATAAAGGCTTGAATTCCAAGCAGGGATGTAGGCAGAATAAAAGAATTAGTCTCCATCTTTAAATTATGGGAAACATCAAACTGGTTAGCCCAGCAGTCTTCTACAAGGAAACAATTTTCATATCTGTGCTCACATAATAATGATACAGTCCATTCTTGTAGTATGCATCAGTTGAGGATCTCCAAGTGCCTCGGAGCTTCTTGAGCACTCCTACCTCCACCTGAAATGCACCATCTTTGGAGAGATATACAATAGCTGCTTTGCACAAGGGCTGGCAGGAAATGTGGAAGACATCCATACTACATCTTTCCTAAATGGGGATTGATAAACATGCCAAAGGTAATGTGTTGTATAGCCAAGAGAAAGGATTGGGACATGGGTGTTACACTTTCTGCGTACAGACCAATCCCATGGCACCCATGAGGGTTTGGCAATGTCATGTCACCAGATGGCAGAACTGAGGACTGAAAGCTGGGATTTGGTGGTGGTGACCAAAAGTTTGTCTCCCAGGATAGCCGTTTCATCATCCATGGGACAAAAGTTGCTGATGTCAGTGCAGTTCTCAGAGAATACATGATCAAATTACTAGTGCTGTCACCAAGGTCAGTACAATTAGCTTTTTAGCTGGTTGCTTCAGAAACTAGCCCAAGGGTTGTGTTAAGCCTTTTCCCACTTACAGTCTCATTGGTTTAAATCTAAGCCAGACCAAAACTTAGAGACTCATGAAGGATGGTTGTTGCTGTACCCTTAGGAAATGACTGCTGAAAGAATTTGGAAGTGCAATGATAGGCAGCCACCAATGCTGATTTTCATCAGTCCAATCTCAGCCTCACTCCAGCTGTACCTGAGCAGTCACATCTCATGATCTCTGTATGTGACTGTCACAGCTACCTTGTGACTCATGCTGGCCCACTCAGAGACCCCTCACATATGCCTAGTGCAGGGTTGCCATTCTGCCCAGCTTGGAGCTATGCTGGGGCCAGACACAACCTCCTCTGTCAGACCTGCCCCGGAGAACTTCAGACAGACACGGAGAAGGCCGGCGCAGCCCCAAGGCAAGGCTCATGCTCCAGCATAATCCCCAGCTTCAGCCTTTAGGTACCAGTGTTTCTGCCCTACATGATCCATATGCACCGAACAGCTGTCTACAACTACTTTCAGTGGCAGTGAAAGGGGTTGTGAGCAGTTGTAATCAGCAAGGTTCTCCCAAAAATAAGCACACAGAGAACTCTTCCTATACTCATGGGTTAAGCTACTGGTCTACTTTGATCACACTTTTTCAAGAGAATTGTGTTGTTACTGTTCAGGAAACATTCCTATAATAGCTTAATTTCATACTCATGACTGTGGCACCTGAATGGCAGCCTCCACAACAGATTACAATAACTTTGCAAACACACTTTTGTCCATCAAAGGGCTTATTTCCCTTTGTCACCAGCACATCTGGATGATTATCTAAATAGACCTGAGATCTATCTATACACCTTACAGCGTTTATGCTTTAATAGGCACTTAGGTTTCCAGTTGTTTACTTCATTTACTACCCCTGGTTTCCAAACTCCTCTAAGCTCGTGGGTATGCTCTCTAAAACTTATCCCAATTCGTAGTCCCACACATGAGCCTCTGTACTACCAAAATAATATCTGCAGTTGTTAACTCCAATGGCACCTCAAACACTCAGTGCTTGAAGTGTTTGCAAGTGGTCTTTATTCTGTGTCCAGTTTAAACTGCTTGCACATAGCAACTAAAAGAGCTTCTGAGTGTCTCTGTCTGGGAAAGCTGACCTTCAAAACAGCAGTCCCTATGCTGTCAGGCTGTTCATTAAGACCTTTGCATTGTTAATGCACTGAGAACGGAGCCCTGTGGGAAGCAAGAGGGCTCAAAATCTCCCTGTGTTCAAAAGATGGTACCCACAGTCCAATTTCTGCTCTTTCATCACATTTCAGCTCTCTGATTCTCACTTGCAGGTGCTAATTCTTAAGGCTGAGTCCAAAATGGATAGTCAGCAACTGTAGAACACAGGGGAAAGAGGTCAGGACAAGACTTGGAGACTACTCAGACATAATAGTGCAAACTGATACCCAAAATGAAGCTTCCATACCAGGAAAACTTGAAGAACAAGTGCTAAATGCAACACTTTCTGGCAGACACCAAGGTGGGTGAGTTAGAGTTGCTCAGAAGGACACTGACAAGTCAACAAGCAGATGCCCATGGTCCTTCATACATTTAGTAAATGAAGGATCTCACCTCCTTTTTTAAAGAAAAAAACAGATTTGTTAATAATATTGTTTAAAAAAAGAGAATTAGAGTGGCACAGATGGTGATGCAATGATGTGAAAACCATTACCTGTGAAAAATTACTCTGCTGCATCAATAGCCCATTGATGAAAAGCTCTCCTTGTAGATAAATCCTTTTATCGACCCCTGACACCCACATGGTGGCCTTTTCTCCAACCCTCATTTTATACATGATTCCATAGCATTCTTCCCTTCCCTGCCAGTGCCCTCTGTCTTGTGTTGAAAGCATCTACATGTAAAGTGGACTTATCATCAAGCTCTGGGGCTCTTTGGAATCACTACAACAAATTAAAAATGATGTGATCTGATGGTATGAAATGAATAATCTCTGCAAATGGCATGGTGTACTAGCCTGTTTGCTGCATTAGTCAGATGCATGCTTCAGTTCAGCAAAGCACTGCCAAAAATTTTGACCACACCCTAAAAGAAACATGAAAATATTCCTCCCAGGAAAAGAGAAGGCTTATTTTAGTTTATTTTTGAAATGAGATGGTGGCCAGATAACTTGATTTGACACAAAAAGAGAGAAAGAAATCTGTATAGCACTCCTTCCTCACAAATTAATTATAAATCATTCAAAGAGTTTTTTAATTACTCAGCTATTTCAAATATGTAGACAAATGCTGGATCTGTGTGAGCATATACAAGGACATGTGTGGATTTAGGGGTATAAGTGTGCATAGACTCTAGAGAAGCCCATTGCCTATCATTTATGTCCCCTTCGAGGGTTTCAGAATATATGCATGTAAAAACCCCACAGACCTGGCACACTGGCACAGACCTGGCTGTCTGGTGTCCCAACTCAGAGAGTCACCAGTAACAGACGCTTCAGAAAGAATACGAGAAAGAAAGCAAATACAGAACAATACTACACTTCCCACAGTCAAGCAGGCCCTGTGGAGGCTTTCTAAGCTAGAGGCTACATCTGGAGCCCAGTTTTTAATAGCTGCAAAGATGCTTACTGCTCAGGTGGTCTCTCTCTGCACACTGGGGAGGTTCGCCTTGTAAACAGAACAGCGGAACAACCCCAGGGACTGCTCTGGGCTAATGCAGACACAGCTACCACCTGCCCCTGCTCCTCCAGGGAGCCCCAGCTTCAGGGCATAATCAGTCCTGGACTCCTTTGCTGAGAGAGCCAACAAATGTTATTATCATTAATAAGAATTGTGGTGATGGACTCCCTAATTCTGTTCAGAGAGGTTATTATACAGCTATTACACTGCAATCAAATGTGGCCACTACTGATCTGGGCTGGTTTGAATTAATGACCCAGAAATGAAAGAGTCTATATCCTATTAACAGTCTGCCAAGCAATGCCAGAGCCCATTACTTTGGTTTATTTGTAACCCATCAGGAAGGACCCATTGCAAACCCACATCTGGAGTTGATCCAGACACACTCTCTCACACGGCAAAGGAGCGACTGTCCGGGTACATCCAGCAATGGGGAAATATTCATTGCCATGGGGTTTTGTTCACCCAGATGCATGTTGGAAGGCAGTGGTGGAAAGGGACTGGTGAGGTATGAAGAGTGACTCGAACCCCCTCTTTGCAAAAGCCATCTGCTGCACCAGTATTATGCTGCGATGTGTAAATGCAATACAATTACCTTCAATTGCAACTCTGGTCAGTGTGTGATCTTGTTTTGCACTTCACTGGTTCCAGCTGGCAAAAAAGAGGTGGGTTTGGCAAAGTCAGGAGTGCAGGTCATGGTGTGTGCTGTAGGGACAGGTCCAAGCAGGTACACCCCATTGCCTGCAACTTGCAACCTTTCTCCTTGCTGGTCAATTTGAGCCAGTAGGACCCTTCAGCTGGCAGAGAGACAACACAACTAGACCTTCCCACAGCTTTTTTTAACTCAGCTCCCTACCATCCACACAACTGTGGGTATGGGGAGCGCAACCTGGTACCACAATGATAATTGCAGGCTATTGTGTTAATTCAAACAATAAAGTTATAAGGGAACACCAAGAATACTACGCTGGGAGAGAGTTATGATTGTGGGACCATGTGCTGGTCTTGGTGGCCTGGCACTAGTGATTGCCTATGGAATAGGCAGGTATATGGAATACAACAGGTAGGTTGTAAGCTGAGCTGGCAGCCCAGTGGTGTGCAGCACTGCAGGTTTTCCTGTCTGCTTACTGCTGGAGACTGCAAGTAAGGATAAGCATACCAGTGAACTGAGCTGATCTGCCAAAAAGAAATCACCATTTCTCTCCCTGTTGTTCCCATCTGATGTGCAAAGGGGGGGAAAAGGGGGAGAAAAAGTTGCCTTTCCCCCAGCCACCCTGCATCCCCTACTCCCAAAACAGCTGATGCAACAGCAACACCACCTCAGATTTGACTGCAGCCTTGATCCAGTCCAGACTTTCTGCAGATCCCTGCTGGAAGGAAGCCATTTTTCTTGAGTGTATTTCCAAGAAACAGTTGACAGGCTTGGCACAGCTATTCCTGGAAATGTTCAATAGGTCATCTTCTGGAAGAGAGTGCTGACTGATGGAATTGAACAGATCTTGTTCTGCGTGTTGTGTACTGTTTGCTCCCTCTCGCTATGGCTTGGCGTTTGCCTTTGCACTGTGCCAGGGCCCCCCACTGCCTTAGCCTCCTTTGCCCCTCTGAGAGGCACCAGCTGTGTCCAACCTGCTCTGCACTGAAGTGGCCACAGGATTCAATGTGCTGGGAACTGTATTTCCCTCCTGGCAGTGCTGCCGTGGTTGTCCTTTGCTGCAAGAACAATTGCTGCATGAAGGCAAATGTCCCCTATAAATCACAGAGCTGCCCCTTTGCACACACACACTGTGCCGTGGAAACCCCGTGCACGTACAGAGACAGGCATGCACGTGGTGGCCGGGAACATGGACATGGACTGTCCGACCATGCTGTCCCCACTTGTCCCTGGCTGAGGCATATGCCAGAGATGGGCTTTTAGCTTTTGCATCAAATTGCTGTTTGCCAGCAGCGAGGAAACTCAGGGTGGTCAAGCTAAGAGAAAATTCCTTAAGGTGAGACACACTGGTGAGGAAAAAACCCAAGATCCATGTTGGGTGGTTTCTTTTGCACTTCTCCTATCTTTAACCTGTTTCTGATCATAGCTGCCAAGGGAGATCTATTTCCTTCACTGGTTTTGGGGTGGATCCTGGCATTTCTTGCTAACTGAGGAAAAGGTCTTGGACAATGATCACAGCCCAACCTGAGCCAGGGCAGGTCAGGATGTTTTGCTGGCACTCCCACCCAGGATGAGGAAGTGCTGCCATGTGCCGGGACAGCCCCAGCGGCGGCAGTGGGGAGGATCTGAGAGCAAGGGCAGTCACCCAACCTCCCCTGTCTGTTTACCAGTCTCGGCATGTAGAGAGTGACAGGGATTGTGCTCTCAAGGCACCAGTCGGGGAAGAAAGTTGCTTCATTTTAGAAAAGCATGGAAGTTTCCTCCATGCAGAGTGCCATGGCCTCTGCAGTGTCCCAACCAGCCTGGCTGCAGAGAAGGGAGAGCTCAGAACCCCACCGCGCCTGAGCTCCAGGGTCAGGTGTACCCTTCTGCCCATTACAAAGGGCATGTGCAGAACGATTTAACATGGCTGGCTGCTTTTAATTCTGGCCTAGATATCTCCTTATCACAGTAAAGGACCTTTGCTTCCGTATCAGCACAACTCATCAGGTACATGCTGATACCAGTAGCAGCAGCTAGGTAATGCTCCTGCCCCTGTCCCATAAAAGGAGCATGAGCAGAGTTTGTCTTTGTGTCCCTCCTCAGTACCTTGAGATGGATCAGGGCCTGGAAAGATAACCTAGGTGTTTAACTAGGTTGGGGCATAGAGTTGCCCTTGCCTCTGTGTTTGGGCTGTGGTAATTCTGCAGGTTAAATACTGTCTCTGCTCTAAGTCTCATGAGTTTTTCCTTCTCTTTTGCTGTCTGTGAATGTAGCTGTTCACTAGAATGATTTTTAAACAATGCTTTGCCCGTTCTGTGTCATCCCACTTCAGCTCTGTCCACAAATAATGCACTTGCACTCCGCCAGGAATTAAATTTCATCTATATCTGTAAAAACATCAAGACAAAACACACTTGGTTCAGCCAGATGCCAGAGCTGGCAGTAGACCCATTGGGTCCCCAGACAGAGTCTCAGAGAAGCGTTCCCTTCCCCCTTTCACATCATGGATACATTGCACTGCTGCTTGATTCCCCCTTACTGCCCCCTCCTTGATTCCAGGTGGCCCAGGGCTCATCTCCTCTAGCCTGTGGGTTCCTAAAACTCATTTAGCATACAACTGCAGAGGTATTTTAAGACAGGAAAAGTAGAGACCCAAAGGTACTCCTTGTGGTGGCAATGCAAATAGGTGAACATGCAATGAACACTTGCTCCAGTGCCTCTGGAGGAATCCCACTTCACACCTCCCCACTCTCTCTAAGATGTTGCAAGTTTTCCCGGTTTGAAAAATTTAAATAATTTTTTCAAGGAGACAGTAAGATCACTGCCCCTGTTTACTGGTAGAGGGAGTGATCAGTGAAGGGGGGCTACACTGAGCTCACAGCCACCAGGGCACCCAGGTCACTGACTTCAAACCAGAAGCCCACCAAAGACGACCACGGCACTCATGCCTGTTCACCCCATTGAAAACACAGGAATGAACCCTGTAGTGTAGCCCAAAACAAGGACATTCCCCAGAGCTGAGGGAAGGTATGAAATGGAAGATTCATTTTAGAGAAACTCTTTCAAAGGGAAATGTTGTAACCCTTCTAAGTACAGAACAAGAAAGTGCCTTTACTCTTTAGGTTTTATTCTCTACCTCTAAAGCACAGGACCAAGGAACACTTCTCCCATGAACACCCTCTCATGTGTGGGCGCAGGTTGCCTGCTGCAGCATGTCCATCAGGATGGGTGCCATTCTTATGGCTTCCCTCCCACACTTCCCTTGCCCCAGCTCCCATGAGTTGTCTAATCCACTGAAGGAACTCCAGGCATGCATGCACCATAGACCTATTGCTGTATTTCTCTAAATTGAGCTCACTGTGGGGTGCACCTGCTCTGTCACATCGACAAAGCTGTGTTTTTCCAAATCTTTTCCTTCTAGTGCTTTTTTTGAGACATTAGTAAACATCTCAAATAATCATTTGTTACTGTCCTAATTACTGGTTGTCACCACTCAGTAAGTATTTCAAACAGCTGACTGGGAAACACCCTGTCATGCACAGTATGCAAGATGAGCCCTAATAAAAAAAAACACCACAAAACAAAACAAACAAACAAACAAAACAAAACAAAAGAGAGTCATTCAAAGCCACACTTTTGGGGGGCCTTGCCTCCTAGTGGGTGGCAATACAGGAAAACGTGTAAAAATTTTTATCCAGCATTCATTGAGGTATTCATTCTTAAAAAGCTTCTCAAAGACTTTTCAGAAGCTCATGGATGCCAGTGGGACCAGCTGCCATGCCTTTCCTGGGGTGTGGGGTTCACACCTTGGTGGGGGAAGCTGCAATTCCATGGTCCCCCAGCCCAGTGCAGTGTAGAGCAGTGGGAGCTCCAGGAGCAGGAGGCTTTGCATGGCTGTGTCCTGCTGAAGATCACACCTTTCCCCTGCTCCTCCAGAGACCACTTAATTTAATGTGAGACTTTCCAAGTCAGCAGGAAAAGCCATTTATGGCTAAATGCAATAGGTTGCAGTAAGAGTGGGGAGGGGTTGTAGCAGAAGTGGACAAGTTGGACAAGTGGGTTTTTTAGTAAATGCAGAAGAACTTACCCTTTAGCTCAGAAAGAACTCCTAGCTTACACTGTGGGACAGGATTCAGGTGGAAAGTATATCTTTTAAATTCTACAGTTTATTATTTGAATGTCCTTCCCTAAACCTAGATTCCCTATAGCTTGGTGTCTGCTCCTGGCTAACTGTCAGTGTTACTTTGTCATTTTTGTTAAGAGCTGTGTTTTTTTAGAAGCTTTTTAGAAACGTCTCTTCCATTTTATTTGCCTGTGTATCTCCTCAATATCTGGGCAGCTTGTGGCTGATAGTTCTCAGTGACTCACAGATAAAACATATTAAAAAAAAACCCTGAGCAGTGACGCACCAGATGTGCAGGGAGATTTTAAAAACATGCTATGACTTTTTAGGAATACACGCAATTAATATTAAACAGATGCCTGAAGTTTCCTGCACAGCTGTTTCTCTATTATGTGTCATGACTTTTAATGGCACTGAGGTGAGACAAACAGACATGAGGAAATGCAAGACTATTGCAAATTCAAGCTTTTAAAATTCTAGCAACAAAGGGTGGGGGGGACAGCCAAACCACTGAACCTCTAACAAGGCATAAAATGGAACTTACTTGCTCAGGAGTGCTGCAAAGCAGACAGTCAAGTATCTCAGTCAAGGTAACATATATGATCTATTGCTGGGCAGTTTATCACCCTTGTTGGGCAACCTTGTCTTCACTGGCTTCCTCCAATAGATCTGTTTTTGTAGCAGAGATCCGTTCTGTGTTTTTACCCAGCTGGGATTAGAACTGGATTACAAGGCTGCATTTTGTTCCAGAATCCCTCTTGCTGTGCACAAACTCTTTAGACAAACAGAGTAGGTCTTTTTCCAGGAAAGATTGTCTACCAAGTTTCAATTTCCTTTTATTGGATACATGAAGCTTTTATAACACCCTGAAAGGCCTCCCTGAAGCTCCCCTTGTCAGGACCTCCACAGCTGGTAAGGTGGCAGCATTACTGCAGGGGCTGTCACCACTCGCAGCCAGAATCATCAGGAACTGAAAGCACCTTGTCTCAAACATCAGGACTTTGGATGGGTTTGATTTAATCTGACACAAAGGAGGGGATCCATCTCATTTAATGTACATACCTACAGCTGATCCAGGCATCAGTTATAGCCACTGGGATGTGAATTCATCTCATCCTAAAAAGAACATAAGAAAAGGTAGATGAATTGCACCAAAAAGGTGCTGCCTTCACCCCCTTAATTATAAAAGGATGTGACAGGGATAGACTCTGAGGCAGGTGTCACTAAGGTAGATGTCTAAAGTTAGATGGATCCTTTGGCTTTCTAACACTAAATGTTTGGTGAAAGCTAGTCATTTATACTCCTTCAACAGTCAGCAGAAAAGAGATCTCTCTAGAAGATGTCACGCACATCTACCTGACAGGTGGGCTGAACCGCCTGCCAATGGTGCTCATCCTCATTCTGCTGTCCATAGAAGAAGCATAGGAGACGTGTCTGATGATTAGCTAGTGAAAGCCAGAAGGGATTAAGTGAGTTCTGCATCTTGTAGGGTTTCTTTTCTTCAGGTTCACACCCTTACCCATGACCTCAGTAAGGCCTCAGCTCATCTTTTCGCTGGTATGGTCCAAAAGTGTCGGTACCTTTGCGCTTCCTCATATCTTTTCTGGCTTCAGAGTTAAGTGGTTATAGCGACACAGGAAAGCCTCTGGGTGATAAGCAGCTCCAAACTGGGCACCCTTCAGGCCCTTACACATAGCATGCAGTTCCCCCTTCCACCCAGTGCCCTCCCTCCCAAAGGGATCTCCTGCACCCCAGATCTCTCCAGCAACAGCTGCTGTTGCTCCCTGTGTCGCTTTGAAGGCTCGTTACAGTTCTGATATTTGCTCTCTCACTATTCATCTTGCCTTCTGCAGAGAGTCACAGCCAGTTTATCAGTTACTAGGAGCATGTTTTCTGGGCTGAAAAGCAATTTCCTTTTCTCCTCTTATTGCAGAAGCCTAAAGAGGGTTTGATTTATGCCATCAGTTTTAGATTTAAAAATCTCCTGCTTCACCTAGGTACATTTCCTGGAGATCAGTGATGCTTAGTATAGTAAGCATTTAGTAATGCTTAACAGATGAGCAATTCTGTTATGCCATATGATCATCTCTTTTACATTAGGTCTGGATTTTTCCTACTGTGTTAGTTAGAGCCACTGTCAAACGGTGTCATTCATCTTTTCCTCTTTTTCCTAGCAAGCTTATGTCCCTGGGAGAGGTAACAGCAGTGAATGTGGCAACCCTGCAGTTGCCTCTTCTGATCAGCTGCACTTTTGGCTTGCTGTTGGGCAGCACTCCTACTCTGTTGCTGTAATAAGCCTTAAAAAACATAAGCGTTTGCCAACATGCTCAAGAAGGGAAACACAATGGCATTATTTGAAAAATGCAAGATTTTTAATGAAAAAATTTGCTGTCTGCCAGGGGAAGTGGCATTCACTACTGCATGGATGGCTTAAATTCAACAGGTATGAGCCACTGTGGTCATCCTGAGGGGTTACACAAGCCCATGCCGAGGATGTCTATGGTGGGGGAGGCAGAGTGGTACTGACCATGGGCATGCATCAGGCCCACCTCAGGCATACAGCATAGAGGCACCATCAGCAATGAGCCAGAACACTGGCCTCTGTACTGGGCCCTGCACTCACCCCTTACTCTTCTCTGAGCTGGGAACAGGTTGCCCAGGGAGGTGGCTGACGTCCCATTCGTGGAAACATTCAAGGTCAGGTTAGACAGATCTCTGAGAAACCTGGTCTAGTGTTGTCCTGCTCATTGCAGGGGGCTGGACTAGATGGCCTTTAGAGGTCTCTTCCAACCTAAACTATACCATTATATTATTTTATGATTCTATGATTCCATGCCCAAGGTGATATTTTTATAATACTCCAGAGAACAACCTGCATTTCTAAGATGAGACACTTGAGAGAGGTTTTGAAGTAGCTGATGTTTCTGTTGAGTTAATTTGGTTCCCAAGGAACCAGCTATTTTGGTATCGACTTGCAGCCCTGCATCAGAGCTGGGCAAGCCTCTCATAACCTAAGATGAGGAGGCAGGTTTCTCCAGACAATGGAGCCTGACCTTCCCATGACACCCTCCAGCTCCACCAGAACTGGACCTTGGGCATTTAAACCTGTCCCCAGCCCACAGCCTGAAAGCCATCAGGAGGCTGTGGATGGGGTGGCTGAGCCTTATCATCCAGCTCTGCACGGTGCATGCACTGACACTGGCCCAGCACCCGTGTCCCTGTGTGGGAAGGCAGTGGTGGTCGTGCCCCCTCGGCTACTGCTGGGTGAGCGGCAGCCACGGTCAAAAGCTTGTGCTGTTAGCTGTGCTTGGCTCGGTGCCTGCCTGGGCTTCTCTCAGGTGACGACTTTGCTTCAGTTGCTCATGGCTTGTCACCTTGCCAGGATGCATGCCTTGCAGGATTAGCTTTTGGAAATCACAGCTGGGTGCCCTGCAAGCAATGTCCCTTCTAGGAAAGCACATTAAACCCAGAGTCATGCTGTCAGCCGGATTTCAGAGTGAACTCTGGTGTGTCGGTTGTGTCTCTGCCCAGGAAAAGGAAAAAAATGAGAAAGAAAAATCTTACCTTCTGTGGCATATGCTGGCATCTAAGGACAAGGAACTGGCAGGCAGGGACCTGAGGCAGCACTGGGAGAGAGCCCTCTGGGAGCTCTGAAGCACAATTCCTCCTCTCATGATCCCTTTATTGCTGTCCTCTACATGCTTAGGCACACTTGCCCCTCTCTGATCTGCTCGTTATTCCCTGTCTTTATCAGGTGCCTGAGCCCTAAGCTAACGCAGAAGCATAGGAACTGACAGCCTGTAACATGGAGCCCAGTCTGCAACTGAAACAGAAAAATCACAGCCCTCAAATTCACAGCCAACTGGTCAGCAAGACTCAGGACTTTGTTTCCAGTCTGATTTTCTTCACAATTTTGTCTCTTGCCTACTTCTGTGATGTGGCTCTTGCTTTAGACAACTAGCTTCAGGTGTTTAGTGGATTTCTTGTTTTTCACAGTTTTGTGAGACCCAAATACTTGGTGACGGGTGAGAAAAATCTATGCGTATCACAAGGAGGAAAACCTCTTGCTGCCTCTTCAAGGCCCATGTGACATGCTTTGTACCATGACTGAGAAGCACACCCATGTTCCTCAGAGCTTTCTCTGCTCTGCAGAAGGCTTTGAGGCTCCCTCCTGCTTGCAGTGCAAGGGCTGCTTGCTCAGACAGCAACCCTAAGTTGCATTAAGCACACAATCTCCGGCTCACTACGCCTGCATCGAACTTTGCTCATCAGAAGTCTGCATCCCTCTACAAGTTGCAGCCTGAAGTGGTTTCTCAGGACCAAGAACGGAGAGGAAGAATATGTAATTATTGAGGCTCATTTCACATGCAGACGTCAGACCCAATGGCACAGTAAGCCCAGTGAGAGGCAAGTAAAATTCCTTCAGAAGGTTTGATTTCCCAGGTCTCTCCATGGCTTGTTTTAATCCTGAGATTTTTCTCAGAAGTCTTTATTATCCAGAACAGGGGTGTGTGCTGTTTGCATGCTGCTTCTTGGAAATTACTGGGAGGCAACTTACTGGGAGGTAATTCTAGATGGGAATCTGAACAAAAGGTGTTGCTTAAGCATTTTGAAGAATAATTGAGCACTTGCTATGCAGTTTGTTTAATAACTTGAAAGATGGATCCTTATCAGAAGCCTCCACATGCTCTAGTTACTCAATTGCTTTCTTATTTAAATAAAGCCTATCACATATGCCCATAAAAATGGAAGTACCTCATAAAATCGACAGCATCACTGACGTGTGGCGGCTCTAGATAATTAAATTAAAAGCTGCATTTTCCTGTTAGTATGTCTTTATAACCCTTTTTTCTACAGGGCTGCTGTGTAACTGTCGGGCTTTAAAGGACAGTGATTGTGCCATGAGTTCCCAGTACCATTCCTTTTAAGGTGCTATGAAGGTAAATGTGGTTGTAGGTTCAGACTAACTGGTCTCAGCCAAGCAGGAATGCTTCCAGCCCCTTCCTGGCATTCACGGCGTGAAGCTGGGAAGCATCTCCCTTCTGATGGAGGAAGCATCCCTAAAAAATCAAAATAAACATCAAAGAAGTGTAGAAGTGTAAAAGTCTCCATGTGCTTGCCTCCTAGGGAATGGTGTTCAGTGTGCCTGCAAAAAAACAACCCACCCCACTCCAGTTTGC
Organism: Myrmophylax atrothorax; assembly: GCA_026770055.1. NCBI lineage: Eukaryota > Metazoa > Chordata > Aves > Passeriformes > Thamnophilidae > Myrmophylax > Myrmophylax atrothorax. The sequence goes on along the minus strand of JAOXXN010000265.1, from coordinate 44,597,483 downwards.
AAGGATAACTGAATGACTCCATTCAGGACAATTCAAAATTGATGGAGCAAAGACAGAAAGTTATACTTAATAACAATGAAATAGCTAATGATTGAAATCACAGTGAATAGCAACATGCAGAAGTCCCAGGTATTAGAATAATCTGTGCATTTTAGAAGTCAGAAGGGCTAATATTTAAGGCCCATATATGAGCTGCATGTCACAGGGTAGGCTCATTTACAGTTGCTGAATGGCCAAGTGCAAGTATCCCAATTGCAGGGAAAAATTCCCTCTCAGCACAAACCCCAAAACAGGGAGGAAGTGCAGGGCAAGTTCTGAATTTAAGAAAAAAAGAGGTATTTTTAACAAGAAAATAAGCCTGACACTGGAAATACATCCTCAACTAGGGACACTGCTGATGGGATCTGTGCTTGGGCACTGCTCCCAGCTGAGGTGGTGTCCTCACCTGCCCTGAGCCTGTCCCTGGAGGTGACTCTGTCACCCAGGAACAGGACTGTGGGCAGTTAAATATTATGCCTAGGCACACACTCCTCAGGGAAGGGCTGAGACAACACTCACAAGAGAGAGAAATAACTAGCCAGCCAGTGAAACAGCCTCTGAGCATAATAGGCTGCAAGGAGCTGTTAAGGATGTCTCTGTGCATCCTTTCCATGTGACTGAGCTTGCTGCCAGTGTGGTGAAGGTCTGGCTGTCATCCTGGGAAGCTACTGGCCTCTCTGCATAGATCACATGAATGTTCACACCAGCAATAGAAAAGCAGGTTGCCTACTCCACCCTCACAGGGTCTAATGGGTTAGTCCCTCTTATGGCCAGAGGGCAGCTCAAGGACTTGGCTCATGTGATCCTCTCTGCCATTTTCTAAGCCTGATAGCAAAGGCTGATTCTGTGTGGGTCAGATGTGAAAATTGTAAAAACCCACAGATTTCTAGCACATTGTGTTTCTCTTGGGTCAACAGTGACTTTGGAATCTTGATTTCAAGGTGGAAAACCACAAGCGTATTAACGATCTCCTGAGCTACCAAATCTCAGGTTTTATGGGATTATTCACATTCCAAAACTCAAAATTATCTTGGGTTTGGAGACTTACCAACATTCTTTACTGAATGGCTCCACTCCTCTGGGTTTTCTTCCTTTCTCATGCCACTTTGAAGTGAATAGTGCAAAGTAGCACTCGAGGCAGTGAAAAGGACCTCATAACCTAGAATGCTTACTACATCCACAAAACCCCTTTTCCTTTTGATTGCCCCAGATCCATAAAGACTGTTCTTTCAAAGGGAGGTACTAAAAGTACCACACTTCAGCAGGTTCCAATTAAAGAAGGCCTAATCCGAAGTGCATTGAAGTTAATAAGAGATTTTGTCTCTTTGCTGTTGGGGCTTGGACCAGACATCAATGTCAGAAATGGTATCTGTACCATTTACAGATGTTTCAATGCAGCCACTGCTGGAGGAGAAACAGGAATCTTCCTGTGCCACCACCAGCTGTATCCTACAGCTTCAAAGTGAAATTGGAATTCATCTTTTTTAACAACTAAAGTGCTAGGTTCAGAAGTTAATGCTACTAAAACATATACTAATTTTTTTATCTGTTTATTTTTATTTCTGGCAAATGTTATTTTTTCCCCTGGTAATCAGTTAAAAAAGACACTGTATTCAGGGAAAAAAAAGCTAAATCACTGGTATTATTTTTAGACCTTTAGACCTTAAGTGATAGCAAGACACCTTGGATGTGAAAATTCTTTTCATTTAGTGAAATTTGGACAAAGCTTTTGAATATTCACTGTAAATAGAAAAAGGTTTTAGGAACTGCCCTTACAGTTTTACTTCTACTATGCCTTGACATTGGTCTATGTCTATGGAGAATATGAAAGCTTATTAAACAGATTAGCTCTCAGAGACTGTTTTCATTTCCAATAAGAAACAAAATTGGCAGCATGACCACATTTAGCATGAGATGTCTTTTATTTTCTTCGAAGATAATATGACTTTGTTTATTTTTCCAGCCTTTTGCAAAACGTTTTATTCCATAGATCAATGACTGTCATAAAACATGACTCCAGATGGAAATTTCCCCCACAATATCTGGTAGAAGTGGCTCACAGATGACTGCATTTTCATTTCACTCTACACTCCAACCACTCTTAAATGCAGTTTAAAGCCTCCTTGACATGGTTTTGCCCTGAGAAGATCCTTCCTCTGTGTTCATCCATACAGCTTATGAAGGTGGGAAGTAGTGCTCTTAGACCTTGCGTATTGCCATGCTAAGAGTCCACCTGTAACTGCAGAGTACAAAACAGCTTTTATAAAGCTTATTTACAACTTAGGAGAGCTAAATGGGATGCCAGAGTCTCCGTTAGTGAACAGGGAAGAAAATCAATGATGACTTCTTCCAAGGACTAGAAGTTAAGTCATTCATTTCAGTGAAAGGTGCAGCAGTGGCCACCTTTATGCTTGCTTCTCTCTGAGCTCCTAAACACTGCCCCAAATAAGTATATACCAATAATACCACTTTCACTAGAGAGGATTTTTCAACATTGGTTAAGAAGCCTAATTACATCATCGAGAAGTTGCTGCTTGCTCACCTTTGCCAAGCCCACACTCTACCCCAAAGCGTGAAGTGGAGGGGAGAAGCAGTGGAATTGGGATGAATCCTTGCTAGGGATTGCCCCTGGCCATCAGCCTGTCCCATGCACCAGTCCTGGGAGCACAGCAGGCAGGGAGGACAGGAGACTCTGTGGAAGCCCCCTGCCATTGCCCAGACTGGTGGCATAAGGGAGTTCAAGGCAAAGGGAGAGATGGGGAAACTCACTCACTGAGTTGCCTCACTCCTGAACAACACTCAAATTGCAGGCTTGTCTACAAGTGAGATTTAAATAAATAACATTCGCTCCCAAATTAGCAGAAAAGAATAAACATTTTGAGATCGTTTGACTGTTCTAAGAGAGAATAAGAGGCCTTGCTATACATATAAAGAATTAAATTGTCTTAATTGCATCCTTGTGTAAAATAAAGCATTACATACAGAAGAAAAATATTTTTAAGTGGATGGAAAAATCCACTGGGTTAAAGGAATACTACTGTCAGTTAAATGTATTCCTGCAGTTGTGTAGTGCAAAAACAAGCTTCAATAGAAGTGAAGAGTCTAATAGGAACATTTCCATGAATTTAAAAATAACAGCAGTGGAAACAATCTCATAAAATAAGTAAACCTCTCCCTTCAATATTTGCAACTCAAGTATTACAGCATTCATTTAGGGCCTGGGAATGTGAAAGCAACTATGAATTACATGCTTTATTCTACAATACAAGAGGTCAGGTTGTATATTTCTTGTCTGGCTATGGCACCTGTAATTTCAGTACCAGGTACAAGGAATGTAGCATTTAGCCCACCTAAAGAAGGTGGCGAAATTACCTGGTATGACACTTATCCATTATGTTTCCAGTGGCCCATAGCAGATACTCAGAAGGATACCTGGCTTGTAAGCAAGGCTTATTTGGCATGAAACTTCACAGCTACTGAAGGCTGTTTTCTCAATCATTAAAAAGACTCCAAATGCATTAGTTATGGATAACCTGACATTGGCCAACCGTATCCTGGGCTGCATCTAAAGAAGCATGGCCAGCAGGTCAAGTAAGGTAACTCTCTACCTCTTCTCCACTCCAGTAAGACCCCACCTGGAGTACTGCATCCAACTCTGAGGTCCTCACACAGGAAGGACAAAGTGTTGGAGCAAAATCAGAGAAGTGTTGGAGCACGATGATTAGAGGGGTGGAGAACCTCACCAGTGAGGAAAGCCTGAAAGAGTTGGGGCTGTTCAGCCTGGAGAAGGCTACAGGGAGATGTTATAGCACCTTCCAGTACTTAAAGAGGGCCCACAGGAGAGCTGGAGAGGGACTTTTTACAAGGGCATGTAATGTCAGTACAAGGGGGAATGGCTTCAAACTGAAAGAGAGTAGGTTTTGAAAGATTTTTTTGAAAGAAATATTAAAAAAGAAATATTAAGAAATATTAAGAAAGAAATATTCTTTCTTTTGAAAGAAATATTTGGAAGAAATTAATTCTTGTGAGGAAGGCGAGACACTGCAACAGGTTGCCCAGAGATGTTGTGGATGAGAGATGTGTAGATGCTCCATCCCTGGAAGTGTTCAAGGCCAGGTTGGATGGGGCTCTGAGCAACCTGGTCTAGTGGAAGGTGTCCCTGCCCATGGCAGGAGGGTTGGAACTAGATGAACTTTAAGGTCCCTTCCAACCCAAACCATTCTATGATTCCATAGAATGAAAAGTACGAGATTCAAAGTTCACCCAAAGAAGAAGATATCAGGGTCTCTGACTGTGCCCATTACATGGCTTTATCACCCAGACCAGTTGTCTTCTTGGAGCATTGTGCTAATGCTGGTTTAACCGGGGATGAACTCCCTTGGAGGCCAGCCTGTTTTCAGACCTGGTCCATGCTGGTTCAGAATAAGATAAAGTACTTGCATTTATGACACTGGGAGCCAACTTCTTCCTCTAAATCATGTTTTCAGTAGTTTCGCTTGTCCCCCATCTCCATCTTTTTTCCTCTGAACTGCTGCCAGGGAGACTGCATTGCCCTTCTTCTCTAACATGAAAACCATGCTCCTGCCAATCTTACTGTCAGAATTGCTTTGGAGTCCTCATCTCACTCCCTGTGCTGGGCTGTGCTCATATGAATTTGCCAAATGTCTGTGCACCTGCTCCAGGATGGTTTTCAACCTAAAAAAAACCATGCTGGCATTGAAGCATCATGGAACAGAAAAAAATAAATAAATCCCAAACCTTAAATTCATTTATATTGTTTATCTGGAATTTCTTAATAGACTTAAACTCAGGAAGTGGGATATGAATAGTTAAGATCTGAGTGA
>JAOXXN010000265.1:44577676-44589606 GCA_026770055.1 Myrmophylax atrothorax | reverse complement strand
TACAACTACCAAAAAACAGCTTTCACAGGAAGCATTAAGGGTAGCTGTAACTGTCAGTGGTAAAAATCTTGTAGGGACCGAATCAAGCATTTCTTACACACAACTGATTTCTTTATGTGTTCCCTATGATAATCTGATAATTTATAAAAGAAGGAAAAAACAGCATTCAGACAGTGTTAAGTAGCCAAGTGAGAATACAGTGCTATTCAGAAACATGCTGTATGGGATCCATCTCACCTAATTACAGCTAACACCTCCTGAACTAAATATGTTAGGATTAATTATTGGTAAGGGGAGAAATAGGCTCTTCTAGAATGCAATCTCTCTCACTGGAAAGAAGATGTCTAAAATAATCAGATTAATGACTCCTCTAAACATGCACATTTCTCCCCACTGATTGTAAAAGGAGCACTGGGTGTAAGCTCAGATGTTGGCATTGATGATGTAAGCAGCCAGTGCTGATGAAATTATTCTCTAATTTCAAACAACACGCTAGTTCCTTTAAAAAGGGGCATTTAGAAAAACAGCGTAACATACCTATAAAGCAATTTATTTTTCTATACCCTTTGTGATCACAAGGTGAAATGAAGGGTCAGTGCAGCCTGAAAATTACTGCTCTCCTTCTGTTACTGAAGATACTGTGACAAAACAGGCAAACTATCCCCATGAAAATGCTGAAACCAACAACAGCCTGTTGGGCTGAAGCAGCAGACTCCCTACAGAAAAGCTTCTTTGCAAAATCTAATTTGTAGCTCCCATATCATGCTCACAGTCTCCACCACAGCAGAACAGCACTAGAAAGCACCACTCCTACATTTTATCAAAAGTAATTGTTTTTGCATAGAACACCCAGAGCCTGCAGATGTTTGTGCAATTTAAGCCCAATAATACATAAGTACTATACCAAGCTGCTTTGAGTAAAGGGAAAATTGCTTTCTGAAGTGTATTTAGGTCCCTTTGATCTTTCCATCTCCAGATTGCCAAAGGAACCTGGGGCAAGTGCTGGTTTGGGGATAGGGCAAAGGATGCACAGCTTCTAAAGAAGGCTGAGCAATACCGGTGTGGCTGCCTATGCTGTCACATCACTCGTGACACCAGTTCCACAGGTAGGTCAGGATAAGGGAGTGCCTTTCATGAATGCAAATAGTAGAGAATAAAATAAATATAGCTACACTGTGCTGTCACCAACACTACTTTTTAATAATAAACCCTTGCCTTGGCTTTGGGTCAGCTACGAAGTGCAAAGCAGTGTACTCACAGCAGTGATATCTGCCAGCCTGGGCTTTTTGCTCTCAAGCTGGAATTTTTATACTTCAAGTTCACTAGCAGAATGATTTTATGATACTGAAATGTGATCAGGTAGGGAGGCCTAACAATACATGTCAGTTTGTCCATCCAGCCTTTGATATTAGGCAGGTTTTTTTACTACAACAAATATCTTGCCTTCAGTCTGTTATCAGCCCTTTAATAAGAATCAGAATAAAACCCATCCAGGAAATCTTTTCATCTTAGGCTACCATCTGATTCTAATATGGATGTGGAAAATTCTGGGACAGAAGCCAAATGTTAAATTTAATACAAAGGACTGTTATTTTAGTCCCATTTTATTTTCTGTGATAGCTCATTTTCAGCTCTGATACAAAGTCACTGAGGAAAATCTGAGAGAAATATTACATGACAGGCAGTGTTATTTAGAAGTACAGAGAAATACTTTGTGAGATCTTTCAGTTAGGCAAATGCAAAAATCACAAAAAGATTTTGTTATGTTCTAGGATTAATGGCACTCCTAATTGAATAAACATAATGGCATTTCAGGTGAAATGGAAATGAGTTCTCTGTGCTCAGTGCCCAAACTTCTTTGAACACATTTCAAAAAACATTAAAGATGCCCTTTTTTTTGTTATGTTTACTACAAACCTTCATTAATAATCTGCATTTGTCAGGAATTGCCTGAGGAAGGTTAATGGGATTAGACCAAAAGTTTCAGTTATGCATATCCTGCTGTTGCATTTGAAAGGTACTTTTAGGATACTGAGAGCTCGTTTCTGAAAAAAAATGTGAAGCTCTTCCTGCTTTAGGTGGATCGGATGAGGAGGTGTGCATGCTTATGTTAGGCATGTGCTTCAGCTTAGCAAAATGAGGACTGCACTGTTAAAATGGGAAGAAGTGGGGCTTGGGACACCACCAGAGGGTGTTGAGGGTTGCCCTGGAGAAGGTGATTTGTGGTGCTGTCACCTCCAGTGAGAGCACCAAGTGGAACACTGTGTCCAGCTGTGGACAAGGTCTACGCTACAAAGTGTCAGGGCCACATGCTACAGAGATTTAGGGGCTGAAGTCTCACTGCTCATGCTGAAGTCACTAAGTCCTTAAGGAATGAGAAGCTGACAGGTTTGTGCTGGGCACTGAGCCAGGCTGGTGCAGAGCTTGTGTCCTGGGAGTGCCAGCCAGCTCACTGGCACAGCACTTGAGACCATGAAAAGCCCCTTTCTCAGGGCAGGAGATGGGAAGGACTCTCTCCACTCTGGTTTTGGAGCTGAAACTGACCCACAGGAAGACCTGCAGTTCCTTCTATTCAAAGCTGCAGCAAAAGGGAATGTGCTTCTCCCCATCTCCAGCCCTCACTGGTCAAGGAAGCTTATCCATGCCAAGCTTTTATCCTAGCTGTCCCAGTTAAAAAGCTGGAGATGTTGACAACTTCTGGCATGTGTGTACATCTGTGCTTCCAGACCACTGCACAGACCAGGAGACACAATGGTGCAGGTAAGCATGGACAGGAAACAGAGCTGGGCATAAACAGACAGTATCACAGATATGTACCAGACAAAACAGAGCAACCTAGATACCAAAGCTATACATGGGGCAAAGACAGCCAGCCATTGCTTTTGTATTACTTTTTCTTCAGGACCTCTCCAGCTTTAAGTAGTAGACTCAAAGAAGAAATTTCAAAAATGAGGTGGATGGAAAATAAACTCATATCAGCTCTATCCTGCTTAGCACAAATGGGAAGATGTAAGATAAAGTCCAGGGAAAATGGACTTGGAATTACTCAAAGACTTTTTTTTCTTTCTCATCACCATCCCCAGGTGATGAAAAAAGATGAGATCACGCCTTAGGTTGTCTTGCACCACGGGAGAATCTTTATCAGCATTGAGGAACTGAACTCCCACTCCCTATGCTGCTGGAATGCAGTGGGGAGTAAGAAAGCTTGGCTCCAACAAAGGAGACAGAAGCAAAAAGGACTAAGGCAGTTCTGAGTGATCTGCAAAGCACTCAGCTGATTCCACAGAAATGCAGGCCACCAAAGTGCCTTATGGTTTTGTCCAAAGGACTTTGTGCATGACCAAAAGCATTTGTTGGAGTTTCAGGGACTTCCCCAATTAAGTCAATACATTTTAACATGATGTAACACAAACCCCAACCTTTTAGCTTTTGCTTTCTGCTGTGTAAAAGGGATTTCAGTGGAAATGATGCAGCTGAATCCAAAGTGCCGAAAAAGTGCCAATCAGTGGCTGCCTAATCCTACAAAGATGACTCCACAGGCTGTTCACAGGAGGCAGCTGGGGAGCCAGGGATTTAATGACATACCTCTTAACTAAGAAATCTGTTGGGAAAGGTGTTTCTGCAGACTGGTCTCTGCCTCTAGCGCTGTGTCTGTATTTTATCCACTCACAGGACCATGTACATTCTTGTTGGATAAGAAGACAGAAGCAGCCTTGGAAAAGGAGATGGGAATCCAGATATCTCTGAGCTGCACATCCTAATGCTGAGGTGAACAGACTACTCAGTTTCTCCTAGTAAATCATTACAGCAAAAAATCTAAAGATTTCTCTCTATGAAGGGTCAAGAGGCTTCCTAGCCTCCAGAATGGAGCCTGTTTGAGAGAAAAGTCTTCTGAGAATCAAGTAGTATGCTAAAACTAAGCATGCAAGAACCTGTGGCAGCAACAATGCTAGGCAGATGCTGAAATTTTTATATAATCACACCAGAAACAAGTAGATGAGCCAGGCCTTCAAACCCTGCATAACTGGAACGGGACTGTAAAAAGGAGTAGCTGCTCAGACATGTGTCTGGCCTCAGCATCCCCTGCCAGGCTGGAAGAACCGATATGCCTGCAGGTAACCCAGAGGACCAAACCACGGCTAAGGTATTAAGGAAAAGTTTATTCCAAAGTTGGAAACCCTAACCACAGTGTTAATTCACACAGTGGGTGAAAGGGCACAGCAGCAGGCGTGTTTCTGGTGCATTTGTAACAACACCTTTTGCATGCACAAAACTTCAAGGGTGTGCTCTCCCCTGTCCTTTATGGATTCTCTCTCACTCCCAGCAGGGCCCTCACAGCATGTCTGTGACAAAGTGTTATCTCTCCATAGGAATCCTATTTCTCAAAACAGGCAGAGAATAAACAGTAGGTGGAATAAACAGAATTTTGCCACACTGATCTTTTCCAGGCTTAGTTTTCCTAGCAGTGAAAACCTCCTCAAGCGAAAACTCTTTTCTCCACAAATAAATCTTCTACATTTAACTTTTCTGTACCTACATAGGTGTATGGAGTCCTTCAGTGATCTGGACCCTCTTATCAGATCCTGCTTATAATTTCTGAAGAGGTCAAAGCAAACATTTCAGAGTACTCTTTCATCATTTTTTCTGGCATCTGGAGTATAGTTTTTCCCTGAGAAGTGCTAAAAGTAGATCAAGAGGTTCCACAAGGAGCAAGCCAGAGAAGCCTTACTTCTCCCAGGTGTGAGTCCTACAGCTGACTTGCACTTCAGGACTTCTCCAGCCGCCTACCAGTTCTCAAGACACTCATGAAATTGCTCCTCTCCTCGACAGCAACTAGGCAGGCTTCTTGAAGTTGGCCAACAAGTTCAGAAGCTACTAGAGGTACATGCATGGCCCACAGCAGAGAAGTGCATGGCCTTGGTTTCCATAACAAATGCTAACAGGGACTCTGAAACTCCATAGAGCCATCATGGCTAACGTGCCAGCAGACAATGACATTTGGGGCACTTCAGCTCAAGGAAAACATACATAGTAATGTATCTAATGCCAAGTTCTTCTTCTCTCCAGTCCCCTTGGAGCACAGAGCACTTGTGCAACTCTTCCTGAGCCACTGACGCAGCATTGGGTACGCAATGGGCATGGTTGCCAAGACTGTGTGCTGTGTATTTTGGCAGCTGTGCTATGTTCCAGAAATTATTTAATGACTAAATGTGACAATAGAAAGTCACTTACACATAACCAGGTATATTTGCTTTAGAATGACATCCCCTTAGCCTGAGCACAATGTTGAAAGTGTGTCATGAAGCAAAACAACACTTGGCAGATCAGGTCGGGACAGGCTTTCAAGAGCAGTGAGGTGGGGTTGCAGAACCTGAACTGAAAGTAACTATTTAATGCTGTCACTAATGGAGACTGGAGACTTCTGAGACTCTCAGCCCCCTTGAGCTGCCAGAGATGCTGGATGAAAGCGAAAGCAGAGAGTAAGCATTTTGAGAGATTCCAGCAGGTGTTGTAGATTACTGAACTCAAACACAAGATCATGGTGGAGGTCCTGGTGAGAAGGATGGAAGAAACACAAGTTGCTGGGTAACTGCAAGGAGTGGCTTAGCTTGATTTGTTAGAAAAGAGGATGGGAGGTGACTGTAGGTCTCCATTTGTGCAGCCGTTCTGCTGCTTTCTTGTTCAGCTGTTCTGTTCCAACTTTATCCTAACAGGCAGAACTGCAAGCAAATGGCTGCTCTCTTCCTACATCACATCCAAATTCAAGAGCCAACCAGCAGCCAGGAATGACGGGACTGTCAGACAGACAGTGTCACACTGGATATAAAGCACTTGGCAGACCTGCATGGAGCATGCAGCACTTGGCCCCTCATATTCAAGTTAAAAATTATCATGAAGCATTATAAGGTTATTTCATTGAGGTGAACTTTAGGGCCCAAATTGGGAGTTAAACACAAGAAACAAGTTCAAATTGCTAATCAGCGGAAAAAAGTAGAAGAGTCTATCCTGACATCAACTCCTACTATGAAATTTGGGTGTGGTTTTTAATCTTGTTGTCATTGTTGCTAATTAAACACCAGACTGATTCAAAGGCTGGGAGGGGAACATTAGTGTTTTGCAAGACCTACGAATCTTAGGCTCCAGAGAATATGGAAAAATATTTCTCTTCTGGTTATCAGCGTATACATATCTTCTGTGCATCTGCAAACAGCACAGATCACACAGCCCATCCAAAGTCTACTCAAAACCACCAGGTCCACTTCCTGGTGTCAGTGGGTCCTAAGAGGTGTTTGACCAAGGAGTGAGAAGAACTGAACTGTAAATTCAGTACTATTTGCAGACACATAGCTAACCCCACTAGAGGTATCTTTCTATACATAAAGTTAATATACTCAGCTTAATTCACTTACAGAAGAGGACCGAAATACCTTGAAGAAGTTGTATGGCCCTCTCCTGCTTTTAGCATGTGCATAGCTGTTTCTCTCTCTCTCCTGCCAAATGTGGGTGGTGAGTTAGATGGGTAGCTGCAAGGTGGAAGGCCGTGGCAGCTGTTCCACTTATCTGTGCTGGTTGCCTCCTCTGTAGGCTCCTGCTGCCTACCAGAGAGATGCCCACCTCCTTCATACTATTTGAGGTTATTGGAGGACAACATTAAAAATGACTACCAAGCGAGTGCTGAGCTATGTTCTCTGCTTAGGAAATCCAGTTCCTCCCTCCCACAGAGTTGACTCACCATGGGGAAATCCCAGGAATGGAAAACCTGCACCTTTGCAGGAACAAGAAGTCCAACAGAATCTTAAGAATATACATCATCTTCTCTAATGCAATCAAAACCAGCACATTTTTTTCAGCTCTCTGGGTTACAGTCAGATTGTCCGAATACATGCTGCAGTTATGCTTCACAAAGTACAGTTTCTGCAGCTTGATAACTCTGATCTGATGAATACAAAGAGTGATATATGGAAAGTGCATGAATGAAACCAACTTCTGTCAGTTAGTGACTCGTAAGCATACTTCTATCATGGTGATTTACATTTCCAAGTTTCTTAACTAGATTATGAAAGGCTTTAATAAAAATGAAAGCAAATATGAAATACATTTTTAAGACTGGCTGCAATCTTCCACATTGTGCTGGTTTTTATGACTTGCACTCAAAGATAGCAAGTTCTCTGTCTTATTTTAAACAAATTGCAATCTACTACTACTATGACGGCCAATGTGCAGAATAAATTGTGGCCATGATCCCGTGATAATCAAATCTATAGCAACTTTAAACGATCTCCCTAAAGTGAAGCATAATCCACCCATGGTACCAAATCAGCATCTTCCTGCCAAAAGCTCACTGGGAATCTGCATCAGTGGTGTAATTAAAAAGCACATGTATCTTCATTTGTTGGCAATCTCTTCTCCTGTGTGAGCTCTAAAGCATCACACTTTGTGACATTAAGTACATTTTGAATATTAGACTAAGAAAAAGAGACTGCATAAAATTTTGTAAATCTACAGGCAATTGAAAACAACAGATGTTTCTATTTTGGCTCAATGCCAGTAGCTAATTCCTATATTCTTTATCACTTGCTAATGACTGCTTAGTAGCTGCAGATGTGGAAGCAGACTGCTAAAACCTGAAATATAAATATTCAGATTTCATGACAAAAGTTTTCAGTTGTATTCCCACTATTCAGTCACAGCAGTTACGCAGTTTTCTTGATTTTTTTTTTAATCTGTCTTACAGGTTCTGTACCTCCACAAATCTCTGCTATACTGACAGCCTCCAGTAGTAATCTATTTTAAACAGATTGACAGAGAAGTCTCTAAATAAATTAACTCTGTCTTCAGTTTCCACCCTTTTCAAGCCGTAGGGAGCAATCCCCGGGTTTAAGGAACTAGAAGAGATTGGGTTTTCACATCTTTGTTCCCATTTTACTGTAAAGAGCAGGGAGGAAATTTCAGCAATTAATAGCGTGGATGTTATTCTGTTTTCCATGAAAAAATATTAATTACAATCCCACACAGTATTTCTCTGCTGTTGCATACCATAAAATCAAATAACAGATTTCATAAATAAATGGCAGCTGCAGTCACATGCAAGGAAAGGAACACCTATGCAAAGCAAATACAAACATAACATACTATAACTTCTCTCTTCTCAGGCGGGAGGACCACACATTACAGGCAGGACTGGACTTAATCATGCTGAAGTTTCATACCTTTTTATTTTTAGCAGCATTTGATACTGCTCTAGGCACTGAAGTAAAAATAAAATTTGCTTGATACTTTCTATTAGTTTTGATATTGTTATACATAAATAAGCTGTAAGTATAAGCACTGAAGCCACAGCTAACGATGGCATCATTGCAGCAATACCTTTGGTATAAATGTACAAACAGGTTCAGCATGCAGCAATACACCAAGGAAAAAAAGAAATATCTATTCAGTTGGGAGGTTCTGTGGAAATTCTGAGCTTTTGGGAATTACTAGACAGCACAAAATCACCTGCTAGTCTGAAAGCGCAGAGATGAGAGTCTCTGGTTTACAGGCCACCAGTTACTCCGAGAGTCAACCCAAGAAATAACGCTGAGAAAATCAAATTCTGACGTATGTAATTGCATACTATATACTTTTCTATATACTTTTCTATATACTTTTGAATGCTCTGCAGTTCCTAGTGAATTCAATGGAGTTTGATAATACTCATGACACTTTCAACCATTAATTACAGATCTGAAGCTCACAGAGCCGTAATTTCTCTCCATCAAGTTTCTTTGCCATGCTATCACAAAAAATAAACTAGCAGGTGGTTGTATGAAGTTGGATGATCATAAAACACACTCATATTTGCAGTCGATGTCTCATGGTATCATAGGAGGCAAATGTTTACCCATACGGGCAGAGCAGCTCTGACAGTGTAATTCACAAACACAACTAGAGCAACTAATGATTGTTTTGTCAGCGAGGTGACAAACTCATGACCAAACTTTTGTCAGGGGATTGGAAGCTAACTTCTTTTGACAGATGCTACTTGAATGCTCATTTCAAATAGCTTGAGCTGTCTTTCAAAGAGCTGAGGAAGTTTTAATCCTGCTGCTCCTTTGTATGCAAGAATCACAGCAGACTCCTTAGGCTTTTTATATTCTGAGTACAGTGAGAAATTTTTTCCATCAATTTTCCTATCAAGAAATCTTTCTAAAGGCTGCAGCATTTCAGCAAAACACATGTGCTTGGACTTCAGCTATCAGTGCTCCTTTCATGCAACAATAATGATACTGCCAACATGAAGGACTGTTTTCTCATATAACACAACTAATCATACATTTTTTCCCTTGCAGGACTTAAAACAAATATGACAACAAGGCACTATATTTAGCCTTGATAAAACTGTTCATTCCTCTTTGAGATTTTTTTCCTTCAAATTGTCTTTTCTTTTTGCTTTGGCTCAAGTCAGTAGAAATATCAGAATCAAAGATCTGCACAACAGATGGAGCTCGGTTGAGAAGAATGCCTTTGGCTGGTGAGGATCTTTGCCTGGCAGGTGTCAAACCAAAATTAATACTGCACATATTACAGCAAAGTGAGACTGCGTTCCTTCCTGACCACAAACTCATATAAATAGAACAAGCCTTGCAGAGCAAGGTAAAATAGTACTATCATGCTGAATCCTCCACTGTTTGGCATTTTATTTAATAACTTACATCCATGCAAAGTAAGTAAACAAAATGCAACAGGTTAGTTTAGTGTCTCTTTACAGACATCTTGCACAGGTGCAAAAGACTTCACAAAATGACCTAACCAACATCAACTTAGACCTCTTCTGGTTTTTTTTAAAATGCCTCTTTTTACATCAGTGCCTTAAAGGTTTATGAACTTTACAATAGACTTCTTGACATTTCAAAATCCACAGGGAAAAACAGGTACTGGTACTAAAATACACTGCTCAGCTACCGTCTGTTGCTACGCCTGGTTGCCAAATGCAATTCAACAGCCTGAGTCAGAAGGCAGAGCTTGCCCTAGGTGTCAGGAAGGAGAGCTTAAGGTGGCATCACCTGCTTCTCTCCATTTTCAAAAGAGTGAGAGGCTTAGCATCAGAAGCAGCCCTCTCAAGTGCCAAGTCACTTGAAGATCTGAAAGAAACCCATTTGGAATCTCATAGCTGGTTTCACAGACCTGTAGTGTCCAAAAGCAACTTTAGCTGACCAATAGGGCACTCATTTTAGAAGGTCACAGCCACAGGATATTTAATTACCTGTAAAGCAAATGTGAGATTGTATTCGTGTGTATATACAAATACATTTACATGCATAAATGTTCAAAATCTTAATTTAAAAAAAATCAGAGTCTTAGATAGATGCAAGTCAAATTCATTCCCTTTTTTAACTTAATTTCCACAAATTCAGGTTAGGAATCTGTCACAACACCCTGGTAGGAAAAGGATGAAAACAGGAGCGTGGGTGAAGTAATTTCCTAAACAGAGGTCCCAGTTCAGGAGCACTTTACACCACCACGGGATGGCTGAGCAGTTCTTTCCCCTGTGAGTCAGCACTGACCTCACACCGGCAGCACGTGCTCCGCAGCGTGGCTGCCCTGTGACCGCGCCGGTGCGGGTCACCCGGCACCCCGGTCAGCTGCGGCCAGCAGAGATCCCAAGGCAGTACCGAAAGTACCGAAATGACTCACAGCTGCAGCCACGCACCTGAAGGCTGAGGACACAACTACTCTTTTACTCACTCGGGGGAATAGTATTTTGCCAAAGCAACTGAATCAAGTCCAAAATCAAACAAGTTACTAGCAAACATTTGTATTACTTAGGGTATTTGTAGGCTATTTATGCTCGTTGTATATTTATGTATGGCCAGACTTTGTGAGCGAAGCTTTGGGCAGGGCTCTCCCCACGTGGGTGTGCCCTTCCAGCCTGCACAGTGGATGTTTTAGGTGAGGCTCAGCATGCGCAGAACTGGCCCCACCCTTTAACTCCTCAGGTTCATCTGCCACAGTCAAGTGAGCTTGGCCAGTGACAGTGAAGTCCTTGGACTAGAACCTACACTCCCTGGTATTGCCAAGTGGTCTCCCATCCAACTACTAACCAGGGCTGACCCTGCTGAGCTTCTGAGATCTGATGGGATCGAGTGTCAGGGAGGCATTGAACTGCTCAAAAATTAGTAACCAATTAAATAGCCAATTTTTTAAAGAAAAACACTGAATAATCTCAATGTGTTTCTACTATCTATCACTTAACAGATCAGTTTTAGCATAATAAAAATAGTTTTTGAGAAGGAATTTCTTCTTTGAGACAGACAGACGTGACAAAGGGCATCAACTGCAAACTAGTTACAGGCTTATTACGTTTTGGCAATGCTTGTACAGCAATTCCATCTTGTATTTAAGTAACTCCTGCACAGCTGAAGAACCTTGAAAAGCAAGAAACTTTACAGCCATGTACAGATCACGACATTTAAGAAGCTTCTCCTCATCATGCATGTCTTAAAACTCTGCCCCATTGGCACTTACCAAGTTCTCATGACAAATCCTCAAGCAGCAGCCTGGTGAAACTCCATATTCAGCTGTGATATTGAGTGTATTTCAATTGTTGGTATTAGCAAGTCCAAAGCAGCCACACAAGCAGTTGACAGTAAGCAGTAACTGATATAAGGCCAAACTTCGCTAACAAAGATTTTGGGCAGGGCTCTCCCCACTGGGTGTGCCCTTCCAGCCCGCGCAGTGCATTTTTTAGGTGAGGCACAGTGTGCACAGAACTGGCCCCACCGTTTCAGTCCTGAGGTCCATCTGCCACGGCCGAGTGAGCTTGGACAGTGACACTGAAGTCCTCGGGACTGTCACAGCACCCGGTACTAACCAGGGCTGACCCTGCTGAGCATCCGAGATGTGACAGGATGGGATGGCAGGGAGGCATTGAACTGCCAGGGGACGGTCCC
>JAOXXN010000265.1:44511618-44573687 GCA_026770055.1 Myrmophylax atrothorax | reverse complement strand
GAGGACCTGAGTGGCCAAAAGCTGCAGCAGCCTTCCCATGCATGGAAGGGAGCATCACGGATGGGTGCAGCCAGTGAAGGAGAACAAAAAGGCATTGAGGCCATTCGCTGATGGGCAGGGCTCTGAGCAGGCCTGGGACCCTATGTCACCGATGAGACCAGTGTGTGTGCATCACACACTGTCTCAGTTTCAGCTCAGGAGTCAACCTTGTTAGGGTGTGGTTGTCTGAGCAGATGGCAAAGCATGACGACTGCTGGGCTAAGATTTTGCTGCCAAACCAGCCCCCAGCTGTTTTCAAAACTAAAGACTGCTGCTCTCTTTACCAATGCAAAAATAGCCATCTCTCTAATTCCCTTCTTCAACATATTATTTTATGTATTACAGGAGCATATACCTAGCCAGACTATATAATTAACATTACACAATTTTTAATTAACTACCTACAACAATCTTCCTGCTTTAACTGGTGATGGCGTTGGAGGGTTGTTGGGGTTTTTCTTGAGGCTACCATGAAAATCTGAATTCCCAGGTAGAAAATCACTTAGTGCAGAGCATAGCCTGCACTACCAGGTGTAGAAGGTGCCCCGTCGCTCTGGCTATACCATTCTCCCAAGAAAAAAAAAGCTTGTGACACAGAAACAGGGCCAAACCTCATTTGCAATAGCAAGTACATAAGGCAGGACTGTACCAGAAAGACTTAGTTTATTCCTTCAGTGGCTGGGGTTTTTAATTTATTTTTATCTGGGAACGTCCTACAAGGCTAGGTTGTTAACTGACTGGGTGCCTTCCAGCAGAGACTCCAAGGGTGTGCTGGGACCACAGGACAGCACAGCTTCCTTTGGGTACCCCTCCTTCTGACAGCACAGAAGGGCTCACCAGCACAGCAAGATGTAACTCAATGCCACACTGACCCAGCAGCAGGGTGTTGGCCTACTGAAACTCAACAACTATCTACAAAACATGAAATAAGTGAAAGTCCACTGACCATCGTTGGCACAAGCAAGTTCCAGACAAACCAACACAAATACAGCTCTTGGAAACATGATGAGTTCTAGGAACAAACAACCATCATCCTCTTTCCTCTGAAACTCTGAGTCTGCTTGCACCTGGAAATAGGAGTGGAAGAAACACCCCAACTGTGAGTGCCCAAGCACACGCAGACAAACAGACATACACACACATGCACATGCACTTCTCAGCAGACCACCAGCAAATGTTGATCCACCAAATGCAGCTGTTACACAGCAACTCTACACCAACGATAAAACACCACTGGGTCAGATGTTACGGTGTCAGCCCAAATTAAGCATCACAAAACAAGCGTTGGCCCAGCCAGCAGTTCTCCTTAGCTTCAGTGAGCCTTGAATCAGGCTGCATGGAACTGCTGCTTTCCACATGGAACCTCTCATTCAGAACAGGGGCTGTCACAGCAACTGCAATAGCACTGCTCATTTTTTGTGTAATATATCATTATAAGAGTGGGAGAGTATTTATTTAGAGTGGGAAAGTATTGCTCTGTGAGCTGAAAAGCAAACCAAACAAGTGATAAAGCCATGTGCTTCAGGCCAAAGGTTTTAATATCTGGTGTCAGTCCCATTTCCCAAAACAAAGGATAGTTCATGCACACTGTAGACATTTTCTATCTGAAGCAACGCTAAAACATAATCCCTTTATTTACACAGCACATGAAGTGTCCTCCACCCCCATGCTGAATCTAGATCCACCCTGCTGTTGTTTGGGGTGTATTGCAGAACCAATGGGTGCTGATATTCTACAACAACATCAGGCAGGAAAGACAAAGTGGGTCCTTCCTCACAGGGCTCCAAAGTCCTCCCAGATCGATTTTAACAAGGGAGAGGGCACAGAGTGGGGAGTATGGTAAATAGATATGTGGCAAAACTAAAAACTCAGGATTTCTGGAATTTTTGTCATAGGCTGTAATTGCAAAGTCATCCTTCCTGTCTTCCACATACACACCTTTTTTCTCCCTTCATGCTGGAGGTGCGATGATTAGGAAATTCCCTAAGCTTACCTTACTGTGATTTCTTCCCTCATTTCAAAACCTGACTTCAAAAAGAGATCAGACCACTGGGTGTAGTCTGGACTTTTGCTTCCAAATATTTCTTTCATCATGGAAAGGACCAACCATGGAATAACCAAGCAAGTCACCCTATTATGCAACAGACAGGAAAACTATTTGTGCTAGTACACTGCGGTTTGCATTCTTTTGAAGGCTGCTTTTCCCCAGGGAATTCCAGTAATCTGACTTATTGAAGTGTGTTTTGACAAGCTACAACAGTCCAGAAAACCTACCTTATGAAATTATATCCTGGGTAGCATCTTCCAACGTAAACTGAAATCTCAGTATCACAGCTCATCTGGGAAAGCACTATGCCATAGTTTTCATTTGTTATGAGAACATAGCTTTAGGGGGTTTTTGTAGATAACAGGTGGTGCTACACCTAACAATGTGGCTTACTCTTCCCTTGCAGCAGGTTTTTGTACTGGCAGGGGCCCTATGGATCATCTCCTGAAAGTGACCAGAATAAAAACATATAGTCTTAAAATATTCTTATTTCATCTATTTTCTTTTGCTTTAGGTGACTCCATGGCAAAGTCATCAGCTCACCCTGAAGGTTGTTTGTCCATCCCCAACAGATAAAGTAATTGAAGAAAATCAGAACAAGCTGCCAGGGTAGATGTTGGCCCATTGGAAAAACAGGAACACTGCCAGAGTCCAAGGACCAGGCAATATTGTGCTGAGAAAGTTTTCTTACTACTCACACCAGCAGTGCCTGCAGGCCCAGCCACGAGCCACATGCCAGGCACAGCACGTGGTTCCCATCACTTGGCTTTTCTCTGTTACGCCACTACTCCACAAGCCTACCAGTCTCATACTGGCTTTTGCTTGCCACGGCCATGGAGAGAAAATATTTGACTAGGTAGGAAGCTCTTATATATATATCCTCTTATATATAAAGAACTGAGGATTCAGAGGGCAGAAGTTTTAAAATGCTAGAGGTTAGAACATTTTGGAAAGGGAGTCACAGTAAGTATGAATAGACCATTCTGGTCCCTGGGCTCGGCACATCCTGGAAATATCTACCAGGAAGACAAAGAAGACAGAAGCAGTGAAAAGCAAGGAAGTCCCAGACTAAAATATTTCATTTTCCTGTATTTCTCTCCCTGAATATTGCAAAACAGAAAGCAGACAGAGTTTTTTGCAGAAGTTACCAGGATTTATTAAAGACAGGATATTGATATGAAACATTCATGACCCTCAACTTAGCCATATTTCTCTTGGATGGGGTAACGAACTAGATTTATTATATATCAGTGCCAAGAAGCTCATAATAAAAATACAGATTACAGCTCTCAGATTCATCAACTCAAACCAGATATTTTTGAAAAAACACTCGAGCAGGAAGAATGTAAGTCTCGTAAGATACTTGCCCCACCAAAGAAGCATATGAAATACATATTTTATCCAACAATAGGATACAAAGCAAACTATTTGATTTAAAACCTCTGACACAAAGACAGCCTGTGAAGACATGAGAAGGAGACCTCTTGTCATGTTATCCCAGGTGCAGGGTGCACAGAGAAAGATATATATGTTAGACACTGGCAAAGCAAGCAGAGATTTTATTGCATCTCGAGTTTATGATTTTACAAGACCTGAAACAGATTAATAAAGCATGGATAAAGCATGATAGAGAAATACTGCTGTTGGGAAGCCAGGCATCAGAAAAGGCTCAGACAGATCACAGGCACAGCAAACCCTCATATCAATTCTTCCTTGACCATTCCCCTCTCCCCTTCTGTTTCTGACCTTCATTTCTTTCTTTAATGGGACATACCTAGTGGAGAATCAGCCACAGAGAACTGATTTATTAAATTCCTAATAGTAAGATTTTAATAGTTCATTCTGCTTCTGCCACATTCCCTACAAAAGTAAAGACCTGTCTTCAAAATGCTCCCGGAGCTTGCCTGTGTGGCATCTGCATGTTCTGCATGGCTCCAGGAAGACCTAACACATCAGCATGCTGTCAAAGAAGGAACTAATATGTCCTTAGCTATGATTGAAGCCATTGTCACTACTGAAAGTTTCCATAAATCAGAGTGTAATGGACCCACCTTTTATCAACTCATCTCTCCTTATTTACAGACATACTACCAAGGGGAAAAATTCATTCTGCCAAGGATTTCCAAGGGTTCCAATTCCTCACTTCGTCCACCTCATCCTCAGGAAAAACAAAGCAAAGCAAAGCAAAAAAAAAACCACCAAAAAACCAGAAAGAAATATCCTCCCCCAAATCCCCCAAACAAAGAAAAATTAAACAAACAAAAAAGTAAGCACCAGAGTGTTTCTAATTGCCTTCCAAAATACAACAAACAAAAAAGCATTTAAAATTGCTTTAGTCTGGGGAAGTTACTAACCATGAGATCTCTAGTGCGTGTCTGTGTTTAATAGAGAATGTAGTGGAAAAAACCCAGAATATTAGTGATCATCCAAGAAAGATTTCATGAAAAATAGGGTGGAAGGGAGTTTGCTTGGATTTAATGTTTCCCCAGAAGCATCTCTAGTCCAAACATTACACCACAGGTCAAATGGAGGGGAGCCAGAAAGTGAAACTTTTTAAAAATAACTCCTAGAAAGGAAAGTGAAAGTGGCCAGTCTAGTTAGAATCATAGAATGGTTTGGGTTGAAAGGGACTTTAACAACCATCTAGTTCCAACCTCTCTGCTATGGGCAGGGACCCCTTCCACTAGACCAGGTTGCTCAAAATCCCATACCACCTTGAACACCTCCAGGAATGAGGCATTCACATCTCTGGGAAACCTGTTCCAGTACCTCACAACCCTCACAGTAAATAATTTCTCCCTAATATCTAATCTAAACCTCCCCTCTTTCCATTTGAAGCCATTCCCCCTTGTCCTATCACTATGTGTCCTTGTAAAAAGTCTCCCTCCAAGTTCCACCTTTTGTGACCATGAAATGCAAATTCCGTGATAAAAACCAATTTGGTATCTGGTACCATCACTGAGCATCGGTAAATACTGCAACCTACACATGGGAAATCCAACAGAAAAATATAGGTCCAGCTTGTAAAATTCTTCCTGACTGGCACTACTGCTTATAAGTAAGCTTACATTAAAATATTTTGGTTTGGAATTGACAGTTTAAAATACTGCAAACTGTCCTCAGGCCTCTGTTGTAGCCCTTCCAAGATGCCTCTTTGCAGACAGAGAAGCTCAGCAAAGCACTCACACGAGACCAATTGCCACCAAGATCAGAAAAACTGTATGGGGCAGCTGCCTGGTAATATTTTATAGCCATGATGTTTAACTTGCCAGTCTATTTCACACATTGTAATATTCACTTTACTGAAGATGTTCCTTCTAGCTGAAGGAAAGTAACCTGTTTAATGCCTGACAATGCTCAGACACCACATCCTAATGTTTGTGTATGAACCTTCTCCTTTATGGGATTTCCCTGGGCCTCAAGGTTGAAGATGCTGAGAGAAGAGAGAAGGATGGCACTGAGCACTGTGGCAATGGAAAGCAGTCACACATTGTCCTAGTAGATTCTCAAAGGGAAGCCCTGCAATTCCATTTAATGCCTCTCAAATTGGCAAGGTCACAAAATGCCTGTAGAACAATTTTTCTCTCTTCTCCAGCTACTCTATGAGAGAGATATGTGTGCCATTTAACAGAGAACCAGAGGGTTAAGCATTAAATTGCCTGAAAGACAGAGCACTTGGCGCCCACAGGAGCTAAATATCTTAATCAAAGAAAAGACAATTCCAACCTTCTTGTCAAGCATCATTGAGAAAGGAGTGATCTTAGCAGAGGAAGAAATAGCCAGCAGCTTGAAGCACTGAAGCAAGAAGTACACGCTTTAGGGGAAAATTCTGACACAGTCTCAGAGAATGCTGAGAAGACCTTTGAAAAGCTAATCTTTCCTGAGGCTGATGAAGCTGAAGGGAAACCCCTTGAGAAGTGAGAGGAGTTGGCACCTATCTACTCTGACGTGTCATCTTGCAGGAAAAGCTGTAGTCTGATAAGGTAGGAAAAGGAAAAATTGAGAAAAGACAAGTTCTGTATTTTGGAATTGACCCTGAGGGGGACACCTGCTCCAATACTGCAAGCTGAGAACTTCAGGTTCAGAAGCAAGCAAGCTCTGCACTTCTAGAGAGAAACAGACAAATGTAAACAACAGTCCAGGGAAAAGATGCTGATGAAATGCATTTTGGTTTGTGCATAAAAGGAAAAAGTGAAAACTACTTCAAACATCTAAGGGTTCCACAGAGTTCTGAACAAATGAAAAGTGGGAAGAACAGCTTGGAAGACTTTAAAGACTGGATTTTCATGGGACCTTCAGAGCATTTTCTGAAGGCTGAGGTTCCCTCTATGCTGTGCATCAGGTCAGTGAGACTTCTGAGAGCATGGTCCACAATAGCTTGTAGGAATCGATTTACAATATCTGGAATGGAAAAAGTCCTGCCAGAAGTGGACTTGCGAAGAAAATGAAGAAGCCACCTCCATTGCCTTAACAACTAATGTTTTAAATGTTGTTTAAATGTACAAAATGGTTTCTATTGTCTTTTCTGCAAAGTCACTGCTTCTCCTTCCCAAAGTCTCTTGAGATAGCTCTATCTCAAGGGTCTGGAGGGAAGTTGCGACATGGATGTTATCTACTCCCTTTCTGTTGGATGTTAACCCCTTATTCCCATTGGCCGATAGCCAAGCCCCTTTTGTTTCCTATTGGTAGATTTTGGATCCCTCCAAGGTCCATACAAACCCTGATGTGTCGCAATAAACCCTCTCTCTCTCCTCCCTCTCCTGTGGCCTCTGTATGGTCCTTGCGAGCTTCCTGGGGACCATGTGCTCGGGGGCAGCGGGGGGAGCACACTTCTCTAGGGAACGGACTAAGCCCCAGGACCTGGAGAACCACCCAACCATTGCAATAGCTGGCAGAGTGAGCAAGAAATAAATGAGAAATGCTGAGCCATATGCCCTTCAATACCATGAGAGCCTAACACAGGGCCACAAGGAGGTATGTCTCCATTCATGGTTCTCAGCCTAGAATCCTCTTCCAGAGCCAGACAAATACTTCCTTTCCAAAGCAAGCAATATCACGCTCCTTGCAATGAGATATGAGGACTAGTGCTGCTGCCACCTGATCCCCTTCAGCCAACAACCCCACACACTCACAATTCATTTACAAGGAATCTCTTAGTTCCCAGAAGACTGTGCTAACCTCTCCATCCCTGCCAGTGAAGTAGTCCTCTGGCTGCCCCCAGGCACCGACAGCATGCATGGCTTTCTAGCCATCTGCCTCAGCATTCACAGCCAACGGCTGATCAAGGGCCTGCAAACAACTAGTGAAACTCTCAGTGTGAGCTGCAAAAGGAGATGAGTCTTCAGCAGGCTGCAGCAGAACATCCTGTCCCACCATGGTCAGAGGAAGCAAGGGAGGAAATGGGAAAATTGAGTCAATTGAGGAAACCATCCTGGTCTGGAATGTCTTTGGTTTCTTAACTGACTGATGTAAAAAGAAAATAAAGAAACAAACAAACAAAAAAATCCCAACCAAACAAATGCACAAAAGAAGAAGAAGAAGAAAAAAGGCTGTGGTAGAAAAGGCACAGTCAATCAATTAGTCATTTCCAGTTCAACTATTTCCATAAGTGCTTGGCAATGTTTTCCATGTAAGGGACATCTACTGCCGCTGAACGATTGATTACTTACTTAGATGTCAGAGAATTCAAATCAGCCTTGCAGTTTTGCTGGAAATCCAGAGGGCTTTGCCAAGAAACTAGAAGGTGGTCCCCCCAGTTCACATCTTCCCTCCAAGTCAGGTGCCTTACAAGTCAAGCAATGCACATATCAACACAACATGACTTAGTCGAAACTGAAGAGCAGAAT
Organism: Myrmophylax atrothorax; assembly: GCA_026770055.1. NCBI lineage: Eukaryota > Metazoa > Chordata > Aves > Passeriformes > Thamnophilidae > Myrmophylax > Myrmophylax atrothorax. The sequence goes on along the minus strand of JAOXXN010000265.1, from coordinate 44,565,755 downwards.
ACAGTCAAACACTAATTATTAATCCAAGAGCAGAGCATACTCCCACAAAGGGACATACAGGCCAGCCAGCACACAAGTAGGACTATGAACTCTAATGACAAAGAGGCAAATTTTAATGATGACGCATAGGTGTCTCCATTACAAAACAATGCCTAAAAATATCTGCTCATTTATTTTCAAACTTCAAAAAGTGGTTACTATGGCAGTAACAGAGGAACTGCAATCACAGCATTTGGTGGCTTTGTCTTATTTTTCTTTGTTGGTTATGCTGGCAAATCACATACGAGGACAGATGATAAATATTCCCCATACCGGAGAATGCTCTAATGCTTTCTGATAGAGAGATCTAAATTATGCAGTTTCTCTTTCTTTGTGTGCGTATGTTGAGGCTTTTCTAGATTTGAAATGGGAAGTGAAGAGCTCATCAGCTGCAAAGTGTTCCTTTAATATCAGCCATGCAACAATTATCTCTGCAATAACCATCATTACATTAAATTACATGCTATCCTTCCTCATCTCAGTGTGAAGACTAGCTGTAGAATAAAACAAGAAAAAAGCCCCAACCCACTGAAAAGCCATTGTACAGTACTGTGCCTACACCATGAAGGTAAATATATTTCCTGGAGGGAAACTATCATTTAAGAACTGCCTGCCTTTGTTGGAAGTCTTAAATGAAACCTCAGTGAAGGCCCCTCACCTATTTCAATATTCACTGTAATGATGCAGTGCTAATACTGCAAATGCGTACATATTACTGCATAATTGAAGAGTACACAGTCACAAGGAGCTAAATAGTGAAGATAATTTTGCTTTCAGCATTTTCTTAATTTTCAGTAATTTTCTTAGCAACCCAAACATTTTCATGAGGTCTTTTTCAGTACTGAGCAAGGGTTTATATGTTTCACTACTTTCTCTGAATAACCAGTAATAGTTTGGGGTTTTTTCTACTTCATTTTAAAGATGTATTTGTATTAGCTAACTTTTAACATACATATTTACCTATTGGCATTCTGAGGTTTTAAAGTGAAATTTGTTTTGAAATTATTGAAACAACATTCAAACTTTGCATCTTTTACGTCTCAGTGACTTCCAGATAAAATTCATTCCACTTACAAATTACAGGCTTGGGGTATTTTTTTTTGGTGGTGTCTCTTCTTAACTCTCAGCCTGTTTGACTGCCCAGGAGCTGAAAAATCAGCTACACTCTTTTTGATTCAGTCTTCAACACTGGTAGCTACAACTATGCAGGACAAAACATGCATTCAAGGAGAACAGGGAAGTGTAAGTAAAGTCAGACTCAGTGTAAGTAATAACTAAGAAGAGAGTTAATTTGGTGACACTGAATAGAAAACAGTTCATAGCTATGCATGCACTTTGGCATTCTGTAATTAAAAAAAGAGAGAGAAAAAAAGGTTCCAATGAGTTTCAAGATTTTGTGGGGATGGCATGTTCCTTGTTGATGGATAGCTCTGCAGCAAGGCCATGAGCAGCCACCGCACCACGAGCAGAGGAAGAGAGAGGTTGCACAATGGAGGTGAACACTGATGGAACTGAACAGAAAGCTGAAGAGTCCTGCTCCAGGATCTGCAGCCCCAGAGCACAGCTTGAATAGTGAATGACAAATCTCTGCATCCTTGGACAGGGAAGGCTGGGCAGACACTTCCCCATCTACAGCAGCGTCCCACCCCACAATGGGCCCAAGGCTCATCTACCTGGTTATAGCTTTATGAAGTCCTGGCTAAGCTGGACCAGTAAGAACGATCATGTAAATAACCAATATGTTCACTGTAAAGAACATGGAATTGCTTTTGCTGTTTGACATATATTTAGGTTGTGAAGCAAGCACCGGCTGCTGATGTCTCAATGGACAGAGGGTGTTGCCAACTCCATCGCAGCCAGTTTGCATCTCTGAGAGTGCTCATGGCTTTTTCTTCAGCCTTTAGAAATCTTGTTGGAAATTGGGGAACTAGTTGAGAAAGAAAAGAACCATAAGCAAGAAGACAATGATCAGTGTTCCTCACACTCCTGGGAATTAAAATGTTATTGTTGACAACTCTGGCAGCAATGAGAAGCATCACAGGAAACCCCTTTGATGTTTATCAGCTCTCTATCAGGTTCTCATGAATTTCTCTTCTACTCTGCAAGTTCACAAGTTTATTTTTAATTCCTGAAAGTGAAGAGCTAATGGAGAAACTCCGTACTGAGAGCATCATTTTAGGGATTTGAGAGCACTTATATTTCCAGAGAAACAATGAAGACGCATCTACTTGATTTTCATGTCAAGCATGACAGAGATAATGTCCACCAAGATCTCCACTGTGCATTTTCGATAGAAGTGAGAATACAGTATCATATTTATAGTTCAGAGTTCCAAAGCATTCATCAGATGCTTCTAAATGCCATGTTGAAAACTACATACTCAACTGAGTTTACGAAATTATCCTGAAAGCACCAATGACCAAATCCTCAACTGGGGTGCCAGTGAGCTAAGAAGGAAAACCTCCTGTAGGAGTTTAACTCATCTGTCAGCTGGGAGAACATAAACCAGCATGAAAGCTTTTCTGTAAATCTGCTGTTAACATAAGGAGAAGGTGCACTGAAGCCAGAGCTTTAAGGAACACAGATAACATCTAGCAAACAGCAGCACATTCATGAATGTCAAGGTATCTTACAGCACAACAAAGCATGTCTAGGTTGTTGTAACTGGATTTTATTTCAGGTCATGTAGCATTAATGGCAACAATCCTGAACAAAAATACTTTCAATCGTCACATCATAGCTCCTAGACAACAGGAGAGATGACATTACTGCATTTTTTTCAGGAACAGCACAGAACCCATGAAAATAACATATTCTAGGCTATTTCCAGTTTCTTTTCTTTCTCTTTGGCAGAACTTACAATTTGTACATTGCAAGACAGTGGGAGTTTAATTGTATTACATTTGAAACCATATGGAGGGATCATACACCAAACTGCACTATGCAGAGGTTGATTAGTACTTTCATTTATTTGCAACATCCAAAAATAAGCAGATGAAAGGAGAAAGGAAAATAATCTTTATTCACCAAACAAATCTAGAAAGGACAAATTTGAAGTCTAATAAAAATAACTGGTTGGATACATTCCAAGGGCCATCTCACTACCACAGAAAGAAAAGGGGAGCTGTAACAGGATCACCTTTGCTCTATTCTTTCATATCCTCATTGGAAAGACAAGCAGACACACAGAAGAGGAATGACCCTGACAAACAATACCATAAAAAAATCCCCCTCCCAAGCTGACACACACTTACTGCATGATGGGACAGTTACACATAATTAAAGAAAAAACAATTTGGCCTCTGTCTTCCAAAGAAGCACACAGTATGCACTGAACCTACTCTTAATACCCATCAAGCTTGACACTGTCTGGCACGTAGAAATGCACCCTGGGTGAAATCTTGGCATAACTGAAGGATCCTATGATCTCTGAATAATTTAAACTGGAGGGAACCCCAGAAAATTCCCAGTTCAACCTCCTGCTCTGAGTAGAATCAGCTGTGAGATCAGATCAGTTGAGTATTGAAAACCTCCAAGAACAAAGACTGCATAGTCTCTCAGGACAACCACTACTTAACCATCCTGGTGGAGAAAAGGTTCTCCTTAAGTACCACTCTGCATCACTGTGAACAGCCTGCCTCCCTCTCCTCGATTGCTCCCACATAAGCAGTGAGGGGCAGCCATCAGGTCTCTCTGAAACCATGTTTTCTCCAGGCTAAACCAGCCATAGTCCCTCAGCCTCTCCTCGCAAGTGCTCCTGCCTGGAACCATCATGGTGGTTCTTTGCTGAACTCATTCCAGTTTACTGATGTCTTTCCCATGCTTAAGGTGCCAAAACCAGCTAGATGTGCCCTCCTGAATGCGCTGAGGGAGATAATCACTTCCCTTGATCTACTGACTCTGTTTCTCTTAACAGCCCAGGATGCTCTTGGCTGTCTTTGCTGCCAGAGCACTGTGCTGGCACATGTTTGCCTGCTGTTTATCACATCCGTGTGTTCCCTTTCAGCACAGTTACTCCCTACAGTCGGTTGCCCATATTGCTTCTTTCCCAGGTGCAGGACTCCCCATTTGACCCTACTGCATTTCCTAAGGTTCCTGTTGACCAGTTTCTCCAGTCTGCCCAGGTCCCTCTGAATGGCAGCCTTGTGCTTTAGCATCCTGACAGGTTCCCCCAGTTGGATGTCCTCTTCATACCTGATGAATGTGCATCTGCTCTCCTCGCCCAGGTCACTGATGTCTCAAGCAAACCTGTGCTATTCCACTTGCCACAGGCTCCAGGTTGAGTATGACCCAATAACCAGTAAGAGAGTCCAATCCAACTTCACACCACCACCGAACAGGAGACTGCATTGCTTATATAAAAATAAGTGGGTTTACAACAACAATATCCCAAACTGCTTTCTGGGTTATAGTAGGTTTCAAAAGGTGTGTTCTTACCTTATTTTAAACTGAGTCTGTAAACATTAAAAGCCACCATCTGTGCAGAGAACATATAGTCTTCTTCAACTTACTGCTTGTCCTCATACTTCCTTTTAGGTAATAATTTTTTATTTAGGACATATCACCATGTCAACAACACTCACTATAAATAAAGGAACAGAAAGACAGATGCAAGCCAGCCTTGAGCACAAGTGCTTACCATACATACCTTAACATACTGCTTATACAGAAAACACAGGTTTTTTCCTCTCTCTACAATTTACAAAAGTCATAGACAAAGGATGTTCTAGAGATTAAGTAAAATTGGGTTCAAACCAGATTAGACAAATTCAGAGAATAAACCATCTCCAGTGACTATAAAGCACAGTGATCCGAATGCAGTCTTTGGACATGCTTAAGGACCTGTATGTCTCCATCAGCACCTCTTACCAGCCTCTTTCAGAGACGCAACACTGTGCTAGGCTCTTTTTCCAAACGAGGCCCCAAGCCTCTCTAACAAAGAGATATGTTTAAAATAGGGCCTCCCATAAAAAACCCAAACAACAATAATAACAAACCAACTCCACAACTCTCCATCAACTGCCTCCAAGTTTGATCTTAAGCTCTCGCAGAAAGGTCCTACCAGTTTGTCTCAGCTCTCAAAGTACTCCAGACTAGTGTTAAATACCCCTACCAGGCTATGTTTCAATACTAGGCACTGTGACACAAGAAACAACTCAATCCAGAGACCCAAGCCTGGATTTGAATACTCAGAGTAATTAAAAGAACATTTTCAGAACTTCTAGAAATGGGTATCTCTTTTAAGAGGTTAAGTCAGCATCTTCTATCAGCCAGTATCTGTTCCTCAAGGAGATGGCTAACCTGGAGAAAAAGTCTGTCATTTGCTTCAGATAACCATCTTCCAACTCTTTCTACAAAATTCTCCTTTTTTATGCTGCCTACAAAACTTCAGCAATATTCAGAGCATGGAGATGCTGACTTCAGGGCATACTATCTTGCTGACAAATATCACTTTATAATGCACTGTGGACCATGGTGGTTTGTTTGTTAAGTAATTTCAGTTGTGTAAATAAGGGTTGGGATTTCTGAGAGGCCCAGCAGATCAAGATTTCTGTTTGCTGGCCTAAAAGACAATTTCTTTTTCCATAACTCAGGAGACGGAATTGTTTCCTGATAATTTGGTAAGAGGCAATGGAATGCTTGATGTGCTAACTAGGCAGCTTGGAATATGTTGAGAAGGTGAGAAGACGAGATATAGGATGATGAGGGTATTTGAATATGACATTATGAGATAAAAAGTTTGGATGAGGTATTTGTAGGGTCATGATGACACTAATTATATTCAAAATTCAAAAGCAGGGTATGTAAAATTTAAGCAGGGTTCATATAAAAAAAATCAACTCCAGTGGGTTATTTACATGGCTTATAAAAGCCTATGTATGTGGAGCTTCCTCTAAAATGGTAACTCTACCTGTTTATCTCAACAGAACAGCATGATACAAAATTGAGGTATAAAAGGGATCTCAAAACACTGGTGGAGTTACGCATTTTAAGCATACCCTCTTTGATTTTAGTAACAAAGAAAAAGTTTCTGCTTACACAAACCAGTAACTTCCTTTTAGGTATCAAATTATATATTCTTTGCTAAGACAATGTATGTAAAGTATGACTTAGAACAGGAACCATCTGCAAAATTCAGATGATGATTTGCATTTGCATAATGATCTCTGGTTAGTTTCTAAGTCCATAATAAAATGCATATAATAAAAATAACAACACCACACCACTTACAGCAATGTGTCACAGTCAAAAACTACATCTCACAACAAATACCAATTTCCCAGCAATGTATTAGTTCCTATCATCTCCTAGTCCTACACAGAAGGATCAGAGCTGTTCCTGTGCCCTGAACAGAAGATCCTGGGAATTACAATTGACTGATTTCTGACACACATTATAAATCCCATTTTTATTTTTAGACCAGTTATTTAAAAAAAACAACTTTTCTTATAGTTGGGAGTTTCCATAAGTGGGTCAGAAAACAGCAGATAATCTGCTTGGAAATTCATAGCTGAGACTTCCAGAGAAGACTATTGGGTTCAGTGGGACCTGAACCCCAGTGGACTGACATGGTTTTTTGGAGTCTCAAACTTGGTTCACAACAGACTGATACTTCTGATTCAAGGGACTATGGACATATTTCAGCATGCTGTCAAACACTGTCACTGCCCCAGTGATTTCAGTGGGAGGATCATAAGCAGTGACAGAACTATGACCTAGCTACTGGAGCCTAAGTGCATTTTCTGCTATCATAAGATAATGTCACTAAATTATATGGGATTCTTAATTGCTCCACACATTATTAATTCACAGCTGACTCATCTTGAAGCCTTATACACGCCCAGGATCACAAGAAGAAAAAATGTTGTGTTTGTTTTGCCTTCCATCTGAGGATGAGAGCATACCTTATCCTTTATTAATTAGCCAAATGTTTTTTGCATTTTAAAAATGGACACATTGAGCTACAGTACTTACGTTCCATGTCCACCCTTGTCTTGTATCTGTTTTTCCAGAAAAGTATAACTGAGTTCAACAGAAACTATGAGATTCACAGAAGAATTACTGTGCAGAATATATAAGCTATAATGTGTGAGGGCAGGTTAAACAGTACCTTCTAACTCCCTACTTACCCTGCCAACCGCAGTCTGAAAATTGCAATGATGGGATCTTTATCATAATCTACAATTCCTGCCTAGATTTTAAACAGGACCATTTTCTGTCTCTTAAGGGAAGTTATGGCGTTCCTCGGCTCCATTCCTGCATGGCTCCACTATGCCAGTGATGAGAGCTTCGCTAAGGCAGTTGATGAGTTTCTCCCAGATTTTCCAGTCTTCACATTTTCACTGTGGGTAGATTACCTTCTTTCTAAATGATTGTATCCATGTCTGCCCTATTCAATGTTTTCTGTATACCTAATCCAGACTTCAGGTAGACATTATACAAGTGTGACATTAGCTGAACTTCAAGGACCAGTGTTGGAGTGCTTCTGCAGAGGTATAGCTGGGCTCCTGCATACCCTTGACTGCCCTCAGACAGAGGGACCTGGGGACTCGTTACCACCACCGAAGGATCTCTCTGGCAAAACCTTAGGAGGAGATGCAAAGTGGTCTACAGGCTGGACAACTACGTGTCTTATCAGAAGTATCTATTAGCCACAATCTTCCCAGGGACATGCTGCTTTTCACCCCATCTCATGATGGATGAGTGCTAGAGCAACAGAGGGCAGCAGGCTGGATGAGGGGCCATGTGTGATCTAGAGTTAGATGCTGAACCCCCCATGTCTCATCTAATGCTTTGCACTATCACAAGCCATTCTATTTCAGATTGTTGCCCTTGCACCAGGTTCAGTTGTGTTGAAATTCAGGACAGATTTGTGTCTGGCTACAGTGCATCTACCAGGAAATCTTTTAGTCCTTACTAAATAGAAATATTTAATTTGTCAACCAGCAGTTTCCTCCAAAGGTTAGGAACCTCTCTTATTAAAAATATGAATCCTGCAACTAATTTGAAATTTTCTGGCTTCAAATTCTAGCCACTGACTTATACTATGCCTTCTGTTGCTGTTAAAGTGACCTTTTAGTAACCTTATTTTAGTATCACATATTTTTCTCCCCATGAAAGCACTTACACATTACAAATGACCAACGCTCTAGTTTTATTTTAAGAAAAGAACTCAAACTGTTAAGTTTAACATTCTCCTTAAGTAATTGGAGGTCATGTAAAAAATATCCTGTTGTCCCTCATTTCTTCATTCTCTTAATTAGAGCCAAATGTTAGAAATATCCTTAGAAAGACAGAAATAGGCAAGACATCCCTGCTTGGCCTAGTTACACAGCATGACTCAACGGTGGTCACAGAATTGCAACACATTAAAACTTAAAAAAAAAAAAGAAAGAGCACTACTTAAGCAGGCAGTGAGCCAAAGTTACTCCCTGTAAATCTAATATACTATTGAACAGAAATTATTAACTAGCACAGAAGTTAAAAAATTTAACTACAAGAGGAAAAAAAATACACCAGTTGAGTACACAAAATCATAAACTCCTGATTTCACTCTGATTTGACTTACAGTAAGAAAAAATTCAGTCACATTTGGCAAGCCATAATATTCCAGTCTTATATGGAAGGTGGGCTTCCTTCCCTTTAATACCTAAAGATTTCATAAATTATTATCTCTAACCTGCTTCACCCAAAATTCAAGAATAATTTTTGCAATGATTTCACGTCCCTTTTATTGCAGCTAGAATTAAAAAAAAGAATCTTGAAAAGTTTCACTAATTATTTTTTAAATTAACTTAAAATACACTTTTTCATCTAGTAAGTAGCCAGCTTCAGGCTTCAAATTGCATCTGAGTTTCACAGTGTATTGAGATCTGAGCAGCTAATTAGCAAATTCACTGGCTGAGAAAGTAATGCAAGTGTATTAGACGTCCTTTTATTGTCAGTGCTTTCATGGCAACCTGCTAACTCAACCTGACAGCCTTCCAAAATGAGATGACTGCTTGGTGGTGAGGGAGGGGAGAGCAGTGGATATTGTTTATCTCAACTCCAGTAATGCCTTTAACATTGTTTCCTGTAACAACCCAGTAGACCAGTTACGGGGACAGTGAGGTAGAGTGAAAACAAACCTGTTGAGCTTGAAGGCACAAAGTCTAACAAGACACAAGTGGTGTACCCCAGCAGAAGATACTGGGGCCAAGACTATTTATCCTCTTCATCAGCAATATGGATGCTGGAACAGCGGGCACCCTCAGAAAGTCCACAGATGATACAAAACTGGGACCAGTGTCTGATGCACCAGAGGGTCTTGCTGCCGTCCAGAGAGACCTGGACAGGCTGGAGAAAGAGACCAACCTCATGCAGCTTAACAAAGGGAAATGCCACGTCCTGGGCATAGGCTCAGAAACTGCTCCCCAGAGAAGGACCTGGGGATCTTGATGAACAAGCGGTCTATGAGCCAACAATGCACCCCTGCAGCAAAGCAGGCCAGTGGTGTCTAGTGTTGCGTTAGGCAGAGCACCGCCAGCAGGTCAGGGCAGGCAATCCCTCTGCTCTCCTCAGCCCTGATGAGGCACAGCTGAGGGCTGTGTCCAGTGCTCAGTTCCCCCATAAAAGACAGACACAGACATGGTGGACTGAGTCCACCAAAGGACCACGAAGATAATGAGAGGGCTTGGAGTAGCTGACATACAAAGAGAGGCTGAGAGAGCTGGGAGTGTTCAGCCTGGAGCAGCTCAGGAGCATGATATCCATGTGTGTAAATACCTGATGGGAGGAAGCAAAAAGGACAGAGCCAGGCTTTTCTCAGCGGTGCTCAGAGACTGGATAACAAGCAATGGGCAGAAATCCAAAGACAGAAAACTCAAATTAAACACGAGAAAACATTTTACTGAGTGATTGAACACTGGAGCAGGTTGCCCAGAGAAGTTGAGGAGTCTCCATCCTTGGAGATGCCCTGAATCTGATGGGTCACAGTCTGAGCAATATGTTTTGTCTGATCCTGATCTCAGCAGGAACGTTGATGCCCAAGGGTATCTGCCCACCTCAACCATTCTGTGATGCTGTGACTATGAATGTGAAAAGTAGAAATCAACAGAGATAATTTTGCCACTCTGAGGAGTCATTTGCCTCTCACTGCAACCTGTGTTTTGAAACTTCCATGACCTGTAGAATTTTGTTCTCTTAGCAATTTGATGTTTCTTTTTCCATAACTCATCCACTCTGTTAAAGGGAATGAAATCCTTTCAGTCCGAAAGCCTAATGTATTTTGGGAGTGAAAAAGGCTGAAGAAGAAGAAAATACAGGATGAATTTCTTGTGCTAGCAGAAAATACAACAGGCTATATTTAGAGAAGACAGCAAACTGACTCTCAAGAGATGGTTTTGTCAGCACCTGTGATAAGTGGAACTACCCATATGCTTGAAGTTAGACTTGTGGTTAAGAACTCCATTGAACAAAGGTCATAGTATCACACAAGGAATCCCCTTGATATCTGCTCAGAATATGGACAAAGTTTAGAGCAATAAAATCAACCAAACAAGCCAGACTAACATAAATGCAGCCATATCCCAGGCTGCCTTTTCCCTGGTTGTCCCTAGTACTAATGATAGGCCCTTAAAGTTACATCTTATTTACTTACAGAGTTTCTGTGCCTCAGATACCAACTCACAATCACTTTGGTCTATGTTCATATAGCTCCTAACAAATTATTTTCATTTCAAACTCCTAAACACAGCCATTACATAAAGACACTAATGTTCCTGGACAAGCCCAGATAGAGCCAAAATAATTTTAATTTAGATATTTTGGAGGGAAAATAAAATTACAATTTGGGGATAGAAAATTTTAGAGTAAGTAGTTATGTTGCTAGGAAGCCCCCCTCTGCCTGCAGTCTGGTTTGAAGAGTTATATTTTGGGTTTCTTGGATTGTTTGGATTGTTTTGGGTGTGTAAGTTGCTTTTCCTATAACTCTGAGAGAAGTATCTGAGAGCTGGGTGTTTTTGTGTTGCACAGAAAGTATCACTTCCTATCAGGCTGGTGAACAAACACACCTTAACCACAGTCAGAGAGCTCTTTTTTTATTACTACTTTGAACCACACTTGGAGAACCCTTTTCTATTATTATATTGAATAAAAGAAAAATGGGAGAAATAATTTTCTCCCTTGCTTGTTTTCTCTCTTTCACACACACAAAAAAATAAGACATCCCCAAGAATATTTTAATGTTTAATACAAAAAATCAGAAGTGTAGCTCAGGTTCCTTATCAAATGCCAGTAAATTTTCTAAAGAAAGGACTAACCAGCCTATCAACCTTCCCCATCTTCCACAGGCAACAGAGAGCCCCAAGGGACCTCCAGTTCCCCTCATAGTCTGGTAAAAGCAAACTGCAGTTCAGATAAAAATAAAGAGAAATTTTCAGTATTTTGGCCTTGATACACAGATTCTGTTGAAATGAGCAAACAAATCTCAGGAGTGAGGAGATGCTCTGAACACTGAGCTGTCTGCTCTAGTCCCTCTAACCTTAAAAACTGCACTTAAGTTTCCAGAATTTCTTTACTAATACTGGCTTTAGAAAGCTCTGATTTACTACAGAAAAAAAATTACTTCAAAGCACTTTAAAAGCCTAACATGTTGTATAATAAAAGTGAAAAGCAAAGCAGCAACTACGGCTGACAGTCCCTGGTTTCTGTGAGCTCCTCTGCTATTTGTATCACTCCACCATGCAAAGCTCACTCCAAATGGATGTTCTGGCAGAGGTCCCAGACACACATGCCACCAAGTCACAAAGCAGCTCACTGTCACACCACTCTTACTAATGAGAGCTACAGCAGCAGCAATTCTTCAACATCTTTTCCTCTATGAAATCCTGGGATACATTCCTTATGTCCTCTCCTGCCTTCCCCAGCCAGCTGGAGAACAGCTGAATCCAGGGAGATGCGAAACTGCAGACTGTGCCCCACGAGGCAAAGGTTGCTCTTGCAAGGAAACCCACGGGGAGCGCAGCGAGCAGTGACTGGGCAGAAGTGGCAGGAGGTACCACCCAGAACTAACCACAGCTAGAGGAGGGTAGGCTGGCAGCCCCCACGGCAAAAGACTAATGCTGCACTGGCCACTAATTACTATGTGGCCACTAATTACTATTACTACAAGGATATTACTAATCCTTGCTATGTTTGCCCTCCTCCTGCATCTTCCCCCAACAACTGACAACTTGCCCTAGCCCCGTACTAGCCACTCCTCCCCAGGTGCTCCCTTTGCTCTGTGCTCTGAAGCACACCACGGATATTCCACATTCCCCGACAGAAAGAGGTGTGTCTTGGCTCTGCAAGCCACTGCACTGCATCGCTGGGAAAGGAGAACAGCAAAACATTATATGATGTGAAAAGCTGCTTGGATGAGAGGGCAGGCAGCTGGTATGTTAGGGGAAGATTCAGAGGGAAAAGCTGCTGAGCATAGCCCAGTCCAGATGAGACGCTGAGTGGTAGGCACAGTAACAGCAGGAGAGAGAAAAAAGTAGACAAAGATCTTCCTTCAAAAGAGTTGGAAAGGATTATGTAGGATTGTGACCACATTTTTCCTCAACCATCCAGGTCTGCCTTCCAGCTAAGCAGAAAAAAGCAGAGCTCATTTTTCATTATGCACAGGGAAGTTCTGGGAAGCTTCTTTTGAGAAGAGTGACTATTCCTCATTTAGGAGACAAGAAACACAATTTTCTTTTGCAGATTACTTCAAGCACTGAGATAATACAGGTGCTGGTTTCTTCCCGAATCCTGGGAACACTCCTAAACATATAAAAATATTCATGAGCAGAACAGTTAGCTTGTTCCAGAAAGGAATAGAAAGGAAGAGCAAAAAGATCCACCAGGCTATGACAGAATCTGTGTATGCTGGGAAGTGAAGTGGATGCTTTTGGGAGTGGCCAGAAAGGACTATAGGTAAGGACAGAGGCCTTGACCACATTCAAGTCTAATAGAAGCAACTGAGGGTCTGGAAACCAGAGAGTGGATGCATGAGCAGCTTGAGGTTTCTACGAAGGAAATCACTAAAGAGAGTCATGACTGGGGGGAAATGGAGAGAGTTCTCTAAGGAAGCCACCAAAACATATACATATACATGACATCATTGCCTTGCCCTCTAGGACAACAGTGTAACATATACACATGTTCTCTGTGCTCCATGCTGGGTACCTGGGCGGGGTTGAGCGTACACTGTATCACCAAGAGGGAGGAGGCTCTGCTGCTCAGGATCCAGCATGGTCCAATAGAAACCACCACAGCCACAAAACCAGAATTTACTATTCTGCTAAATCAATGAATTTGCACTGCATACAAGACAAAGACTAAGGAGGAAGAAGTCAGTTTCTTGATGCTGTTTTGGGATGCAACATGAACCTCACCATACTGGCTTGAATTAGCCTCTCATCTGCAGGAAAGGGGTCCCGCTTCCACAGAGGCTCACTAGCTGAAGTGACTGGCAGATAAATTTGTTGGCACAGTCTAGATGGTGGCAGCCCTTCAGAGGATAGGCAGCATGAAAAATCACTGGGCGTCTCCGGGTTATGAGATTTTGGATGGTTTATCTTATCCACCTCCGTGGTCAACAGAATAGCTGAATAGGAGAAAAAAATAGCTGAATAGGAGAAAATGTTGTGGTGTGTTCCAAGAAATGGGAGGCTCCAGAGGGAAAAGAGGATGACAAGCACAGACAGACCTAGTATGGGCCAGCAAAAGCAGTGTTTGCACAGGGATATTTAAGGGTGGCGATTCACTGCCTTTTCCTGATGCATGTGCGATTCCAGCAGGGCTGAGGCAATGATGGCAAGCACCAAGCTCTGCATGAGGCACCCCAGACTGGTACAGCTTCAAGGATTCAGCATGCCCTTCACTGGAAAGACTGTGCAGATTACATCACATTAAAACACATTTCATCACCAGGGTGTATACCGCCCTTCTGCAATCTTAACCACCTAGCAATAAGCCATTCAAATGAAAAACTGATCTCCAAGACAGCACAGGTATTTACATACCTGCCTGATGTCAGCAACACAAGCACAGAGACATTTTATGGAGGGGTCTTAGTTTTTAGCAGGTTTTTTTCCTGTTATTTTTACACATTTCAGCTAGCTAGAAACTTGATAACAGATAGCAGCAGAATCATGATAAACTCTTTAAGGTTTAAATAATTAATGTCAAATACTAGAAGTTTAGTACTCAAAGGGTACCTGAAGGGAAAAGCAAAACCACAACTGGTATCACCATTATAAGTAAATATGCACTAATAGGCCAACTCAGCTGCTCTCAGCAGGAACAAAATTGCAGGTTAGAAAGAAGAAATGCCTTGCAAATACAGGGCTTCACTCGAGTTAGCTGTTACAATGGAGTGAGAAAATGGATGCTACTCCTGTCACCTCTAACTGCTACAGGGTGGACTCAAGTCAGTCTGTACCTACAACTACAAATGCCACCATGAAAAGCAAAAGCATACATATCATCAGGAATGTAGTTTTCTCAGCATTGAGACTATAATTTAATTTACTGTAGTTGACATAAAGTGAACACCAGCTATCAGAGAGGAGATTGCCTGTATCATTAGTATCTACTGAAGAAATGTCACTGGAGAAAAGGAACGGCTTTTACCAAGGAAAATGCAAGTGAAGGAAAAGAAAAGCAAGGCAGCAGAAAGATCAATTATCTGGCCCATAAATCCAAAAGAAAAGCATTAAATCTTCAAATGGGTAATCCTGTGTCTGGTTCTGAAGGTACACAGCAGAACCTCAAAGGAATGCAGGCATTATATACTCCTTACTTACAACTTGCTTGGCTAAGAGCACATAGCCAGTAGATGCTACAATATTGTCCCTCAAATGGCAGAAGTGTGAAATGTATCCCAAGACGCATGCCAGGAAAAGGAGTGGGAAGGTACTGCTTTGGGAAGTAGCGAGTTTTAGTTTTTTGAAGGCCATTTTAGGAAGGCAAGATACAGGCTCAAAGGAGCAGCTCGTGCCTGCTAGAGAAGCTGCCGAGAGCCAGGTCTCATGCCAAGGGAAATGATCAGCCTCCAGCAGAGCTGTGGAAGAGCCGATTGTGCTACCAGCTGTTGTCTCTTTTGAACCTGTTCTCCTCTTACAGACTGTTGGAAAAGATCCTCTTTGCACACATCAGTAATTCTTACTCATAAAACTGGCCTATAATATATGAAGTATTTGTCACTGTGCACTTACTACTGGGAACACACTTGTACTCTTGACTGACCGCTCAATTAAGCTGAGCTCAGTCTTCCACATAAGACATTAGTCACTTCTCTCAGATGGCAGAGAGCGTTGTAATCCCAAACAGGATTAGCAGAGCTGTATCGTTTTACATCATGTGGGAACCAGCCTATTCACCTGAAACCGCATTTAACTTCATAGGCTACTGGTTTAATCTTTCCCCAGGGGTGATTATCGTGATCCTGAAAAGAGGAGAGCTACGCTGGATATTAAAACTCAACAAGATAGGTTTGGCAGCTGAGAGACACATTCTGAGATATCAGGGCAAATGAATTTCAGTTTAGAGAATCACAGAACCTGCTGAGTTGGAAGGGACCGAAAAGGATCATTGAGTCTAACTCTTAGCCTTGCCCAGGACCACCCCCGAGAGTCACACCATGTGCCTGAGAGTATCATCCAAATGCTTCTTGAACTCTGGCAGAATTGGCGACCACTTCCCTGGGGAGCCTGTTCCAGTGCCCGGCCACCCTCTGCATTAGGAACCTTTTTCTAATATCCAACCTAAACCTCCCCTGGCACAACCTCAGGCCGTTCCCTCGGGTCCTGTCACTGGTCACCACAGACAAGAGATGAGTGCCTGCCCCTCCTCTTCCCCTCATGAGGAAGTTGTAGACTGCAATGAGATTCCTAAAACCAAGGCTGAATTCTGCTGATGTGATACTTTCTTGTATTTCAGAATTACTAGTCTAGTGCTTCCTTCTCTCTCCTTTTTTTAATTTTTATTTTTTAATTTAAAATAATTTGCAAAATAGTAGGCAATAATAATATATATCTGCTTGCAGCCTCCAATCCCAGACTGATGGAGGGAGTGATGTCCCCACTAAGAACAGGATGGAAACAATGAAAGCCTAAGGAAAATACTGCCATGGTTTCCTCTGAATACTGAGCATCACTGGGCTCAGGCCCTGAGAAAAGAACGAGGGTGAGAGAATATAAAAAATGCAGAAAAGGACTAAAGATAGACTACTTCTAAGGAAACATCTGAAAAAACCAGAAGTATAAAATGAGAGAAATGTGAAAAATAAATAAGAAAACGATAGGAAAGAAGAAACTTCCTACTTTCATAGAAGCCAGTGAGAATAAAAAGCAAATATGTTTAACTGAAGAACAGAGGAGAATTGTAACCAGCTCTTACATCATTTCTGTATTTAAAAAAAACTATGATTTAGTTACTTATCTCTTCCTTTGTTTTCTTATTAAAATCACTACTTTAGGAGGGAAATGTTTGTTTATTTAACATAGCAAGAATGTATCTGCAATTACCGTTTGTGTTATTCCGCCCCATGAAGTGCAATTAAATTGTATTAAACAAGTTTACAAGATAATACAGAGTAACAAGTTAGAAATCTCTTTTTCAATGCTTTCCACACTTCAAAATAAACTCAATGAATTGAGGGCTTTATGTTTTCAAATTCTAAGTAGAACATTTCTTAGTTCCAGAATTCCTGGAAAACAGTAAGAGCAACCAAGAAAAAAAAACAGGAACAGCAAAAGCTCAACAAATAGCAACTGCAACTTAATTAAAATTTACTTTATTTCCTACTCAGCAGCAGGAAACACCTGCAATTGTAACAGAAATTTTGGTCTCTTATTCAACTATCAGACTGCAATAGTTCAGCAATATTCTATACTTCTACATGTTTTTAACATAGGTCTTGCTGGGGAGGATCTTCCACTAAAATTCCTCAGTCTTGAGAGAAAAATAAAAATGTAAAGCTCTGACTGTGACTCCAACAACAAACAGGCTTTAATAGTTTCCCAACTACTGCAAAATATTTGCATGAATGTTAAGAAATTATTCTGACCACTTCCTGCACTTTTTTCAGGCTCAAATGCACAATGAGAACTTAGCGTATTAGAATCAGTCATATTAAAGAACTAGGCTGGTTTCATCTGTTTCTTAGACTTTTTGACAGCTTCAAACAGTAAAAATTATTTTTGTAGGAGCACTTTCATATTTCAGGAAAAGAAAACATTTTTAGAAATTGCAGCCTTAAAGTATCTCTGTTAATACATACAGTCAAGTATTAAAATGCTTTCCTGCAGTGCTGCTATTGCTGGGGGTTTTGGTATGCATTGTAGTCAGATGTTCCTTTAATACAATAACAAGCAGTATTAAATTTATCAACTTTTACCATGCTGTGTGCAACTGTCCAATGTTAAGTCTTTCTATTAAGGAATTCACCAACTGGCCAGCGGGGAAGCAGACTGGTCTGGCTGAACAGAGCTTTGGCTGGAACTCGGGGAAAAAAAGGAGAGTTTATGACCTTTGGAAGAAGGGGCAAGCAACTCAGGAGGATTACAAGGATGTCATGAGGTTATGCAGGAAGAAAATTAGAAGGGCCAAAGCCCAGCTGGAACTTAATCTGGACACTACTGTAAAAGACAATTTAAAAAGTTCTATAAATATATTAGCAACAAAAGCAGGGCCAAGGAGAATCTCCATCCTTTATCAGATGCAGGGGGAAACATAATGGCAAAGGATGAACAAAAGGCTAAAGTACTTAATGCCTTCTTTGCCTCAGTCCTTAATACTAAGACTAGTTGTTCTCTGGGTATGCAGCCCCTTAGGCTGGAAGACAGGGACAGGGAGTAATATGAAGCCCCCATAATCCAGAAATAAATGGGTCAGTGACCTGCTACACTACTTAATACACACAGAAGTCTATGAGGATGGATAGGATCCACCTAAGGACACTGAGGGAGCTGGAGAAAGTGCTCAGCAACCCACTTTCCATCATTTATCACCAGACCTGGCTGACCAGAGATGATCCAGCTGTCTGGAAGTAAGCAAATGTGACCTGCATATACACGAAGAGTCGGAAGGAGGATCTGAGAAACTACAGGCCTGTTAGTCTGACCTTAGTGCCAGGGAACGTCATGGAGTAGATCACCTTGAATGCCATCACAGGGCACATGGAGAACAACCAGGGGACCAGGCCCAGACAGTATGGATGTATGAAAGGCAGGTCCTGATTGATCAACCTGATCTCCTTGTATGGCAAGGTGACCTGCTTAGTGGATAAGGGAAAGGCTGTGGATGTTTACCTGGACTTTAGTAAGGTCTATGACATTGTCTCCAACATCATTCTCCTGAACAAACTGACGGCTCATGGCTTGGACAGGTACGTTAAAACTGAAATAAAAACTGTCTAGATGGCCGGCCCCAGTGAGTGGTGGTGAACAGTGCTATGTCCAGTTGCCAGCTGGTCACCAGTAGTGTTTCCCAGGGATCAGTGACACCAGGAGGTCAGGCCTGTTTAAAACCTTTATCAGTGGCCTGGATGAGGGGATTGAGGGCACCCTCGGTAAGTTCGCAGACGACACTAAGCTAGGCAGGAGTGTTGATCTACTGGAGGGTAGGAAGGCTCTACAGAGGGATGTGGACAGGCTGGATCAATGGGCTGAGGCTGCACTTGAGACAACCACCTCATTACAGGCTGGGGGAAAAGTGGCTGGGAAGCTGCTTGACAGAAAAGGACTTGGTGATGATGGTTGACAGGAGGCTGGACATGAGCCAGCAGTGTGCGCAGGTGGACAAGAAGACCAGTGGCATCCTGGTCTGTATCAAAAACAGTGTGGCCAGCAGGACTAGGAACATGATTATCCCCCTGTACTTGGCACTGGTGAGGCCACACCTTAAATATTGTGTGCAGTTCTGATCCCCTCACTACAGGACAGACACTGAGCAAGTCTAGAGAAGGACAATGGAACTGGTGAAGGGGCCGGAGCACAAGTCCTATGACAAGCAGCTAAGGGAACTGGGGTTGTTTAGCCCAAGGAAAAAAGAGGCTTAGATGGGACCTTATCTCTCTCTATAACTACCTGAAAGGAGGTTGTAGATAGGTGTGGGTCAGTCTCTTCTCCCAAATATTAAGAATGAGAGGTAAAAGCCTCAAACTGGACAAGGAAGGGGAGGTTTAGGCTGGATATTAGGAAACATTTCTTCACTGAAAGAGTGGTCAAGCATTGGAACAGGCTGCTCAGGAAAATTGAATCATCATCCCTGGAAGTGTTCAAAAAATGAGTATATGTGGTGCTTAGGGACATGGTTTAGTGGTGAACATGGTGGTGCTGGATAAATGGTTGGACTTGATGATCTTAGGGGTCTTTTCCAACCTAAAAGATTTTATGGTTTATGAAAAATCTCATAAATAAGGGTGATTGTGTAAGCAAAGAATGAGCAGTGGAGGGAAAGGGAAGATGAGGAAAATGAGAAAGAGCCAAAAAAGAGAACATGAGCGAGTCAGATGCTCCACCGACAGGAGAAAAGATGGAAGAGAAAGGAGTCAGATGTGTCCCATCACCAGGCAGAGGAAGAAGATACACAAAATGGGAGACTGTCCTTAACAGATCTGAAAATCTGGCATCCGACTAGATCTACAAATAAAAATGGAATATCAAATGGATATAGGGTATGGAGTTAGGTTTAAATATGACCCTGAACAATGCTGCATTTAAAAGATACGGCAACGGGCAAAAGAATGTCAGTGGGTAAAAAAATGAGAAAGAAAAGAGATTTAATACTATAGAGTGCAGTAATTGAGAGGAAACACAGGATTATGCCTAATCCAGTAAGGGATATGGATGTGGTTAGTGAGAAACAAGTAAAATGATTGTGTACTAATACTTAGGCCATGGACCAGAGAAGAAAAAATGGAATTTCAATTGCTGGTGCTAAATGTAAAGCACTATATTAGAGGAATAACAGAAAACGCAATCAGAAGTGGAACATGACTGTGTTCAGGAAAGGTGAAAACAGAGGCAACAATGGTGCACAAGAACTGAACATGAATAATGGCAATGGGATAAAAAGCAATAGCATCAATAATACAAAATCTTTCTAGGAGAAAGACACTGCACAGTAGATTCTCAGTTCCTTTGAAACAAATTTCTTTTTTTCCCCAAACAAATTTTTACCTGACACTCAAAAGACACAATTCCTAGTAGAAAACAAGTTTTTAAATTATGAGTTCTAGATAGCAAAACAAATGGATCCAGTAACAGCAGGGGCCCAGTTATTTCTGGATGTGAGATCCTATGTATTTTTTTACTGAACTACAGTTAAACAAAAGGACTGTGGGTATTCTTAGGGTTAATTTTGGAGTAGAAAAGTTATCTGTAATACAACTGGATTAAGAAAATAATAGAGTTATCAGACCATTATTTGGTTTTGTTTAGACTGAACAGAGAAATAAGCAAAATGCTTGTCATAGAAGTTCAAGACTTCAAATGGGCACGTTTTATAAGCTAAAAGAAAACAGTTTATTAAATATGCACCTGGCCTGAGGAGATATCAGATAGGAAGAACTATCTGTGCCCTTGAGGCATTGCTACAGAACTGCAACTGAAAAAGCACAACCATGAACAGAAGGACTGAAAGAAAAATTTATGCTATAAACTGAAAACTCATCAGCTGGGAGTATCAAAGAAAAATCTGTAAAATCACAGAGAGCCACCCTGATAAAATCATAAAAGATAAAAACACTACTAAAGTGTATCAGATGTGTTTCTGCTAGACAAAGATCACTGCAGTGCTCTTGCTCCACAAAGCAAGAGTTCACCTGGAGCACTGAGCAAAAGGTTTTCACTATGCATATTGAAGGAAACTGGTCTCAAACTGGCACAGAGCAAGCTTACCAGGGAGGTCAAGAGAACAGACAAGCTTCTCCTAGATCAGAGGAGGACCCAAGGAACTTGGCTTGGTAAGCCTCCCCAGACTTAGACTCTGAGAGAGCCACAAGATTTGTTTACCTAAGTATATTACAGAGGAAGCAAAAAAAGTATTTAAGCAAAATGACAATGTTAACTCAAGAACAAGTGGATATAAACAGGCCACAATGAAATTCAGGCTGAAGTTTGAAGAAGCCTTCTAGCCTGACCACACTGAGGTTTTGAAACATAGTTTAATGACAGCAGTGAAGACAAAGAACTTAACAGGATTTTGATCACTTTGCAAATGGCAAAGCAGGAGGAGGTTGCCTGGAATGGTAAGAGAACAAATACTAGGCTCAGGAAATCTTTTCCATTCCTAATTTAAATAAAAAAATTGTTCACTGAAACTTGGCAGAAGCTGTTCAATGCTGTGTTTTAATAGCTGTCTTTGTTATTTCATGAAATATACTTAAAAGGATTATTAAAAGAAAAACCTTTCTGTTGAAAGACAGCATAGTGTTTTTATGATGTACAAACAATAAGTATCCTGGAATCCTAGCCAGCACACTGAAAGTCCATTAAAATAAGTTGCAGCAAATTCATTAGGAATAGTGATAACTATAAAAATGAGGCATTATTGCAACAGCATAAAGTTCATGCATTCTGGAGTTACATATTTTGGTAAAATCAATGATAGGAAAAACCATCTGTGGACAATGGACTGGGACTTTAAAGTTTCGTTCCTGAATCTGACATAAACGTTAGGGAAACCATTCATTCTGCTGCTCAGTTTGCTAGCTGTAAAAGTAAAATATTCATCTTCTTTCCCCTTGCCCTGTATATATTAAGGTCTCCACACCTGGAGATGGTGACTGTCGAGAACACTAGAGCCAGTTCTCATATTGCATTTCTCACATTACTGCAACCAGCAAATCGATCACACAGGATGACTTTGGCTCCACTGGCTTATTCCCACTGTGCTGGCTTCTAGCGACTGACTGAGCTGGGCTTTAACAAGTAAAATCAGACAACGACCTGGAACTCAGCCATGACAGAAGTCAACCTCTCTATACCAACCTGAAAGATCAAAGCTCTGGCTCGTAAATGAATGATATGAAAATGAAAGACAATGTAATTCTAACCACACTTCACATGGTCAGTCACAAAACTCTCATATTTAAAACTGCTACTCTTCAAGACCAAAGGTCAAACTCAGTCATGCTCTTAATGTTTAAGTAAAAATAAAATGTACATTTTAACTTTAATATATTTTCATAGAATATGTCTATATTTTAAGACATCTCTCTGAAAATGCTTGTTTTATACAACTTCAGTATTTCCCAACAATGTAACAAAAGCAAATAGGATAACCCCAAGATTTAAGTTAATCAGAAAACCTCACTGCATGTCTAGAAAAGCTTTTGTCAAAACAAGGATTATCACATTTGCATAAAAGTTGACTTATTTTAATCCATATTTTGTAATGGAAGGCCTGTCATCATTTTCTTGCTTATTATTATTTTTACGACCTATAAGGCAACACAGAACCTCATTCTATCTCCTGTGAATTACATACCTACAAACTTTCATGTTCATTTAGAAAACCCCAGCAGCTATGAATTAATAAGCCCTACTTAAGATGATGCAGGACAAATTCTATCTGTCTGGTATGCTGAGAGAACAGTTTTATTATCCTCCTTGTGACTTCCAAGAAATCCAGTGAAGAGATGAAGTGGCATAGATGAAGCAGTTCTTTCGATAGATCTGGCAGACTGCCCGTGTTACGCAACATTCACACCATGGCACACATTATTTTGCATTACTGCTGAACGGCTACATGAACGGTGCAGATAAATCCCATACAGAAAAGAAATAAACGATGTTGGAAGCTGTGTGGGCCAGAAAGCAGCCACTGGCGATAACACTGGTGGTGACTGTTTATTACAAGGGAGACAGAAAGACAGACAGACATTGCCCTTTTGCATACGAAGCTGGTTTGTCATGCACTGCACACAGACCAAAGGAAATGCTTCAGTTCTTTGTGCACAGCTTTATGTAAATAACACCAAACTGACACCCCCTGGCAGTCAGGTGCCATTGTTCTTTATCAGAAGCACTTGTGAATTTACAGATATAATCCTCAAGGCAAAAAAGGCTCACTTTGGTCTTCTCAGCCTAGGAAGAGCCTTGGTGACTGAAGAGAAGAGGAAGGTTTAAGAGAAAGGATCTTCCTGCATGCAGCTCTTTGTACAATTGGAATTTGTACTTGAAGGTTGATGTTTTTATTACATGGCCACCACAGGCTGCATCCTTGGTGAGAGTATACCGCTCTCCCTCTTTTAAGCCAACAGGAAACCAGGTCAGAAGTTCAATCTGTCACAATCTCCAGGCACCAGGTTTCAACAAGCACATTCTCAGGGAGAGAAAAATCCATGCAAGTCCATACAACATGAAGATACAAACTGCAGCTCATGAAGCCTCCAAGTTCCATCCTGCAGGAAAAGCATGGCAGATACCTACTGCTATGGGCAGCTATTCTTGCAGCTTTCCTTCAGCCGCTGAGCTACAATCTTAATAGCAAACAAGTTGCTGAGACAGGTTGACCTTGGTCTGCCTTCATATGACCATCATTAGACCTGCTGGAACGAGTCCAGAGGAGGGCCATGAAGATGATCACAGGCATGGAATCCTATGAGGAAAGGCTGAGAGAGTTGGGGCTGTTCATTCTGGAGAAGGGAAGGCTCCAGGGAGACCTTACAGCATGTTCCAGCATTTAAAGGGGGCCTACAACAGAGCTGGAGAGAGACTTTTACCAAGGGCATGTAGTGATAGGACATTAAAGAGGGCAGGTTCAGATTTAAGAAGATTTTTATATGTTAACATTCTTCCTAACATTTAGTTTTTAGGAATAAATTCTTTACTCAGAGGGTAATTAGGCACTGAAACAGGTTGCCCAGAGAAGCTGTGGATGTCCCATCCCTGGAAGTCTTTAAGGCCAGATTGCATGGGGCTTTGAGCAACCTGGTCTAGTGAAGTGTCTGTGTCCTCCAATGGCAGGGGGGTTGGAATGAAATGATCTTTAAGGTCTCTTCCAAACCAATGATTATTCTATGATTCTATGATTTTTATGTTTGTGTTCTCTCAAAGTGTGTTCACACACAAAAAACCAGACATACAATACGCTTTTCCAAGGAGTTAACACATGAAGAAGAAATCAATGATACTTTGTACAACACTGCCAACTCCAAGGGGCTTACACAACAAAACGACAAACTAAAATAAAAATATGGAAATAGCAGAGCAAGGAGAGGAAGTTTATTTTACAAATTTTTGACTAGCAAATTTGTTTTTCTAAGTTTGTCTTCATAATTGGCAGGGGTAACACTTTTACATTATCAAGAGTTCATTGCAGGATTCAAGTTCCTTTGTAATAGGAAAATTTAGCAAGAAGCTCTAAAATTGCTATAAATTGGAGCAGCACAGTATTCAGCATATTATACCCTCTAAAATTAGGACTTCCTTGTTTTTTCTTCTCTTCTGGTGTTCCTTAATATTAGCTCATATAATGAACATTGCAAGTGGAAACTGAACCTGTTTATGAAATGAATGCAGAGCTCTCCCTCCTACATAAAACCCAGGAAAGAAGGCTTAGGAAGAAAATCAGGGCAGTGTTTGATCTACCACAGCACTGAGATTTGTCTCCCTCTGCTTATATGAGAGTAACAGATATCCATGAAGCAGATTCTCATGATGTTTCCTTGATTTTGGGAAATCTCTAAAGTGCCACAACATCCCACTCTCATGCTGACCCCATGAACTACCAAGTAATTTCACAGCCATAAGCCTAAATCATGAATGTGACTCTAGGGTAGCCACACCTGCCCTGGCTTGCAGCAGGATTCTTGGTGGCACACCTACAACTGTTTGCTAAACTTTCTTTCCTAAGCTGTATGGCACCAGAGGTGAGACTGGGACCAAGAATGTAGGATACAGGGCAATGCTCTTCCCTTCTGCCAAATCTCTGCTCCCGCCACGTGAGTCTGAGATCCTTTTCGCCTACCCTGGGACTAAGAGAAGATACAGCTCAGCCTTGAATATTCTGTCTTTATAAAGTAATGAAAAAATCAATAACCATAGAAAAAGCATCACTCTATCAGGATGTTCTGTACCACAAGAAAAAAGTTCCTGAAAATCTCATCCCATCCAGGCAAACTACAGCCAAAGATGGAGGAGCCTGCTGGTTATAAGCATGCTGTCAGTCTTTGCTTTGCCCTTCTTCTTGAAAGCAAAAGAGTCTCAACTCCAGGAATTTGCTTAATTCACTTCACTGCCAATTAACACAAAATTCTAATTACTGATTCAGATGCTGCTGGTGGGGAGTGGGGAGGAGGAGATGAACTTCTCCTGTTACCCCCCATGCCATGTTCGGTCTGCTGAAGGGCAGGCAGCACAGGCAGCACAGGCAGCGCAGGCAGCGCAGGCAGCACAGGCAGCTGCTCCTTTCTGCCCTGCCTCCCTTATTGCTGCTTCTCCATACATCTTGTTCTCCCTGCCCCTCCGAGGACCAGGAGGATGCCACAGACGTGTCCCCAGTGCTGGTCCCTTCCCAGATGTCTCTCCCGCTCTCTTCCCGAGGCGTGTGTGAGCCTGGCAGCGGGGCCGCGCACTGACACCTCCACGGGGCACCCACAGCACTGCCCACACCCCGCAGCTCACCCCCCAAACCCCCACTGCCAACAAACCCCCAGGAGGCAGGGCTGCTGTAATTCCAGCAATCACACTGTGAGCCCTTCTTTAGAACCAGCAAAATAAGGAAGGGGACCGGCGAGGGGCCAAAACACGCACTGCCCAGGCATCTCTGAAAGCTGCAGCAGCTGGGCTGCGAACGCACACGGCTGACATCAGCCAGGCTGGCTTTTTGCAAGCAACTCACACTGCTTTTTCGAGACTAAATCAGTTTTAGCTGCAAAACCCAGTCATGCAGGTGGGTGTCTCTGGTTTTTGGGGAGGGAGGGGGTATTTCAAGCACTGGGAAAACAGTCTGGCAGGGTGTGGGAAGGGGCATCTGCTGGGGTTGCAGTTGGCACAGTCACACCGGCAGGAGCGTCAATTTTGTGCCAGTAAAACTTTCACGGTAATGCTCCAAAAGTAATAGCTGTAAATATTTACCCTTTATGCTTAAAAAGCCTGACTGCACAGAACTGCTAGTTGCTGGTGCATGCACTGGAGGGACAGGAGAAGGGGAGAAAAGTCAAGCCCCAGGGAACTGGCCTGCTAAGCTCCTTCTAAGGTAAATTTTCTGTAGCCTTTTAGCAAGAAATCATCCATTTTAGAGAGAAGCACGCATTGGAGTATTTTGTTTTCTCAGAGAAGTGAGGAATTTGAAGCCAGGTCCTTTGGCTTATCTGTTGTAAACCATGACTGCTTCTCAGCACCACACCACTCAGTATTTCCTAGAGAAGGGATTCTGAGAAAAAAGAAAGAGCTCCAGTTCCCTAGAAGCATTAAATTAACACAAGGGATCTGTAAACGAAACAGCAGAGGTTTGAAAGCCTTACCCTTTACTGTTTCCTGCTTTCTTGGAAAAATCTCAGTATTAAAACAGATTGGATTACATTACAGGACTAGTTGCTGCTGGAGAATTTTATTTTGGGTTATAAAACACAATGTTTGCTGTTTTTCTAATTCAATTTGCTTTTACCTTCCTTATGTCACTAAGGTTCCTGTGAGAAAATGCAGGTTGTTATTGCCTGCAAACTAGTCCAATTATTATCTGCTCTCACTTTGCAAAGTAATGACGATAGAAACTGTGTAGTAAATATAATGCTGATCTAAAAATGTATGTCACAATTTCAAATCTATTTACAGCTTTTGCTTTAGGCATATTAAAAAAATGTTAACTTGCTTCCCAAAAAACCCCCAAACCCCATTCTTAAAAGGTTAACGCATCTCTAAATTAAAACAAGCACTGACCCTAACACTACCAACCAGTTTACATCTCTGAATTATAAAATGTAAACAAGGGATCTTGCGAACTTTATTTTCAAGGGCTTGTGCCTTTTGTAGTGAAGTTTTCATAACAACATCAGCAGCCTCGTGTGGATTCAGACTGATTCACCACAAAGGGCTGACTGTAACTCCGGCCCTATGCCTGCAGTCCTGACACAAGGAAGACGTGCATTTAATACAGTGGGAATTTTTGCCAGGTGATAGCCACAGGATCAAGCTTCCTGCATAGGATAAAAATCTAAAGTGAATTTTTATTTCATGTTTAAAAGTTTTAAGTAGGTGAAGTGAAAATTCTTGGCACTCCCAAATTACATCAAAGATTGAGGAAGGAAAAAACCAGAAGATTCTTGGTAGCAATATATTTAGCACCTTTCTTGGAATGTAATTGTTACTGGAAACTTTGGGGGTGTATCCCTATGCGTTAACCACTCTTATACAGTAAAGTCCAGTTTCTGAACTCATAAAAGTATTACACAATATTCCAACTACCTCAAGAGGCCTGATAATAAAATCATAGTGCTTCACAATAATCCTAAAGATAAAGAGAATAATCAACTTGTAGCTGGAAAAAATAAGCTACTGCATATGTTACTGTAATTACAATTTCTCTGCATACTGCAGTGATACTTCTCACATGGCAAGTATGAACAGAGTTAAAAATATAAAAGTGGCAGGCCTAGGCAAGTAATTGACTCTGCCAAATTTATAGATGTGTGTAAAAATTTGGCTTAACCATGTTTTTTTCTAAGTACTCATGGGCTACATGAAAAATGGGAGCTGAAGGGAAGTCGCAGTGAAAACAAGTGCTACAGGTCAGGATCAAATTTTCTTTTAACAATATTCATCTGCTCGGTTTCATCTTCCGATGCCACCTGTATGCTAGAACAGTCAGGTTTTAATGAAGAACATGAAATGATACCATAATGCCTGTAAGCAATACCCTTCTTGAAAGGGCACAGCACAGCACTATCAGATTGAAAAAGGGGGAAATTCTGTGAGTGAAAATATATAGCCCCTGCCCAGTCTGTGTGCTTGTTCTGAAGTGTTTGTAAGCAGTTTTGTTTAAAGGTAAGAGAACAAGACTGTCCATCAGAATCTCCTGGTATATTTTACCACCACTTTTGTATTTATAGAAGACACACATCAATCCAAAATCACACTGCAGAGCCATTTTTAAGATAGAATAAAATATAAATGACATGGACTAACTAATAAAAATATAAATGACATGGACTAACTAATGAAAATTACACAAGAGATCTACAGTTTTTTAAGTTATTTATTCTGGTTCCTATTGCATGCTAATGTAGTTTCTAATACCATAAGCAGAAAATATAGATATCAAAACTTACAGTTATTATAATATTGAACAAGTACCTCAAGTGTAAAATTTTCTGCATTTCAAACTGAAACACTGAGTTTTTTTCAAAAAGTTAAAAAAAAATGATGGCTCAGACTTGCCCACAATTTACAGCTGACTCAAAATGACCTGAAAAATAAATTAAGATACTATTCACCCAAATGAATTCTTTTTGAGTATTCAGATCAAACAGCAACAAGAACAGTAGCTCCATATCTTTTGGATGTAATTTTAAAACTCAGACACACAATTATAGTAATTTTGACAGCACAAGGAATAATTATGGTTCATACAGAAGTCTTTCTGTCTCCCAACTGCACAGGTATCTATTAATTTATAATAATGTAAAAAAGTACTTCCAGAAGGAGAAAAAAAAATTATTTTTGTTATTCAGTATACAGTGTGTCTATTCAGCTCTTAATACTTTCAGACTTACTTTCTTTTACCTCATCTCCTTCAGAGAACATTTACCACTGACCATCAGATTTTATGAAGTGCTGCCACTATCTGCCTTGGGACATGAGGGGTGCTCCTTATTTTAACAATTAAGTCCCAAGTACATAAAACCCCCCCCCACATTAACAGACTAAAAATATTCTAGGCTGTCACAACCAATAAATATCCATGTCTGGATGTTTTTAAAGAATTTAATGTTAACTCTAGGTACTCTATTTGAGCCGCAATTCAAGTAGAAAGGAAACAGTCTGAATTCTTCCCTCTCTTCTAGAATGCAAACCCTACAAAATTCTGGGAAACTTTGGATTTCAGGAAAATCAGACCAATGTTACATAAGCACATTGAATTTTATGGAAATAAAAATTTTAAACTCCTTGTAAGGTTCTAGACCCATTTCTTCTTTTATATAGATATATATGTGGGTGGGTGTGCATATACATCTGTTTTAGACATCTGCATACATTGAACTTCTTAAAAAATTTCAATATTGATCACATACTGTGTGATAACCACGAAGTGCTAAACTACCCACATAAAAGAATAATAAAACTATTATCAGAAAGGATTTCTATTAGGCTCTTGTAATATTTGCAGAAACAGTTTCATATGATTAATATTTATAGCTAAAAAATTATTCCAGTAGCAGATTTCTGTAAAAACCACAGACATACTAAATATTTTGCAAAATTCTTCAAAATAAATATAAATAATGAATATGGTATAGTATCAGTTATTTTACATGAGCATTCAATTTTTGAGACCATTATGCTTTTCTTTTTATAAAGAGGCTGTGCTAGCAAATAGGTTGTAAGAACTTATCAAATGCACAAAATATATCTATTTTGAAAATAATATGCTTGGAGGAATATACTTCTGATTTAAATGTGGATGATATGACAAAATATTTGCTTTGAGAAAAGGGAGTGACAGAATTAGAAAGCAAACTCATTCTGTCTGAAGTATTTAAGCAATTTAGTGGCTTCCTACTATAAATCCCTCTCACAATATTCAATAGGAAAACAAGTCAATATAGCTTGACAATAAAACCAGAGATAATGCTGTAACTGATAGCCCTGGGTGCAAAGGAATAAATGGCTTAAATGCAGAATATGGGACAGATTCTCAGCTGATGGTCCACTGGTTTAGCTGCTTTCAGTGGGACTATGACAACTTAACCCAGCTGAAGGCCTACCCCACCATTTCGTTGTTCAGACAATTCAATATGATTCCTGCTTCAGGGAGAAAAGGAGGGCAGGATTTCCAATAAAATGAATACCACCACCTGACTGTGTGCTTTTTTTCTAAAATTGACAGAGCTCTATAAGTCAATAATAATATCACACTGTAGATGTGGGACTGAAATCAGAAGACACAGTAAATTCAGTTATGGGAAACAGCTTTGAATGGTTTTAATTATATTTTCCCAGAAAGGCTTATAGAATGTTATTGATATTTGACCTGGATAGTTCTGTTTTCTATTACAAAGTACATAATATCAATACAGCACCATATATGTCTGCATTCAGAAGTCCTTAACCCTTTGCTGGCCCCAAATGAAAAGAAAGGCAGGTGGATTTTCTTTTTTTTTTTTTTTTTAATCTGAGGAAAGTGGATGCCATCAAACCTGTCACCTGTCATAAACCACTAAACTGTTGAAGTAAAGAAGTAATGAGGTCTGAAACACCATCACATTCCAGCATGATGAAGAAAAAGAACAGATTATTCATTTTGTCTATGATGGTATTTGTATGTTAGACATTTTCTGTTTTACAGTTGCCTCATTCTTTTTCTCTCCTAAAGCCCGTTCATATGCCTGGTCTCCCCTGGAAGCCTCTGCTTGCTGTCTGTCACTTTCCAGGGTTCACATTCCAGCTGATTGAATCCTTTATTAAATGAGATACCCCCCATACTGAATTTAAAAAAAATAAAAAGCCATACATTATGAGCAAAGGAATCCAGTTTCTCAGAACTATAAATTTAAAATCCATCTGGTCTGGGAGGAGGACAATAAAAATATACAGAAAGTGATTAAGAAGTACTTCACGATCCCCACTATAGCTGGCTACCACAGGTCCTGTGGGTCCATCCATCCCGTGCATTCATACCACAGCTAGGCACTTACAGGAGATGCAGAAATGAATATCATTGCCTCCAGGGAATATAAGACAAAGCAGACCAGTAGTCACTTGCCCAAGGCGACGCTTTAAATCAGCACTAGAACAGGGAATATAATTCCCAAATCATTCTGCTTTCCTGGTTCAGGCGCCATTCAGTGGATTACAGCACAAAAAACCCAAACAAGCACACAGACAAAATTAACAGTTTGGTGTAAAGGAAAAATTATTTCAAGACAGGAGCACTGTGACAAGGCTAACAGCAGCCAAATAACACACATTCAAGCTCAATCAGAGCAGCCACCTGAAACGGGAGTGCTGAAAACCCCCAAAGAAAAGTGGGTAATTTTAAAAGCCCTGGGCATTATCAGCACACTGGTTCCTGAAAAAAACAGGCACACTGTGGCAAACAGTAACTGCTCCACTACTTACAGTATATATATCCTATATGTACGTGTGTATGTGTAACACATAAATGTATACATCCACATAGACACAGAAGACAATTCTCCATGATGATTCAGTAAGGTTAGAAGTGAACAGGAGCTGCACAGCACTTGAAGTGATGACAGGAATGAGTGGAGACAGCAAGATTTAGATGCATGCCCCAGTCAGACATTAGCAGGATACAGAAAATCAGAGCTATAAATGTAGGTTGGAAATACACGGGAGTCACTGGTGGAATAGGCCAGGGGAGTTGTTTCAACACCTTGGCATACTACTCAGAATGATCTTTAAAATCCATTAAAAAGGGAATATACAGTGAGAGTGAAAAAGGCAGCAAATGTAAATTGTTAAAGAAAACAATCTCCTGCCCAGTTAACACTCACTGGGTTATGTCCTGCACCAACACAGCTTCAAACTGATACCAAGGGGGCAACAACACACAGAGCAATTTTTCTTCCTGTTTTGTTTTGTTTTGTTTTTAAATATCAAAACAAGGTTTCTTGGGATCCACAACTAAATGCAACTTTTAACCCTAAGAAGGCAGGGAAGGAATTTTTCATGAGTGAAGTTATATTCATAACTCAGCAATACAGGGATTCTTTCATGTTTCTCAAGAAGCTTTAAACTAACCAGCTTGATATTATTTGGATAGATGGCAAATCTGGGAGTGGTTTGAAGAAGCCACCTATTGAAAATGTAAGCAAAAGGCTCTTGGGGCGTTCTTTTGATGCTCAAGGAGGAAGTGTTTGGAGAGACCATATACAGGGATTATAAGGGTGGTGACTAAATTCATCAGTCTTAAAGGAGAAGGGATCTTACCACCCTCAGACTAGGACAGAATCAGTCTTTGGAAGTGTAAGATGTATGGCATTCCAGTAAGTGGATCAGGCCAAAATGTAGATGAGACCATTCTGGGGGTTTAGAGACAACTCAACAACAGCACATTGGGAGATGGCTTGTGACCTGCAAGATGAGGTTTAAAAAGGCACACTTAAACCTGGATGAGCAGGCCAAAAATTAGGAATGCACAGAGCTACCAAAGTGTCCTTAAAGAAAACAAATCCTGGTCCCTGCCACAAACAAATAGAGATCCACATGGCAAGGAAGGGGGGAAATGGAACAAGCCATTTGGAGCAGTGAGGCTGCAGTCTGGAGAAGGAGCAAACAGACTGGTCTCCAGGATGTGGTGTCCACATCCCACCCTCACCTTCACTACTGGCCCAGCACCAATAGCTCTGTCTCCACAGGAACAACACTCTTGGCTGCTCTGCCTAAGTGCCCAGTTCCCAGCATCATTTTGCCAAACATGCTGCCCTTGGTTTTCATGAAATAAAAAACCCTACATTCTCCATGAGGAAGGGAAGGGAGGCGAGGAAAACTTGAGAATGTAAACCTTCAAGAGTTAGAAATGAAAGCCATGCATTTCCCACTTTGCCGTGCCTGCAGCTGTGGTTGGCAAGTTCTAGCTACCCCCAAGACATGCCAGGCAGAGAGGCAACTGGTCTCTTGTGCAGTCTCAGAAGAGAGCAGATTTTTGAATCTTGGTTTGGCATCCAGATCAAGTTAAGTCACAGTCCAGATCAAAACCAGAGTGCTCCATTTAAATCTCTTTTCTGCAGGTACAACTGTCATGTAGACAACCATCTAAACCCCATTTTCTTTGATAACATTTTTTGGAGGAGAACAGTAAGATGGTGTGACTGCAGCCCATCTCAGCCACCCGTGGGAATAGAGCAGACAATTACATTAACTTTTTTTACATCATTTTTTGCTGTTGACTTAAAGGAGGGAATTCCTTTCCCAAACAGTGTGTCCTGGACAAAGATTAAGATCCATTTAAACTACAGATTAGTTTGGGAAGTTCAAGTGTCATAAATCACTTGAATCAGAAATTCCAAAAAATAGCATTAAACAGCAATGATGCCCATTGACAGAGCAAACAGAGCTCTTTAAAAGAGCAATTGTTCCTGAAAAGTCAATTATGCACTGCCATTTTTAGTAGTGAAGTCAAGACAGAACATGACAATTAACACACCAGACATCACCAGCAGCAAACCTTATCTCAGTCCCAGGGGAAAAGACAAAACCATTAGGTTATGCGCAGTATCATACAGACAGATCGAAACAGGTTGAGTAAAGGGAAGCGGAGGTTTGCACGGCTACTGAAACCATGAGCTCATCTCAATGACAACATATATTTTACACTAGTTTGCTCTTCTCTTCCCAGTGCAATACAACATGCTGATCACAACCTGCCAAAAGTCCAAAAGAACTGTTCTGTAGTTCAAAGAAGTCTCCCATGGCCAGTTACGAATACCCAAGTTCAGCCTGGTGTTGAAACTCCTCTCCAGCAGCAAGAGGTGCTTTGCAAGAAAAGTTCAAATCTTTGGAAAGTGCATCCTGACAAACACGATGCTTTAGGGCCCTGGGCCCTAAGGATTTCAGTACTAAACTGTATCAGCTATATCTTCTCTTATGGGTTTTAAATATGAACTACTGTAAGATCTTCAAAGCCTAAGAGTAAAGCCTATGCAAGATCATTGCTTTCAAGTTTTTTATTTATTTACTTATGCACTTCTTAATTTTAAAAAAAATACCATCACTAGCCTTTAATTAAGAAGCCTGAGACCTATGTCCCTGTTAACAAGAGTTCTTTCTCTAGTCCCAGTGCCTGGTGGGAATGTGAGTTGTTTCTGCTCTGAAATGTCACCTAACACTAACTGGTCTGAAGTTCAGATTTCCCCTGCCTATTCCTTAGGGCAGACCACAGAGCAGACCTGAAAACTGGCACCTTCATCTTCTGATGTATGTAATAAAAGACATCAGATGCTGCAGTGACTTCTACTCCATAGGCAAGGTTCTCTACCACTATTTCAATAAATTATTATCAAATTTTAAGATCTTCCATGTCACTGTCCATAGGTCCTGCACATATTTTTCTGTACAGATTATGATTTAACTCTTCCACCACAGCAAGGACCAAAAGCAGAAAAACATATCACGGAATGACGAAGAAGAGACAAAAAGACATCCTTCCCTAATTCATAGAAGTTTGTTTGTTTGCCAAAAACTTTGATAATAAGGTATCTTCTGCCTACAGTTCATATTTCTTATGGTCCAAAAGAAAAAAGAACTACTAAGAAACATGGTAAGAAAACAGAGTGGACAGGGCTTCATACACAAAGAGCATCTTTTCCTTAATCTTCCTGCTATTGGAAGAGTTCACTTATCTTCAGAAAATAAACAACAAACACAACTCAAAACTCAATACTTCAACTTTTAGCATAAAGAGTTATGACTGGCTTTATCCTCAAACAAGAATGATCCTTTAGTTTCACTTCAAGACTGTAACAAAACTACACCAATTACTGAGCGATGAAGATTAATTGAAACTACAAAATAGCTGTAGACAAGAGGAAAACTTCAGCTTTTCCTCTGGCTTTAGTCGTGAAGAAAACGACCCTGATGTTAAATTCTGGTGCATTTTACGGTATACATGTAATACACATACACTTTATGTGCTGGGGCAAAGCTCCAGTTGCATCTACTGTTTGCTCAAAGTGTGAGACACTTCTGAGAAGAGTCAGCTCACATGGGTGCTGCCTGAAGCAACACACCCAACTTGTAAGGAGGGAAAAAAATAAGTTATATAAAGAAATTCTAAAGACAGGCCATTTAGCTTTCTTCAGTACTAAATATCACTCACTTAATGCAGATTTCCCCATCAGAAAACACCAGGAACAGCAACAGATTCAGATGTTCTTCTGCCCCTGGTCAAAGGCTCACCAATCAGTCTGTGTATGCCACACAGTAGAGAATCACAGTCTGCCAGAAGCACCGATTCTCTTGAACAACCTAATTTCAGCTACTAAAACATAGTCCTTTCCCATACATTTTGAATCCAAGCTACCAAAATAGGGGGACCCACTCAAAGCTGAGAACAGCTCTCATCACTTTCTTATAACCTGTAGGCAAAAACAAGTGCAGAATTGGTTGTAGTTCTGTCAGATTGATACATCCTCTTTGGCATTCCTAAAGCACCAACCACCTTTGTGTGCAGACACCAATATTTATTTTATAAATCTGGAATGGTTGAGGGAGACTACATGATAGCACATTTCCCATATCTTAATCCTAAATCAGACCTTGTTTTGAGTGATTGTCTTCTGCCTCTACATCTGAGGTAATTTGTTTTGGTGTTCAGACATGGCATACGCAGTTTGTCCAAGTATGTGTTGCATTATCACTTTGCACAAAAATAGTTACAACTGTGGTGTTAAAAGACAGAACTTTGATTAGCCACCTCCAGCCAAATGAAAAAATCAAATTGAGTCCTAAAATCCATACCTAAAAAGGCAGTCACTGAAAACCCTGGGACTAAATGCTCACTCTCAGGGGTTTTTTTCCTGACTGGATTTTCTACCTGGGACAGGTGTCAGAGGGCTAGATATGGGGAAACCAAGAAAAACACTGCATATGACAAGGAAAAGAGAGGTTTGAGGGTCAAGGTGTTAAAAAATATATGAACAAAGGGCCAAAGGGGAGCTTCAAACAAGGCGTCTCTGACACCATTCCTCATTCCTCTTTGTCTGGAGATAGGTCAGAAAAATGGAGTGGAAAGTGGTCCTGTCCCACTGGGATTTCCCCAGTCCAGTTTCCTTCTCATGGCACTGTGGGTATTCAGCTTGAAAGAGCCTGGGAAAGATTAACAGTGAGTTCCTTGACGTGATGGGTATATGAAGCAAGGCAGAACCAGCATGACTGTCCTTTCATCATCTCTCATCCCAGTGGTTATATTATAGAAAGGAAAAAAACATCAGGCATCTCTCTTTTTACAGCTAAGCAACTGCAAGACTGACATAGGGGAAGGAATACCACCAAGAACATAATGGATCCCACAGTCAGGAAAAAAAAATCAAAGTCTTATATGCCCTTACAGCTCAAAGATAAGGCAAAGAACACTGGTAAGTTTGTAACGTAGGCTGTACAAGGATGGGATACGATAAGATTAGGATTCCATCTTGAAAAAGCCCCTTTTTCAAAACTAAGATGAGGAAAACTATAAAACATAGTATGAGGACTAAGCCCATCAGCCATGGTCAGGAATTAGTGGGTATCTGCTACAGAGCTGCAATGATTTAAGGACAGAGCAGTAAAGGGTACATTAGAATTTGTATCAGATACATAACATCCTGGGAAACATAGAAGATGATCTCGGCCAGCATTAACGCTACCTCTGCACAAGAAAGATGAACACTTTTGTAGAAGGAGGATATTCTGGGTCATTTTGGTGTTGATCATCTTTATCATTAGGGAGAAATTATACCCCAAACCTGAAACTTAATATCCAATTTCGGTGTCATTTCCTAATAACTCACAGCGTTCCCCATGTGAGACAAAGCACACAGTTCTTCATAGTTTATATATTCTATATGCCAACATTTTTTTAACCTTGTGATACCATTGGACTCAGAAGCTGGTAAGAAAGAACATGAAGTAATAATGTACTCACTCCAAACATCCTGATGAAGGGCAGAACATGCAATCCGAGAGAAAGGTCCATGTAGTAACTTTGCTTTTAGATATTTAAAGATGCACTACAATGACATTCATTTCATTCACAGAAATTATATTAAACTTTTCTCTGATATGTAGGACCAATGTGCTTTGCATGCCAGAATTAAATCAATTATATGTTATAATGTTGACTGATCTGTAAAATGGTTATGCACATACAAAAATTGTAAACTGAGAAGCAAACATCTATCCAGAATGGGGAGAAGGCTAAAAAGTTGTGGTGCAGACATGACTAGAACCATACAAGGAGAAAGGGGACCATTTAGAATTGGGTGCACACAGAAGGGGTCTAGGGTCACAAGTGGCTTTTCAGAGGATTTTATACCCTGCTCCCACACTAGTTTACTCAATAAAACAGAGGATTTAATCTACTGAAAGAGTAGCTCTTAATTTTTAATATGACAATATAAATGCTTTTCTTGATGTACAAGATCAAATTAGCAGTCTAAGTAACTAAACAGGGAGGAAATGGGCTGTGGCAACAGCTTGGGCAGTCAACAGGAACTGAGCAGTAAAAAAGCAAAAAGCCACACTTATGGCATAGACAGGAGAAAAGGACTTTGTTTATCAGTGCAAACCCTAGAGGTGGCCAAATCAGAAGGCTAATTAATGCCTGGCAGTACAGAATCTCTTACTACCTCCCTCTCCCTACCAGGAATAGCCATCCTTTGGGACTTTGAGCCCACTTTGATGGTCCATGATTAACTAATTAATTGAAGCTATTACATCCCCAATTCCAGGATTTCTAGCACTCTCCAGCCGTGTGTGGGAAGAGTTCATAATTTACCCACAGGCAGTAATGCAAGACAGTGATGAAGTCTGAAGAGCTCCAGGCTTGTCTGGGTATGCATACCTCACACAATGCTGCTGACACGATGACAAGTTTACCAGAACGAATCTACAAGGTAAGGACAACACATAAAAAAGTGTCTGTCTGTACACAGATGGGAGGATTTGCAATTTTAAATGGACAGTATAATATTTGGTAAAAGAAGCACTAGTTATGATGATTGCAAGAGTAATACATTACCCTTGATGTTTATCAGGAATTAGTTGGTGTGAAAGCAGTATCAAAACATGGTCATCCTATGTATTTCCTCACCTTAGGCCTCTGAAGCTTTACAGACAAAAGTTACTCAATATCTGATAGTATTTAAGAAAAGAATGCTTAAGTTGAAAAGCCAAGACAAAGTGTACAATGGTGAACTTTATCTTGGGGGACACTACCAGGAGGGGTAGACACAAGTACACACAATCTAAGACCAATGTCAAAGGCGTATACACAAAAGCAGGAAGATAGTTCTGCCTTTCCCAGCATTTACAGGTGATTACAAAAGACTTACAGAGAATCTCATGGGATTACTGTTGCTATAATTATCAAGATTGTTTTTCTTAAAGCCCCTAAGTGATTTCAGCACTTGCCAAAGAAGTTTTGAATGAAAAGACCCAGTACATTTGTGCATGCAGAACAAGAGGAGGAAAATCCAGCACACTGCTTTTTTAATCAGAACATTATCCCTGGCAACAAAACCACTCAGTGATACAGGAGAAATTTGACCAAGTGCATAGGCTACTAGCAGTGAAAGCAAAAGCTGTTAAATCATAAATTCAAGGCAGTAAATCACAGTTCCCTTCATATCTGGCTTGGGGGTGGGGAAGGAAAAAAAAAAAAAAAACAACACAAAACCCAGGAAGAAATCTTCTACACCAGAGCCTGGTATGCCAAGAATTTTGTCAAAAGGTGCACATACCAATGGCAAAATGAACACTGCAGGGGACATATAATCACACTAACAATGCCTCTGATCAGCATTAGCCAGGAACACACCTTGTCATGCAGGAGGCTAGAGCATGAAACTCAAGTGAACAGCAGAGTTTACACTCCAATCCTTCCTGATATTAGTCTGAACAGAAAGGCACCGCACTACTGAGATTCACTTTTTCTCTAAATGACTCGATGTTTATTCTTTACACAACTGTAGGTGGCAAATTGCAAAACAAAAGAAAAACGCTAACAGAACCCAAACAACACACAAACAACTCTGTAATATCCCCCAGGACTCCCTGTGCATCCTTCAGTGGAAACACAGTTGTTTTCCCTCCTACAGACTCTGTTTATACATGTATTATAGCCCAATCCTGTGGATAATTAAAGTAAACTTGGAACAAATAATTCAGCCACGGCCAATGAGCATCCTAACAAGCATAGTCACACAGGGAAATGCTTGCAGGTTGAGTCTGACAATTAAAATATATTATCTCACACCTCTTAAACTAGCCATTCCAATTAAATTTTAGCAATGCACATGTTCCCACTACTTGGGATAAGGACAGCATGTAAGACGACTATTGCCTTCTGGAGACTGAGGAGCTCCTTTCAAGACTTTGTCTTGTGCAAGACAGCAGGTCAATGCAGTTCCATGCCAGGAGCTGGCCAACTTTGTTTTATCTAAACACAACATGGTAACAGCTTTTAATAAATGATAGACACTTGTGCTAAACAGGTATTTCTCATTTCTTTTTCTATTTTACCCATTGGTCATAATGGAAGCTGAACAATCCCTAACATGGGTAACAACTTTAAAGAGACAAAAAAGTGTATGTCTCTATCCTCTGTATAGGAAAAGGAAAGTTGGACTTAGTTGAACAACTTTAAGATACATTTAACATTGTTATATATGAGAACTAGGATAAATGAAACATATAAACAAATAGTGATAAATAAAAACAAGACTCTGGTTACAGGGTCAATTCTGCTTCACTCAGGTGCAAGACAGAGACACAGGTTTATCATCAATCCCCTTCCCCCAGAACAGGTCAAATTATTTTGCTAAAATATGTGCACAAATTCCAGGCAAAGCTAGGGGCATTAGGAAGGGGATTCACAGAGGCCAGTGCACCAATTAAGAAGTTGCTGCACTAAGCACAGGTGAAACAAGGAGGAGAGAAACTCAAGCCCTGTTTTAGGACTTAGATACATTTCTTTCAACTACTGAAAAGGACTTAATTCTAGTTAAACTATGAGCTGTCTCTTGGAGTTATGCCTCCACCAAATATTTATAAGCACAGCTGAGAGGGCATTGCTTATATAAACCATAGATGCACTTACGAGGGAAATCACAAGGTGGTACCCTTCCTGTTACACTGTGGGGTCCTATTAACATTACAGAATTCCATGTGCAGAGCTGCACCTCGCTGCCAGCTGCTGGCAGGGATGCAGCCCCATCTGACAGGTGTGTTCTGCAAACACCCACAGGATTCAATCCCGTGGGTGAAATTGCTGGAGAAACGCCCGGCCGCGTGTCCCAACACAGGCATGAGCAAGGTGCGGCGCCCTCGGCACTGTTGAGAGGCAGGAGCCTGGGACGTGCCCAGAGCAGGCTTTGAAGTGCCCAGGTAGCTCCAAGGGCAAGAGCTTTGCTACCTGGGGACCTGAGGGAAGGCACAATCAGCAGCTTGCTCAGGAAAGATTTAAGGCCTCCCATTTTGGATCCTGGTGTCTGCAAGAAGAATGCCCCAAGAATCCTGAATTAATTTCTACTGCAAACAGCAGTTCTACCTATAGCTTGATGTTGCTTTCAAAACAAGCACTTTGCAGGTGAACTCGACAGATCCATCACGAGTACATGAACTGAGGGGATGGGGAGAGTGTTTTGCAACCCTAACTGCAGAAATCATTGTTCAAGAATCTGAAGACTAAACTAATCTCATGTGGGATGTAGCAGAACTGGATCACAGAGGACTACATGACTTTTTAATTAAATGGAAGAGGAGTAAGAATAAAGAACGTGTCACTTAGAAAAGCTGAGCAAACAAAGCCATCGGCTACAGTAAATAAAACCATATTTAAATAAATAGTTTCTTCACATAAAAATACTAGAAAGTACTGCCTTTCCTTTTCATTCCAGCTTTTCTTTCTCAACAGTTATTTTGCTGAGGATTCATATGCCCCTGCTTAAAGGTAGCACCAGCTGCCTGTGGAGGAAGGCTACCTCCCACCAGAGCCAGCCAGAGACCCCAAGGGCTGGCAAGGGGCTTAGTCAGACCTTATTAACCTGTGTAAAGTCCTTTGACTCAACCCTACCACGTATTTTATTAGAAAGATCCAAAAACTGAAGCAGGCTGTTCATTAAAGAACTCAACATATTGTTAACTACAAATGAAAGGTAAGACTTTCCAAAGCATCTGCACAGGACTAAAATTGCCTTCTTTAAAGCCAAGGGGAGCTTACCCTTGACCTTGACGGGAGAAGGGTTGAATAAGCTCAGGTTAACTGAGAGTACTTCTGAAAATCATAGGCAAGGTGGTGAAACACTAAGATTAAGGAGGCTGCCAGAAGTGGTACATAATGTCGATTCATTCACCTTGATCCAATGCATTAATGCTCATTTCCTGCACACATAAACCCTATAACATAAATCAAATTGGTTCCTTCTCTAAATGTAAATTGAAAAAAACACTGAAGCTTCACTTCAGTTTGCAGCAGAGGTGTTCATCAAACCACATGTACAACTCCTTTTTGATATATGAGGTTTTGTCATTTACAAGAATGAATTACAAGTTTTCTGATTTACTCTGGAGCATATATTAGTGTATATCTACAGGCCATAAGGGCCATTAATTAGTATCAACAATTCTATTCACAGATAAAGCAAGAGAAAGAAGAAAACTCATAAAGAAAATCTGACAGAATACTGGAACAATGGTCTAATGGGGAAAAGAAGCAACAAGATTGGTTTTCTGTTTACACAGACAATTGCCAAGTAGACAAAAGTTGGCTTTAAAAGTCTTGTGTACAAAACCATAAATCTTCTAACAAGATAAACCGTATCATTCTGAAGTAACAAATGATATTTGGGCGCTCTAGTCCTCATTCTCATAAACATACATATGACTGTGAACAGATCTGGAATGAAAATGTAGTTGCACATGGCAGTGCAGGGAGGGCTTCAAGATATAGTAATCACGTGTAATTAACTCTATCCTGGAGGAACCTCCTGACCTTT
Organism: Myrmophylax atrothorax; assembly: GCA_026770055.1. NCBI lineage: Eukaryota > Metazoa > Chordata > Aves > Passeriformes > Thamnophilidae > Myrmophylax > Myrmophylax atrothorax. The sequence goes on along the minus strand of JAOXXN010000265.1, from coordinate 44,523,823 downwards.
GCCATACAAGTGACATTTCCTGCCGAGAAGTAACTCACACCACTGCTGATATTCTCAGTTTACAGGCAAAAGGAGTGTGGAGACTTAACTAGTAATAGCTTTCCAGTTGTGGAAATTATTTTTCTTTGAAGGTCAAGACATGCTGCCATGTTAGTGCAGGGAAGACAGCATAGAACCCATTCCTTTACCGGCTTGCTCTGGTCAACAGGAGTCTGGCTTCTCACTTCACTCGAGTCAGACTTTCACTGAGAGACACCACTTAACATTTTTACTGACTTTGGGTGGCTATGCAGCCTCCCTAACACAGATAAGTTAAGGTGAATGTGTTGTCTGCTTGGCTGGTTGGTTTTTTTGGGGTTCTTTTAGTAACATTCATAGACTTCATTTATGAAAGACAATCAATTTTCCCCATACAATGGAAATAAAAAAAATTAAACAGACATTTTCAGATGGTCATCTAGTCCAACATCCCACTCAAAGTAAGGCCAGTTTCAAAGTCTGATCGGGTGGCTCAAGGTCATGTACTGTTGAGTGTTGACTGTCTCCAAGGATCTGAGATGGAGCCTCTTTGGCAACCCACTTTGGATTGCAAACTCTCGTGGCCAGTGCTTAACCTGTCTTTTGAAATTTTAGAATTATTTTCAATCAGACTTTCTCTCACTACAACTTGTGGCTGTCACTTCTTTCCTTTTGCAGCACACCCATAGGAAGTGTCTGACTCCTCCTTCTCTGAGCATACTTGGCCTTCTCTCCTACAAGAACAAACTCAGTTGTGTCAGCCCTTCCCTGTAGTTTATGTTAAACTAACAACTAGTGGTAGTTCACAGGACTCTCTAGTTTGTCAATCTTTCCCTCGTACTAGTGGCATAAAGCTAGACACAGTATTTTAAATACAGCCTTCCATTATCAAGTACAGCAGAATAATCACTTCCCTCAGTCTGCCTGCTGGCTTTTCTCTTGCTTTTGAAGTCGTGTGTGGTTAGTCTTCATCATATTTGCTTTCTATCATGACACTCAGCTTCTCTTTTGCAGACTTGCAACTGGTCAGTCAGTGCCCATCTTGTGTTATTTTGTTGGAATTTTCTATCCCAAGTGCAGGACTTTACAATTCCTTCTCCTGAATGTCATGAGGGTCTTGCTGGCCCATTCAACCTGCTTGCTGGGATCCCTCTGAGAGGCAGTCCTACTCTTCTGTGTCAAATTATCCCTGGAGTCTGGAGTCATCCTGCCTTCCTGGTTTAGGTACCATTCAAAGGTCACAGAACACAAACTGACAAGTGAGCAAAGAAAGTTAATTCACCCACAAACTTCCTGGAGATACAGTCCCTCCCATCACCCACATCACTGACAAAGAGGCTAAACAGAACTGGTCCCACTGTCAGCCCAGAGGAATGTGACTCCTAATTAGCCACCAGTTAGATGGACATCAAACCATTGACCACTATCCTTTGAGACTGGTGGTCCGACCTTGCTTTCAACCCCTGTGCAGTTCACCCATTCAGTCCATACCTTCCCAGCTAGCCACAAGAATGCTATGAGACTGTGCCAAAAGCCTTCCTGAAGTCAATTATACAAAATCTGCTGCTATCATCCACAGAGGCAGACATTTTATCACAGAAGACAATAAACAGGTCGGTTAAGCTTGATTTGCCTGTGGTATACCCAAGCTGGCTGTTCCTAGTCACTTTATTGTATTTTGTGCATTTGGAGTACCACAGCCTACCAAACAAGACAGAAAACAGCCTCTAAGAGACAGTTTGGCTCCCTCAACACTCAAACCCATCCAGCTCCATGGATTTGTGTCTGTCTACTCAGATAGTTCCTAACTCAATTCGACTACAAACAGCATCTCCCTCACCCAAAGTCCACTATTAGACACAGAGATCTGGGCCAACTGAGAGTGGACTTTACATATGAAGACCCAGCCTTTTCCATGCCCTTCTTCAGTGGTTACCTCAGTCTTCCTTCCACTGCCAATATATCCAATTTGTCCTTCTTATCTTTAAATGGCTTAAAACTCAAATGAGCTTTGCCCTTCATAACTCCATCCCCAAAAGTCCACAGAATGCTTTTACATTGCTCCTGGGTAGCCTGTCCTCACTTCCACCTCCTAGACAATTCTGCTTTGAATTTGAGCTAGGCTGGAACGTCAGCTGAGCTGACTTCCTGCCACGCTTCCTGCACATAGGAATGGACCATTTTTGTGCTTTGAAGAGGTTTTCCTTGAAGATCAGTTGTGTCTCCTAGGTCTTTTTGCCCTTCAGCATTGTCTTCTACATTGTACCATCAACCAGTTTCATGAATAAGCAGAAGTCCAGGAACTTTACACTTCTATTTGCTTTCCTCTTTTCTCTGCCTTAAACTTCAGAACCGCATGGTAATCACAGTCAAGGCTGACATTAACAAATGCATCCCTAAACAGTTGTTCCCTGTTTGTGAGTGGGGAGGCCAGCAGAGTACCTCCCTTACACTACTCATCTAGGAAATTCATCAAGAGGTGACCTTCCCTGTTCCAGAAGTCTCCTGTCACATTACATTAAACACCATGGTTGTTAGGAGTTTCCCAAGAAACAGGACTTCCAAAAGCAGCACTCTTTTAAGAAGACTTCATAGGATCACAGGGAAATTTGGGAAACCTCAGGAGGTCTCATGTCCAACCTTCTGTTCAAAGCAGGATGATCTCCGAGATCAGCCACTAAAACCTTCAGGGCGGAAGATTATTCAACCTGTCTGGGTCCTTACTCCACTTCTTGAATACCCTTAAAATAAAAACTCTCCTTATAATGAGTCAGAACCTCCCATTTCAACTTACACGCTTCATCTCTCATCTTCCCATCATGCATTGCTGTGTAGTGCCTATCCCTGTCTCACATGGATATTCTCTTTGAAGAAACTGGAAAACTGCTATTTTCCCTTCTACAGGCTCTACCTCCTCTTGATCAGGAAGCTCTACTAAGGATGCCACCATAATGTCTCTCTGACTGAGCTCCCTCTGATCCTAACCCAGGCTTTTGACCAGTCTATTGCCCAGGCAATAGCACAGTTCTGGCACTCAAGATGCTCCTCCGAAGAGGCTGCAATGGCATCCTTGTCTAAGAACCCAATGTACTATGGCCCTGTGGTTGTGTGAACAATCCAGCCGTGCCTCTGCAAATCCCATGACATCACAGTGCTGCAACTGTGCAGACTTCCACTTTGTAACCGCACACCTGCTGGTAAAGAAACTTTTGCCCCACGCTGTGGAGTTGATCCCATCTGCTCCTAGCAGTCTCCATTTGTTGACAACTGCCCTGTGGTCATGGAGTCCAAAGTGCTGCTAGAACAGCAGGTGCACAGACAAATGTGAATATGCAGGATGAATCCGCCCCTGCCCAGGTTCTTCCCCTTGACTGGAAGGATGGAGAACTGCAGAGGCTCCAGCCCTTCACAGGGGATCACTAAGCCCCATGGTCATCCTTAATCTCCTGAAGTATTATTACCACCTACATGAGAGAGGAGCAAAGTCTGATGATTGGCCAGGTCTTGCCAACCTCTGTGATGTCCTGGATCCAGTCACTGGCAAAGAAGCAATCTCTGAAAGTCATCAGGTCTGGTCAGCAGATGGATGCCTCCACTTCCTACACCATGGAGTTTTCAATCCCAATTACCTATTGCTTCCTCTTAGTGGCACTGATTAAAAGTAGTTGATCAGGCACAGCTGGTCTAAACACCTCTCTTGCCAGAACTCACTCCTCCTCTCCTGTTTCCAGGGTCTACACATTTTATTAAATCTATATTATTATTATTAGCCTCACATACATGTGTTACTGAGGATGACACCAATTATGGGTTTGTCTTTCCACTAACTTACCTGAGCGAAACTGTTTGAGGCTGGAAACACTACAGTTCCTAACAGTGATGTTCCTAGGATTCAGGCTTCTCAAAGTGAAAATAAAAGATGTAAGCAGCATAAAGACAGAAAAAAAACCCCCAAAACATAGCAAAAAAGCAAGCAAGCAAATACTCCTTAAACAGTAAAAGAAAAAAAAAAAAAGAAAATCTTACATCCATACACATCAAACTAAAATAAATACACAGAATGCTCCAGGGAATTTGATTACTTGTCCATACCATGATGCATACTGTTAATATTGAGTGTCTGCTCAAATCTTTAATGCCAGACTTCACAGATCTCGCTGCGGTCAGGCACACAGCCAAAGCTGTAAATGTAACACTCGATTTTCAGGGGAGATGGGAATGTGGAAAAGAGTTTAGGAAATTCTCCTACGAAGATACCTTTGAATCTCTCCAGATAACCAGAGAACATTTTCTCTAGCCTCCAGGCATTAGGATGTGGCACAAGGGCAATCCTTCATCTCCACCAGGTCAACCCAGCACAGCCCAGGCTGTTAAGCTCATCCCTTTCCTTCAGACTTACACGGGAGGAAACTCCCCGTTCTGCCACTGGACTATACAAAAGTGGGGAGGGAAAGAAAAGAAAGAAAAAACCCACAATCTCCTGACCACCATTTTAGAGAAAGGAAAGGGATTCATCAACTGCTCTCCTATCTGAGAACCAAATGGAAAAGGCAAGAAATCAGGTTGCTTCCTCACTGCATTAGATGGGAGAGGAAGCAGAACAGGAAGAGGGCTGGAAGCAGCCAATAAAAGGTAGGAAGACATACTAAAATTCCCCATTTCCTAATGCTTTTGCATTTGAATCCAAATCATTAGAAACTCACAATCCAGCTGTGGAAAAAGGACTTTGGGAAAGCTGGGAGGGGATGGCAGGATGTCTGGCTTTCTCAGCATAAGTACATGTTTCAGTTTGTTGTCTATTTGCATGCTTCATCCAAAGTGTTACACAACATGAAGCTTTATATAGCTACATGAGAACACGCGCTCCCCACACAGCCGGCGAAAAACCTCAACCACACTAAAATCCGTTCACATCAAAAAACCTCACCCAAGTCTAATAGGACTCTAATATTGACTAAGGACCACAACAACAAAATCATGCATTAGAAAATATCCAGTTTAGCTGTGAGAGTACAGCTTTCCCATGGCAATTCTGTGTAACTCCGTGCCCTAAAATCACTAACATTTGTCAGATAACAGCAGCTGCTCCAGGATTCCTTTGGCAAACGCCATAAATCAGACTTTTTTCTTCTCAGTATGCTGCAATCTTCTGTGGAATGGCAAAATCATCTGTACTACAAAGAGGTGCAGTACTAACACTTTTAGAAGTAAACTATTTTATAGCACGTTTTATGGAGAGAAATGCAATACTTGGGGCAAGAAATTCTGCAGCAGACAGAGATTAGAAAAACATTCTGATAAACGCCATCAAAAGTTATATATTTTTTTCAGTGTAGAAAATATTGGGTAACTGTTTTCTGTTCCTAGAAAGAAGGAAATTCTACTGCCAACAGCTGTAGTTTTCATAGGAATTATAAGACTATATTGAAGATTTATGTGCCTGACAAAGGCACAAAGTTATCCAAACTAGGGCAGAAAAAAACAGGAATAGTCTTTTCCCAATGAAACAGACCCACGTTACTTTTGTTAACTCTTACTGTGGCAGGAGTTTTGATCTTCAAAACCAGGAACTCATGCTGTTGGTGTTTATAATGATTGTCGTCCAATGCCAATCCGCACAGAGTGAACTGGTATATCACAAATTATTACACAAGCAAGAAAGATACCCTATCCACTTTAAATCAATTAAAGTCATAATACTTACCTCCAAAAGTACCTGACTTGAAATTTCCTTCTTGAGATTTTGAGGTTTTACAGCAATGCTTTCCCTGCCTTACGATAAGGTTTCCATTAAGCTGTGGCCATCTGTCAAATCCACAGTAGAGGAGAAAGGTGACCCTAGGCAAAAGACTGTCCTGTGCATAAGTAAACAAGCAAGGGGAAGGAATCTTGGGTCTCTTTGTTGCAGTTTTACAGATGCAAGTGGTCCTACCTGCCTGCACCTCACTCTCCTGATTCTCATGGGAAAAATACTCCTTATGCTCTGCACAATTATGCTCTTTTGGTTTCCTTGAAACTACGTCAGATAACAGGATACAGAACTATTAAGTCAACAGACATTCAGCAATAAAACCCAGGATATCAGAGATTTTAAAGTTCATTTATTTGCAAGAAGTCAAACAGGGTTGAATCCTGGGCCAATTTACACTTCCACTCCATGCTGTTCCATGAACACTACATCAAGTTACACAACTTGGGAATCAGTAAATCCATTGCCTTGAAAGAATTTGCTCAAGGGCTCATGATGAGTCAGTGTCAGTGTCTTGCGTAGGTCTCAGACTTTGGCTTCCATTATGTAGCTGCTCAGTTCACCAGATCATATTTACACAACATCAACAAAAATGTTTTTATTTCTGACCTTCTGAAATTGCTGTTTGTTTGGTTTGTTGTTTTGGGTTTGATTTTTACTAGGAGAAGCAAATAAAGTAAAGTTTCTAAATAATTATAGTTGTGGGGTTTTTTTTACCTAGGAACCAACAAAATATACTTCTCAGCTGAAGCAAGAATGGAAAGCCTGATCTCTTCGAATAGAATGCAAAATAACCCAAAGGCCTACATAGAAATATCACTATGCACATGCCAGTTTTAGGTTCAAATAGACATAATCTAATAGACCACTTAGTTACTGACTTTAAAAATCCTCCATGTAGCCATTCTGAAGGAGAAGACTAAAATAAAACCCTCCTTCAAGAATCACCTTGCTATCAGGCCTTAGTCCTGCAAAGGGTCTGTAAAAAGTGAGGATATTTTGCCTGAGTTAACAGAATTTTAATTAAGCACGAACAAGTGAACAGCAAGCATTCGATTTCCATAGTACATATGACTCAAAGGGGGAAAAAAAGATTTAAAAAACTGGGACCTTAAAATCAAGTTCAATTTTAAAAGTTTTAGGGTCTAAAAAAAGGTATTGTGTATGTGGTAGGCTTTTTTCACCAGAAACAAATTCTTTAAAATAAATTGCCATTGACAAACAATCATTTATAAGAACAGTTTCCAATAAGACAGAAGTTAAGTTATCTAGCATGGCACTAGAGAACAAATTTCATTTTAAATATGCTTACAGTTTTATTAGAGCCAATGGCTTTTTCCATGCTTAAGGCTAAGCATATGCTCATGTACTCTGCCAAGACAAAAACTTCCAAGTTTGTTGTTAGAATGCGAAGCAAAGCTTTTATCCCAAACCACATTTTCTTGCATGTAATCAGCACTGATGATGCCACCACAGTTTCCAATTCATTCCAGGGCGCACTCAGCATTTATTAGGGCACAGATTGTGTTCTTTCTTTGGTTTCTAAAGAACATGCCTAAATATTACAACAAACTTGGCTATCTGCCTCTTATCCTGTTCTTACACTCTGTATTGCCACAATAAAAGTAACAGTAACCTTCGATCTAATCTGGAAGTCTTTTCTAATTTACACACAAAATTTAGCAATAGGATTATCAAGCAGACTAAGCCCACTCGAAACCTGGAGAACCTGACAGGAATAAATCCAGCACCTCAGTCACGAGTGATCGAGGACAGGAACAAGCAATTCACAAAACAATCCAAACCCCAAAAATCGGTAACAATTTTTCCAGTAACACACTACACCATCCCCAAGTGCACTTCATTGACTGTTTCTGGACCCGTAAGGACTATTCAACAGCTTAAGCAGCAATTATCAAAGGAAGAGGCTGTTTTTTAATGCAAATAAAGAATATTAGTATGATAGGATTTGTTGTAAGTGAGCAAGACCTTTTCCAACACACTCAATGCCTTGGCTTGCATTGTGATGCAGCATAGGACACTTACTTCCCAGTTTTTGAAAATTTACTCATTTCCAAGCAGACGCACAGCAACCTCCACAGAGACCAACAGGAAGGCAGGCTGTCACAATATTCCATTAAAGATGTCCCAAAGTAAGATAATCTCGAATTTGCCCACCAGATCTTGACAAAATGTTCTTGAACATGCAGCTGAGATGCAGGTGCACATGCTGGCCAATGGGTCTTAGTCACCCATCTTCACAGGTTTTCAGTCTCAACAAAGCACAATGACTCTGGAAAAATCACAGGTCATGTGCATCAAAATATGTATGACCAAACTCAAGTGGGGGTAGAGCAGGGGATGGAGGCTTGGAGAAAGATTAATCAGATTGCTTGAAAAGGATGTTCCCAATTGAGGACTATTTCACAGTCTCACTGGTAACATGAGGTTAGCAGCCAGTGCATGCTGCCAGAATCTGGGACAAGAAATATGCATTTTAAGCAGTTGTCTTGACTTCAAAACAGCTCAGCTAATTGCATGCATGGATTGGTTAAGAAATCACTTCTGAACAAACACTGAAGTACATTTAAATGCCAGAGATTTTAGTAAATAAGATTATATAACACCCACTAAATCAGTTAGATTTGATATTTGTTTTAAAAATAAGCAATGGCTAGTAATTTTGAAAGCAATGATCCTAGATATTTTCACTCCTGTAAACATAATAAACTAAATAAATCTAAATTAGCACATGATACTAAATCAAAATTACAGTAAAATCATAATAAAAGTAAAACTCTGTCAATATAAATGATCCAGAAACAAACCACTGTAAGCATACATAAACCAAACAATAGTCAGGTATGGATGGTAAAGAGACTGTTCTGCTGCTAGTCAAAACTATTTTTTATAGTCCACTCCCTTTGAGGTAATGGATTATGGGTCCTCCTATATCCCATCCTCTCCCAGGGCAGCCACTCCTCCTGTCTCCTTGACTTCTAAAGCTCAGCCCTGCTCACGCCCCAAACTTTGCAGTACTTCCTGGTGTTTGTCTGGCTTCCAGGAAATTCAGGCTGTTCCCTTTTCTTGGTATCATGCATAACTTGAAACTACTGGTACATTCAATACTTTTAAAATTATGGCTTGAGAACAAGCTTCAAAATACCAGCAATGACAACTCACCTGCAGGATCTTGTACTGTCATTTCCTTACGCTTCATTCTCAGCTTGTCTTTAACCCACGGGAACTCCTGTAAGGAATCCAAAAACACTTCAAAAGCTTTGGGTCCTCTGGTGGGGAGAATATCAAGGAGCATCATGGTTTTCCTCTGACTGGTGGGTTGGGCTTTTATTTCTTGAACATGACTGTCTGTAAGAATCCCTTCTTGGTAGAGATACTGAATAACAAGTCCATCCACCAGCACCTCTGTGCAGAGCTCCACACGCAGGGAGCGTAAAAGCTGCTTGTCTCTGGCATCCATCTGGCAACCTGAATTGTGAGAAAAGGAGTAGGAAATGGGTAAAGATTAAAATACTTCAATCTTTAACATCCAGAAGTGATGTTTGACACCTGTCAACCTTTAGAAAGAATTACAAAGTCGGAATCACCACCCTGGAAAAACTAGTAATGATCCACATCATCTTCTCTCTGCTCAGATTTCACCATCTCACAAGGTAAAATGTAGCCATTTCTGGAAAATATTAGACAGGAATAGAACCTTTGGCATTGTGAAGAACCAGTCCTTTGCTGGAGTGAAACCCATGCCAAATAATCCTGCTCACTAACTGGTTAAGGTCCATACTAAAGGCAGCCAGAGCATTTGACAGTCCTTTTGAGACTCTAACTCCAAACATTAAAGAGATGTCACAACTGACCACTGATACAATTACAAAAGCGGTAGCAGGACTGGTAGATACACCACAGCCAGGCAGCAGGGGCAGAATCAGCAGGCAGCTTTGGCCTACACAATGCATTGTAAGTTTAGGAGGGATAGAAATATAACTTCCCAGGTTGTTCTCCCCCATGAATCATCCTGGAAGATTGCTCTGGAACTCGACTGATCTGATAACGAGAAACTTTCTTTGAATTTCCATCTCAAATTTATCCACCTTCTATTTATAGGCATTTGTTCTGTCGAAACTGTTCTTTAGCTTAAGGAGCTCCTCTCCCTCCCTTCTAATGTGCTCACAGTAAGCAATCAGATGACCTTTGCCAGCTTCCATTTTACTTGAATAACACTCTGATGAGACAAAAGCTGAAGAAGATGCATTTTATAGACACTTTGCAGAAGAAGAGTCAAGGTCCAGAGGGACCAAGATCATGACAGGAGTCCATGCCAGACCTGTGAACTGAATGAAGATGTGTAGTCTATTCTTTAATGACAAACATATCCCTAGGCCCATGAATGGTACTTGAAAAGGAAAATAACAGGACAGTACAATGAAATACTTTCTCATTCCTAAACAATGAAGTTAAAAAAGTGCAGTAGTTGTTGAGTGTCATTACCAGGAGGGTTTCTAATAATTAAACTAGAAGCTTCTCTTTGAGCAGCTAGACCTCGCAGAAACTCTACTTCATTCAGCTTGAGGATATAAGGAGAGAGAGGAATTTTCAAAGCTTATCTATGAAATCTGCTAGTTTTTTATCATCAGAGGTGCCTGCTGACCCAAGGCCCCACCAAAGTTGGTTTAGTTGATCTGGTCGTTAAAATCTAGGGCAGGCAACCAACAGAACATATCAACATGTAAACGGCACCTCAGACAGAATGCAAGGACCATGAGAGACTGGAAAACCCTGTCTGCAACAGCCTCTGATAAAGCTACTTTCCAAAAATGCTTCCACTGAGTGCTAAAAGCACTGCTGGTGGGCACCTTCCTGGAGGATTTTCCTGGTTTACTAAGTGCATTTTTCATATACTGAAGTGAAGGTGCTTACCTTGTATCTAGGGATCACACGGGAATCAAACAACAGCTATCCCATGCCCTTAACATACACTAGTTTGCTAAGCATAGCTCAAACATCAAACTCCATCATGGACAGAGGCAATAGCGCAAGCAAGCAGCTGGAAAAAGAGCAGGCGAGAAAGAACTGGATTTCCCTACTTGACGCTAGGACGCTAATTTTGGAGAGGTGAAGTTGAAGATCTTGGTCTCCAACATATAGTACTTTTACACTACTGGGAAGCAATCTCTGGACTAAAGCAAAATTCAGGCAGTAAATCCCACCACTTCTCCGACAGCCCCGAGCTCACGAAGCACTTGCAGAGTTCAAGGCAGGCATCGAGCAGCAGCTCTGAGGGTATTATCTCAACCCAGGCAGAAAACTGTTTCAGATGCTACAAAACTCTTGTACTTCACATTCTGTAGGGGCCACTGAGAGGCCTGTCCAGCAGCCTCCTTGCCCATGTGCTGGATGAGGAACGTTGAGTCCTCCAGGCACAGCATTTGGTGAACTCCTTTTCTCCACAACCAAAGCAGACAATGCTTTTCAAAAACAAAGCCCTTACAAACCATCTCAGTTTGCACCCATGGCTGCTGAAAAATGCCTATCGAGCCATGAATCTGAAGGGGGAATTTCTGCTGAAAAAGGCTTCTGTCTTGCTGACTGTAGACAACTGAGGTTTTAAAGACCTGATAAACTTCCAGGATGGGGAGTAATGCTTTCTAAAGTATTTTTAAAGATTAAGTATTTCTCTGTGTGTGTCTGAAGTGTTGGGATAGGGTTTAGTGCAACACAGAATTAATTTAAATTCATTTCAATCACAGTCTACATCTAGGGATGCAAAGGAGACTCTGAACTAAATTTTGTCTAGTTAATTCCAGGGAAAGCGAAAAAGATGAGATACCCATTTACCCAAAAGATGGCATGGCTCAAACCTTCCCCAGGTACTTCTGAAAATGGATCTTTTCCATTGTAAAGCCAAATTTTAAGAAATATAGCCTATGTCCCGCTGAATGAGCACAATCCCTACTTCATCACCACACCAACACAGGCAGGCTTACATTTTTGGGGATCTGACACAGAGACTGCCTACGAATGAGGATAAAACTTTTGATAAAGACCCCTTCTGATCTTAAGAAGGCACTCACTCCTCGGCTAGAAAACCTTTGGCGTTTTCCCGAACACCGAGGGCACTGCTTACGACTCTAAGTGCGTTTCCATACGCCTGCTTAGCTAAGGATAAGCTCCCCCTGCCTGACCCGTGAGTGATTCTGGCTATTCACAGCATGCCCGGGGGTTAAAAATCTCTCCCCCCTAAAGTTTTTCTTTTAACTTCTTCCCTGCAGCAGAGGTCTGGCCTCCGCTGCGCCTGCAACAGCGGGGCCACCTGCCGGTCCCGTCCCCGAGTCCCGCCGACAGCACCCCCGGCCTGCCCCGCGGGGTCGGCAGCGGCGGCGGAGGCGGCCCCGGCCCGGCCCGCCCCGCGGAAGCCCGGCC
>JAOXXN010000265.1:44418673-44429177 GCA_026770055.1 Myrmophylax atrothorax | reverse complement strand
AGGTGCTGTCTGACTAATCAAACCATCCTTCCCCTTGGAAAAGGGCCAAGCTCCTAAAAAACCTAGGAACATCTAAGATTACAACTATATTAAGAACCAAGAGATGTTACAGCCTGGCTCCCCTTACACACTATGGTATCCTTGTGCCAATAACCTTTCCTACTTAACTCTGTTTCACTACAAACTCAATATACTTTTAAACTGTTGTGCTTTACTGGTAAATAAAAAAATCTAAGTTAGTTAGTATGACTATTAAATGGAATAGATTTATCTGCATCTATAACATGTATCCTTTCTGCCTGTTTTTCCAGAATAGGAGGACTCAGCAGCATTAATGTCCGTCTTCTCTCAGTTCCATCCCCAGGTTACAAGGGATGGCCCTCTCAATAGTACTAACAACTGTGGGGCCATGTTGTGAAACTGAAGTAGGACCTTGATTTAAGTTAGATGTAACCTACAAAAGTGACAACACAGATTTTTATCTCTTCTGGTCTAGCTGGTGGTAGATGTCTTCAGAAGAACATACAGCTGATTTGCCAATGAATCATCATCCTTTGCAGCCCCTCTTTTAAGGCAACAACATGATAGGTGTATCCTTGAGTGGTGGTAGGTTTTTGTGGTTGGGTTTTTTTTGGGTTTTTTCTTTGAGCTGGGAAACGGAGAATACTTCTGTAGACTGACCAGCAGAGTTAAAACACAGACAAGTTTTTAATGTGTAAGGCTATCCAGTTATACTCAAACCCAAAACATACCAGAAAAAGGTGAGTGCTACTAAGTACAAACAGGATCTTCTCTAATTGTCTCATGGCTTCCATACTTCTCATAATGGGAACACCTCTCACTGTATCAACTAGTCATACATAACTAATATTTCACACAGGAAATCTCTGTCAGCAATAAATATATTGCCTCTAAAAGCTGAGTGAAGATTTGTACCTATCTGAGACTAAGGGACTTCCACTTAACATACAGCACAACATAACAGATGTATTATAAGCTGAAGACTTAACACTACAGTCTGTTCCTGTCTAGAACAGAGCAGAAGTGGACAACAACAACACTATCAGAAAGTTCTATGTGGCATGCATCCTCTTGTTGTCAGTAGTTTCAATTCTGATGTTTACACTACAAAATAGAAGTTTTGAACTACATAGTTTGCTAAAGGTTAGATTTATCTGTTACACAAAGCATTAGCCTTTTTAGTCAATCAAGGCCATAATGAAATACTTCATATACAGATCCATCAATTTAGTTTTGTGAAAGTTGAAAAATTACTCCAGCAAAATCTAACCATGGAGGAGAAGTCAAAAGAGCATCCCCAAGAAGGCAGGTATGATGTTTAGTAAATCCTAAATCTATCAATGTTGTTGTTGGGGGTTTTCTTGGTTGGGTTTTGTTTGTTGTTGTTTTTTTAATTTATTTTTTTTTTTACATCTAGGTGTTGTTCAAGTACTAATTTAAACTTTCCAATAAAGGTCCAAAACGACCTTGAGATTAGCTCATTAGAGCATGGTGCTTATAGTAACACCATGGTCATGAGGTTGATCCCTGTATGGGCCATTCACTTATGAGCTGGACTTGATGATCCTTGTGGGTCCCTTTCAACTCAGAATATTCTGTGACTCTGATTCTGTGAAACTGGTTTAAGTACTTTGAATTCTTCCTATTCGAGTTTTCACACGTTGCATTAACAACCAAAGTCAGTCACCTGTCTAATGTAGCACGTCCAGAAGCATCGCAAAATTACAGGTAGGTAATACTTAACGAACTTAAGTTTATCAGTCTTCACAAAACCCCACAACCAAAGCCCCATTCTTTTTAAACACTTAAAAGACATAGCTCACCTCAAATATGCCAAGTAGTCTGCCTAGCTTTCCCTTTACTCCAGCCTACAAAACAAAGAGGAACAAGTGTTAACGTGGTATTAATTTAAAAACCTAAAATATCAGCACTGTTCTCCTACGTTAGCATCCTCCTCCTTATTAGGGTTTTTGAAAAGAGTATTTTAACCTGAGTTTTGATTAGATAGTACTCTAAAACTAGAAACTCTAGAAGCAATCCTGCACTAACAAGTAGTAGGGTATAAAGGTTGTCCTAATGAGTGGATCAAAGAATGCATAAATCTTTCAAGTTTTCCATCCAGACCAAAATGCTGTATTACTTACCATGTTCTTTGTGTACTGTATTTTATTCAATAGATAAATGATATCCAGTACTGAAATCCAAGTAGATAGGACAATTTCACATAGTATAATAATTAATCTAGAGAAGCAATCCTTGAACTCCATTGCTATTTTACACAGAAACTTATGTACAAGTCTTCAAAATACAGTAACACATTAAACTGTAGGTTATCACATGGATCTTGCAGCATGACTTCATGTGTGCTGGGTTTCCTATAAAAATGTAGCTTTTGGCATGTAATACAAAAACCAAGTCTATATCCCCAGTTCTCTACATTTTTGAATTCTTTTTCTAACTAGTAATATTACAAAAGGCTTTAAATTCAGAGTTTTAATCCAATGTTTTAAAACAATCCCTTAGTGATGTTTCAATCCAGTTATGGTGGTTGTTAATTTGTTTCCTTTTCCAAAAGTAATACATAATTCCTCTTCCAACAAACATATGATCATCCATTAATTCTAAACAAAACACAGTCCATACGCCTGACACGTCAAGGTGTATGTTGCCTACCGGCAGACAAAGCCATATTTAGATTTTTTTAGTCTTGTTGTGTAACCAGTATTTAAAACAGGGCTTCCTAGCACTAAGATGGCATTTTCTAATCCTCAGTCTTTGCCTCCAGCTTTAGCCAGACAGTTATTGATGTCTTATGTCTTTATATAAAGGACCATATGGATCTTAATTACATTTTAATGAGTAACTCTGACAAATAACTGGGTAGGCTTTAGCAGTAAGTCTAACCAAAGTCTTACAAGTGAATGTTTTCTCTTGTGACTGTCTTTTTAAAGAAAGCAGATTGTTGCTGTTATTTATTAAGCCTTTTTGATGAAGGAAGTCTGATCTCAGCCTGTGCAAATCAAGCATTTTGCTTATCCAGAAGTAAATGCAAAACTACATACAATATTCCATTTGTCTGCTGTGATGACCAAAATACCTTTTAGAGACGATGAAGCTGAAATACACGACTGGACCCGCTGGGTAAGTGATTAGGTAGCACATTAACTGGGAAAGTGGCAGGCCCTTAGTTTGGTCTGAAACAGTAAGCTATGCAACAGTGGGCACTAAAGACTGCTTGTGCTTTATGCTGAGTAATGAAAAAGCAATCATTAGCCTAAAGGAAGATGCTGAAGAAATGTTTACGTTATACTGATCAGTCCTAATTTCCTCAACATTACAATATCTTTTTTTTAAAAAAAAGCAGAACCTAAAAGGCTACAAACATATGCTTCTGTCCCCAGTTTTTGCTTTTCTTCTCATTCAGCGCTATCTAGGAATTACTATATCCTTAAGATTTCTACACTGTTGCAAGGTGAACCAGTAGAAAAAGCGATTTCCCATCATCCTATTCCATTAAAAGTAAACATGAATCTGTGGATTAGTCTTCTTTTAATACTTCAACTGTCCAACTGTGCAGCTTTAGCAGCACAATTTGGTAACTTCTTCATTTATGCCCTGAAGTTGCAGCAGAGAACAAGATTGTTTAATATCCTTAAATATACGGCTTAAGAGCCTGACAGTGAGGCCAGTACAGACTCTGTGAGTTTCTCAAACCTTATAACGAGGAAACTGCATGAAAAGGGACTATGCTCCACCAGAGGGAGAAAAAAAAAATGACTCCTCACCCCAAACCCAAATAGCTGCACCATCTAGTGACCCCAACCTCCCCTCAAATTTTAAAGATTGTTCAACTCTTCTAGAAGTCCTGGCGAAGGTCTTTTTTACATTGTAAAGACCTTTGAAGGCAGGTCTACGGCCACAGGGCAGTCGAAGGACAAAAACTTGTCATCAATAGATGGAGGAGGGCTTCTCTGAGCTGGTAAGTGGGAGTCTGACAACTAACTATATTTAACAGGCTGCAGAAACACCATGACCAGTTAGGGTTATCAATGCTGAACAGCCTTCATGGAGAAGTTTTTTCAACTTAGCACCTCATAGTCACAATATGAATTTATCAAAGTTACTCTAAGTGGAATTTACTTAACAGTTTCTCCTTTCTCTCTCCAAGGAAAATCAGTTGTTTAAACAAATACTCTTAGTTAAGTAATTCTGAATGAAGTGATTAAAAGCACTCCATTACATTAAGCGTAAAAACTCCCCAAAGCTTGTAATGACGCTCTGGTGTGACCAGATGTTGCTACATAAATGTGATTACTGTCACTGATGTCTGGTTACTCTACAGTCAAAGATACATGCTTCCAAAATGTAGCATCATTCCTGCAAACAGCAGTGTCTTTTGAAAACCTCTACACCCAAAAGTATAAAAGGGGAGTAATTAAAAGTCCCATGTTTTTTTTCTTTGAAAGAAATATATTCACCTGAATAATCTTCATAGTTTTAAAAGTACTTAAACCTGACAGTGATCTTTTAAGTGCTTTTGTTAACAAAAACATTTCCTCCAAATTCTTATCGTAATGTAGTTCCTTCAAAATGTGTCAAAACTAAGTGCCAGAGGACCAAGACACATGCCAGCTTTATCCCCAGAAAGTCAAATGAAGTTGCCCCTTTCCCACTGGTAAGCTTCTAACCTGGTTAAATTCTCGACTTCAAACCATTTTGCCTGTCATAAAAACATACTTCTTCCTTTGGCCTTTATGTCCTCATGGCTGTTAAAATATGGCTTTTCAAGTAAACAGAATCCTATAAGCTGCTAGAAGTGTGTAAGGCAGTCTAAACTTTGGGAGAAGGTCTGAAAAACCCCGAGCACTTCTTCTGACAGACAAGCTGTTGAATTCCCCAGAATGATTCTCTAAGGAACTCTGAGTATTGGGACATAAGACCTCAAATCTGAATTTTATGCATATATTTTAGCATTAGTCTAAATCCAACCACAAGAGAGAAAACTATCCTCTTTATCCCATAATCTTTCTGGCTTCGAGGTCATTCCTGTTGGCAGCTCCAGAGGTACCACAGTCTCCGATGTGCGTCAGACTTGCCTGTTTCCTGTAGATGGAGCAAGAGTCATGCTGCAGTTTAATTTTTAAGCTAGCAGTCTACCAGGGCAGAAAGTTGCTTAAAATCTGAAAGATTTGAGTTATTTTTAACTCTGGGTTAGTACTTTAATGGCTACACTTCTGAAGGCACAGTACAAGAATATTCCTGCCCCTTTTTTTGCATATTCTTATAAAACAATGTGTTTTGCTGTATCTGCCATAACCTTTCAGCTGAAAGGATGCTTTATTGATTTATTTCCTGAAGTGTCTCCCTAGTCCTAGTCTGTAGCATTTAATAATTTTTTAAATATTAGATGCTCACTGGAGCTGATTCCTCCATTTCCTGTGAGAGGTCTTAGATAATATTACTGCCATTTTCACTGTTGCAGCAGATTAACCTTCAGGATCAGCCTCTTCTCAGAAGCTGCATTCACACAGGTCTGGAAACTGCATATTTGCTAGTGGGCATTTCCAAATACTACTCAGTTCAAACAAAGTAAGAGTCTGTTTTTTGTGAGATGGAACAAGAAAAGGGAGTGGGAGGGTGCTCCTCCAAGGCCACCAGCTTGCCACTCTTTTGTGTCATTTTTCTTTGAACAGTGCACGCACAATCAACTTTCAGCTTTCACACTGTGCAATTAAAGACTAAGCTCCAAATGCATTAACAGAGTAGCTCCTCATTTAGAAAAGTTTTGATACCTTTCTGGGATTGCTTTATATAAGTAGCTTGATTTTGGGACTCTACACTTTGATGTTTGTAAATGTTTATTGTATCTAAACAATTAGGATAGCCTGTCAAGTTCCTGTAACCTATGAAATGTCAGACAAACTTAAAGGAAACATACTAACTATTCAGTAGAGGTAAAAACAGGTCACTAACGTGAACTTAAGGATAAAAAAAAATCTGAAGTCATGTGCACAGGGAGACTATAAAACAACTGCTGTCCATGTAGATTTGATTACAAAGATCTTTGCTTGGGTTTTAAATCAAAGATTTTAAATACACTATTGCTGGGTGTCAAAGTGAGGGATATCAACACTCCTACCACTAAGAAATGGCATTATAAATCCCACTATGAATTCATCCATTTAAATAAACTAATAGAAGCCAATGCTTAGTTTGTACATTTCAAAACAGTGCCAGGGTGTTTTCTTTGAAGTTTATTAATTCACAAAACTCTTTAACAGTTCAGTGTACTGTAACCAGCTTGCTAGGTGACATTGACCTTAGTATAAAAATAGAAAGGACATCAATCTCTAGAAAGGTCAGTACAAATTCCCATGGCTCAAAACCCTAAATAAATGTGTTTTTCTTTAAATATGGTGCTTTGCAATCTTTTGGAAGTAAAAAAGATTTCGCCCACACTTAAAGAATATCTTAATTTAAGGCATGAGCTTTTAAGGCTGATCATGTACACAAACTATTAAACCCCAGAAACTCTCAAGGTGTAGAACAAATGTCACCAAGTGATTTTTGCTTATTGAAGCCTCTAGCCTTTGAAAAGTCTTTATGGAATTGCAAGCACAGCTCAAAGCTGAATATGGCTGGCACTTCATGTTGTACGCCATAAACATCATAAAAATCATAGTCCCTTCAAGATCATCCATTCTTCAACCATCAAAGAGAAAAAGCCAAACATATGACTACAGTTCGGTCAGCTCTAGCTTGACATAGAGATGAGAGTTCACTATCTCTCATCATGGGCTATGTCTTAGGTCAGATTAGCAGTTAAAACTACCAGTGTTCAGAAGAACCCTGAGCACAAGACTGTGCTTTTTAATCCCACCCATGAACTTGTGGCAGGGGGAAGAGCCAGGACTTTCCCCAGCGGTGCTACTCCTGCTTAGAAGCCTAAATCTTTCCTGACTCATTCCTACAAACTTAACTCCTTGTTTCTTTCAAATGGACCACCTTGTGGCTGAGTTTGTCTTGTGCAGATCAAAATCAGCTCCTCTAGCAAAAGTGAACACAATCCAGAACAACTTTGATCCTGTGAGGCTTATTTATGCTTTAACCTTGCTACATGAAGGCTGCTAAGAGCACTGAATAGTGAACTAGTCAGTTCCCCATGTAAAATGGGAGGAGGGTCACTGAATCACAGTTCACAGATCTCATTTTGACACTGAATAGGAGGCAGCATTTGGTGCAAGTCACATCTGCACCAAGTTCCTAAGCCACAACAACACAACAGAAACAGCCTCAAGGGTCAGCAAACTAAACCACTAGTAACCACGGATGATATTAATGTTAACAATAATAATAAAAAATAACAATAATAGTAACAACAATAATAATAATTCTTCATACTCATTAGCAAGAATATTAGTATATTTTGGGAGTAGCCATAGTCAAACAAGGATGAGAAAACTGTTCAAGACTAGTAGAAATCCTGAAGTTCACTCACTTGCCAGGATGCATCCACTTTCTGCAAAATCTTATACCTCCTATTTAAAAGTATGATATTCTGAATTTTCTTGCAGTTTTATTTGGCTTAAAGTAATATTTAACATTTTTGACAGCTTTCCTAGGAAAAACAAATAGCAAATGAAACCCCAGAATTTTGAATTTGAAATTTCAGTATTGTACTGGAGTGGGAAACTGCCTGAATTCATCAAGACTTAAAGCTCTGTTTTGCCTAGTGCAGGAGCAGAGATAGAAAGGCAGAATATAGTGCCATCTTTATAGATAAAATGTATCAATCCTCATCTGCTCAGATACATCAATGTCTAATCTGTCCTCAAGGGCCTGTTTATTTCTCTTTCTTTGCAGCTACACATTGATCGTTAGTTCACCTTCAGTCCATTCTAGAAAAGCTGTGAGTCAAACATTTTCTGCACAAACACAGAAATGTTACACTATTGTAATATGTCATTTGGCATGAAGTCACAGTTCCTCTTCCAGTAAGTGTTTTTATAAAGGCAGACGGAAATTTAGCTATGAAATGAAAGACTGCTGGGAAGCCAGCTAAGTTAATTAGTTCACCTCACCACACTATACCCCAATTCTAACAGAGAACTGCGGCTCTTTGAATTTCACAATCACAGAGGTCTCAGTCAAATACGGGATAAAAGAGACAGTTCCCTCTTCCTTCTTGGTTCCCATCTGAAGATAGCAGCAGGAAAAAACAGCTGGAGTTTTTGCTTTGTTTTGGTTTTGTTACCTCTTCATACACCTCTCTCACAGCTGCTCCCCCTGGCTCCTCTTCTGGTTCCATTCCTCCACCCGGTACAATCCACTGATCTGGGTATCGGCTACTGCTCACCAACAGCACCTATAAATAATTGCAAGTGACTGTCAAATACAGCTCACAAGTCGGGAATCTTGCTACTATCTACTTTTTCAGCAATGCACTTATGCACCTAGCCAAATGGATGACAGACTTTAGAAATGAGACATAACAGGCAACCAGAAACTGTAAAAAAAGTGAAATAATTAACATCCAGTCTTTTTAAAACAACTAAATCAAGACAGTGTCATTGCAATCTCATTGTACCAACACTTTAACTGGATACATAGGCAAAAATATGCAGAAGACAATGCACACAGAAAAGAATGTATACAACAAAAATCTAGTAACAATATTTTCTGATACTGAGTAAGTCTTCGGATCATACAGAAGGTAAAGCATGAACATTAAGATATTTTTCATCACATAGAAATTAAACTACTTCTTCTGGAATGGCATCTTTTGGATAAAATAATGGACTTCTGAAAATAGTTCCCATTTTTAGTCTGAAACTAGCTTCTTTTTAGTTACTGAAGTGTTATGTTAGTATGACATGCTTACAATATTACATAACTAAAATACAAGGAGAGTACTTCATTGGCCTTTGTCCAATTTGGCTTCTTTTGAACATTTATGTAAGAGGAAAAACCACAACACATTGAATTTGATTTCTAAATTTAAGAACAATTTTTTACCAAGACACTTTAATTTCACTTAATTTGACTCTAACCTGGTCCTATCGTTGATATACACCAAATTAACCCCCCCTATCTATGGGATCTGTCCTTCACAATATTCAGAGCTAAGATTTTATTAACCTGTCCAGCAGAATAGAATGCCTAGTATTTGGAGTAATTTTGCAATAGAAGTTGATGAAAGTAAGACCTTGATTCAGGCCCACATGGAAATAAACGGTTTAACTGGTCTTTGAGACATGTCCTGATTAGCAAGATAGTCATCTGTGTAGTAAAATGCTTCATATTCAAGGCAATACTTACATAAACCCCACCCTGAAGTCAAAGGACAACTGCGGGGAGTAAAAGGGCAGGGTCAGCGCTCAAATCTTCAAAAGCAATTAAAAGACTAGCAACAAGAGCCTCAGTCTAAAGGTTAAAGTTTTCACTGGTGCCAGAAAACTGAAGTGACAGTCCCAGTCCCCACCAACTACCTTGATGGACTTTAAACTTACCCCCTACTGGATTAAGTAGGAAAATGACTCCCTGATGACAGCAACAGGGAAATGATTACCACTTACTTATACTGTGTCCCTTTGGCACTCATGCCATGAAATAGGTTGTAGGTTCACCTACAGGAACTGGGGAGTGTAATTAAGATGACAGCATACTGTGTGAATGCACCAAGACATGTGCATTCTGAGGTGCACACCTGGAAGAGCCTGATCTCACAGATACTGTCTTGTAATGTTTATCTTATGTGCAGTCAAGATTAGTCCTACTCTGAAGGATTCTCCACTGTACTAATTTCTCCCAATACACACTTAGTACAGATGCATTCTTAGCATCTGATCTAAATGTTACTTCTTTTTTGTCAACTCATATTTTACTCAGCTATCTAAAAACCTAGAAATAGTCAGCAAAAGCAACAAGGTTAGGCACAAATGCATGCCAACTTGATCTTCACAGCCAAAGGTTTTGGTTTCCTAGGATCTTTTGACATTAACAGAAGATTTCCAGAGTATACACAGCTCTACTAAATCCAATTTTAGAAAAAAATTTTGAATATGTAGATGAAGCACCTGTATCACTACACAGAACCACCATGTCAGGAGTGCTTAAAGAACAGTTGAAAAACCAAGTTATGACTTCACTTATCAGACTCCAGATATAAACATTACATATTATTTTCTACTGATGAAACTAGCATTCACTCCAGTCATGCAAGAGCTAGCAACAATAATGAACAAAAGGATGGTTATATCACATTAAATTATTCCCAGCTTGGTAGAACAGTTTTAAATCAGCATTCATTGTTTAGTTAAAGCTAGACATCAAATTCTTAATTACCATTATGGGATAAATTGGCTTTCTCGTTCTGGCAGTGCGGCATAAAGCCAGGAATTTTTTATGCATCTATATACAGTAGTTGACTACCAGTAATCTGATCAATAGACTATCAGGCTGGGTTTGTACATTTATTAGCTTT
>JAOXXN010000265.1:44393527-44406549 GCA_026770055.1 Myrmophylax atrothorax | reverse complement strand
GGGCCGGGCCGGCGGCGGGAGGGGCGGCGGGCGCGCTCGCTCGCTCGCTCGAGCACGGCGAGAGCCGCGGGGAGGGCGCTGCGCGGGCTCCGCTGCGGCGGCAGGTCCCGCTGGGACCGTGTCCGGAGCGGTTCCCGGGGCGCGGGAGGGATGCGGGTTGCGGGCTGTGCCGGCTGTGCCGGCAGCCACCGTGGCCCCGAGCCCGGCCCAGGTGTGCTCGGCGCAGGGGCGTGCACGTGGTGCAAAGGCCGTAGTAAGAGTGTAGCTTTGGCAGTGTAAGTTGAACCCTTTTTGAAATAACTCGCCTTTAGAAGATCCGGTGTATGCAGGCTGGGAAAGCTGGCAGCTCACCTCTTTTTGGTTTTGTTTGTATAATATTTGGGAGCTAAGGATAGACAAAAGACCTTTCCAATGGTGCCAGGAGGAAGACAGGAAAAGGTCTGCTGTCATCATACCTTTATTATCTGACACAGTGAAAGCCCTGGTGTTTTCATTGTTATTAAAAACAACCCAACAAAACAAACAAAAAAACAACCACAAAACCCAATCTAAAAGCAAAGTAAGGAAATGCTATTCTTTTCAGTGCCCCCGGATTTCTGTCAGGTACAAGTAGCCATGAACGCATTTAGTACTTGTTCATGAAAGATTGCTCAGTCATGTTAGCAGAGGGAAGGAAGGTAGTGTGTCCTTATTGTAGTGATGTCTGATTGTAGAAATCACCCATCCAAACTGTTTCATAAACTTTTTCCTTCATCTGAGTCTTACTGATGTTCAGCAGGCTTTTGTGCTTTTAGAGTGGACCAATGTGCTTTAAACTTCTATCCTCCTTGTTTCTTGTTCATCTGAAGGTTATTTTTTTGACAGTCAATCTGTAACAGGTCAGACTTTTTATATGCTGTTTGTGGCATGCATTGAAAGGAGATAGGTACATCATCACTGGTTGCTCTGGCTCTTAATGAAATTTGGACCTTCTGTCCTTCAGGACATGAAGTAAACGCAAGAAGTCAATGCAATGTCATGCTTAAAAGCCATGGAAGTTGAAGGAAAGAATGCACAATTTCACTGAGTTACATTATTTTGTGCAAAGTTATAAAAAGCTGTAAAGTCAAACACCCAAGGTTTAAGAAACTCTGTATTTAATTTGCTTTTACACATTAGTCACTTGTGCAAACATATCTTTTTAAGAAGGCCCCTGCCACTTTTGCCACTTTGCAAATGAACTGGCAGATGAGATTGCTTCATTTTCTCCTCATTCAGTGCAGATCCAGGTCTCATTTAATACTACTTGTCACCAGTCAGTCCTCAGGCTACATATGATTTTAGCAATTTCATGGATCTCCAGTCAGGATAATTTTGTGTGTGTGTGTGAATGAAGAATCAATACCTAATTAGTGTCTGAAATTTTTAGTTCAAAGTTTATAGTGTTGATATCGGAAAGCTTTGAGAATGCTGAGGAATGGGTTTGATGCTTGCATTAATAAATTCATCCATGATACAGAAAACGGGATGTGGTATGGTTTGCTGTATTACCATGTAGTTCAATAGACACATCTTTATAAACAGTAGATGTCATTCATCAAATGTATATAGCAAAAAAAATCTTACCATTCTTTTGCTTTTTATAACAGACCATGATAGCACTCATTTACCTTTGGGTTGTTCCTTGAGCTTACTCTTTCAGGGTTTACCTTCTAAGACAAACTCATTTTAAGTCTTCAGTAAGGATCTTTCCAAGTTCTCTTTTTTCTGTTGTTGTTGTGTTTTGTTTTGTTTGTTTGGGAGGCTTCAGCTCTTATGCAACTGGAGGAAGTTCAAAAGTAGGATTTATACTTAATGAGAGCAGTGTCCAAAGATCAGATGATCTTAGGCCAGGTTTTCCACTGCTGTACAACTCGGCCCTCCCACCCCCCAAAACCAAACAAAACATTTGACTGCCAAAGCAGAACACAACACAAATCTGTTGTGAAACCCGATGGTTTCTTCATAACGTATGACAGAGGTGAGAGCCAGAAGACGGAGCTACGTGAGTTGGGCGGGTCAGTACTCTGGCTGTTGTTCCAGCCTCTAGTCCACAGATCCTCAAACATCATTACGGCTCCAATGACTTGTAAATTCATTAGGACTCTATTGGTTTTTACGAAAGCTCCAACTTCTGCCTATGTGTACTTTCGGCTTTTGTTTAACAAAGTAGAAGAAACACAACTTTGTGAATGTGGAAAAACACTAAAAAAATAATGACAGATGAATCCTAAAAAGTGAGATGGTAGGACCTTTTGTTTTTTGGACTTTGAGGGATTTTCTTTTGAGAAGTGAGAGGTGCAGCCTTTTTATATTTCCTTTTTTCCCCCCTTTTTTTTAAGAGAGAGAAGTTGGAGATTCATTGTGCTGTGAATTCATCTTAAATACCTGAAATTATTTTTTTTTCTTGTTTTGGAGATGTGATTCTTAAATGACCCTTGGTTTTTAGAGTCACCAAGAGGCTTGAATTCTCAAGGTTTTTGTATTTTTAAAAATTATTCTGTCTTCTTATAAGTGTAAGTTAGATGGTTTGTGCAATACACTGAAGCCAGCATTGGCTGTGTGAAACAGTCAAATATCAGTGAATAATTAATATTTACAATGCTCTCAGACACTCATATTCATAATAGTTCTGTGATGATGCATTGCTTTGTATTTTGTTAATGCAATGTATGAATACTGGGTATCAATGATTGCAGGAAATACATTACTGAAAGGAATGCTACAGATCTATTTTATTCAGAGGTAGGATTTTTTTGTCTGATGGATTTTATTTGGGTTTTGGTTGGTTTTTTTTGTTTGTTTGTTTGGTTGGGTCCCCCCCTTTTTTATTTTTTGCAAGAGTGTCTCTGAATTTTGCATTTTAGTTATAGTAATTGTGAAATAACTGATGATACTGTGGGTACAAGTGTGAAACAGAGCTGAGTGTGCAATGCAGGATGCAAAGATACTTTAAAGGAGGTTCAGAAACCTCTAGATTCAGGCAAAAATAACTTTCCACCTAGCTGTAGTTACCTTTGAAGTGAAGTCTGCTTGAATGCGAGGGAACAATTTTCTTTTCCTTGAGAAGAAAGAAACAGGTTTAAAAATTTACAGAGTAATTAGATTTTCCAGTTCCCTTGACCTACATTTATTGCCAAGATTAGAAACTGCAGTGTTCAATAACTATGTTCCAGCAAGTTTTATGTGACTTTCTTTTCCACTCTAAGTTTATGATGGTTAATAAAAAAAGAAATATTTGCTTTGGAGGTACTTTCAGTCCTCTACTTTACATTTGCTGTGAAGAGGAATGGATACTTAATTATTTTCCTCACCTCTGCAAATAGCACATCAAGTTAATTACTTTATATTAGTGAAGCCAGTGTCTTTATAATTATTCTAGATGATAATTTGCTCTGTCACACTTACAACTTTTCTTTGGTATTCAAGAGCTACACCAGGACAAAAATCCAAAAATGAACAGTGTCTTGAGAATGCATCCCTCTAGTGCTGCGTAGGGTGTGCTTTGGGAGCAGTAGATCCTCAATCAGCTGTGTTGTAACTGGGTGAAAGGCTGCCTGCAGCTGTAGGCCCAGTCACCATTTCAGCAGAACTTGCAGTCACTGTGGTGCTGAGGTTGGAAAGGTTAACTGATAACCAGACTGGTTAGCACCTTTCCCAAAACTGGAAAAAAATCTTGAACATATTTGAATATAAGAAGGTTTGTCTTATGGAAAGGGTAAGGATTCACCAGGTTAGTTCTTGTTTAGGGTCATTTATTTCTCCAAGATACAATAGAAGGGAGTAGTGATTTCTGAGGTTTTATATTATTTGGCAGAAAAAACATTACTCTTGGTGAGCATGCAAGTGAGAACAGTGCCAAGCTAACTTTCCTGTCGACTTAAAATATCGTCTTTCTAATGATTTAGCAGTGATGGAAATGCCAGCATTAGTCTTGAAGTACTTCCAAGTGTCAAAAAATAGGCAAAAGGCTTGACAATTCATACACATGGTCTCTTCTGGTAAACACTAAACAGGGAGAACTTTAAAAAATGAAACACATATTTCTAAGTCATGCTTCTGCATACAGGAGCTGTTATAAAGTAAGTTCTACTTTGTCTTTTCCCTTAGAGCCACATTGTCACCTGAATCTGTTAAAAGCTGCACTTCAAAGAGAATACATGCATATGCTCACTGAGATAGGGGCTGCATTCACCATCAAGAGGGCTCCCCAATTTTCAGGTGAATCTAGAGCACTGCTATGACTACCAACAAATATCTTTTCCTTTGGCTTATTATCGTTGAAAAACATGTATGATCCATATGTGATTACACTATTCCTGTCTGCCCCTCCAGCCTTATAATCTTGGCTTACATCAGAAGAGTATAGTTAGCATTGTTTTGATGTCTGGTAAGGGTGGCCTTGCCAGTAAAGATAGGGCTTAGTATCAAATGCTTATAAATGAGGATAAATTAAAAGGGGAAATCATTTAAATAACAGCTATGTTCGTTTGAAAGTAGACATCTGAGCATGTTTATATATTAAGAGAATCACATGATTTTTGTGTTCAATGAACTGTGATTGGTTTGGATTTGCTGAAAATTGAACTTCTTTTAGCAAAATAGGAAAAGCAGTACTTTACATAATTGTTTAGTGTATATTACTCGACTTCTACAATAAAGCTGTATTGGTGACATGCAACTTCATCAAAAGATCTTTTTAAAGTAATGAAAAATTATTTTATCTCTACCACAGAGGCCACCTAGAACCTGAAGGATTTGTCCAGACTTCATGAAATATGTAAGTATGAATTAAGGTAATTGTTGAGTATTTCAGATTTTCTATGAGTTTATGTAATCTTAAATTTGGGTTTAAGCTTCTAAGCCTTTTGACCTTTGTTAATGGGGTCTCCTGTTGTTTAGTTTTATAGTCATAAATATTCGTCCCATGAAAGATGCATTCCACAATTGGGTCCATAGTATTTTCTCCTTCTTAGTTATGAATTCATTGCTGTAACACTTCTTTTATTCAGGTTCTGGTTTAATTCTGGTAATAGACTATTTTTGGTGTAAGTAGATGTAGTTTGGAGAGACAATATGACTTACTAGGTTTGTTCAGTGGTAAAGTTATGCCTTCCACTGATTGCAGTGAAATCCTGCTTTATGTGCAAAGAGGATTAGAAGTGTGGATCTGTGAAGATTGTAGTAGTATGAGTAGGTTCTTCATTGGTCCTTGTTCAGTTTCCTGAGTAAAAAAGAGTCAAATATGTCTAGGTTTTGAGAAGTGGGGCTTCTTGGAAAAATACGACTTCACTGATTCAAAACTGAGAAAACACTCAAATAGTTTTAGAAATCTGTCTGTGGTTGAGATGTTACCACTCCCAGAGCAGCAGCAGCAGCAGCAGCAGCAGCAGCAGCAAGCCTGTATCAAATGCCAGCTGCTTCAGAGTCCTAGTTTAAGGTACACAAAAAATGGGACCATGAACTGAGTTGCCAAGAGACAGGTGCATGTTCTGTTTGGCTAAATCTGCTGTGGAATATGTTTTCCAGCAGTGGGCTGAGGAAAAGAATTCATAGTGCCCTTACCTCAAAACCACACAACTTTCTGGCAGAACCTACCTCTTAGAAACCAGGTTAATGAAAAAAGGTAGTTGTATTATTATCAGATACACCAAAAATGGAAAGAATAGATGTCATTTAATACAATCATCTTTCCTAATCTAATGGAAGCTTGCTTGGCTACATTTCATATTCAAGTCCCATGGAACAGGTAATTTATTATGTTTATTTTATTATGTTTGTGTAGCTAAGTTCCTGATCTGAGCTTATTTCTGATATGACACTGTATAAATCTAGCAGAAGGATTTGTATGGTAATGCACATCTTTTTTGTACTGTAGAAAAACACAATAACTTGTGGCAGAAACGCTGGAGGTTTGACCAAGTTATGCTTTATAAGGAACTGTGCTAAATAGGAGTGGAAGCTATTTTGTGTAACTGTGAGTCCAAGAAATACTTCAGATAATTACTGAAGGTAATTCCACATGAGAAGTAAACAGTGATTAAATTTTGCTCCTATGTCTTGTTGAATTTCAAAGGTAAATGGAAAAAATGATTTCTGCAAGGTGTGGTGGCAGAGAAGCCAATAAAAACCCCTGAACCCTCTCCACTGTTTTCATCTGAAGGCTTCATTCCAAAATGTTGGCTCTTGACCCTTATGCATTTAGTCAGGCTTAACATTTCTTGTTGGAAGCTACTTTTAAAAAAGAGCAGATGATAAAACCGTAGAATCATTTAGGTTGGAAAATACCTCTAAAACAATCACAGATCTATAGGTCAGTATGGGTGGAGTAGACTTAAAATAGGTAGCACACAAATTTTTAATCACAGTTAGTCATTATCATCTTTTATGACTCACTGACCTATTAGAAGACTCTTAGACTGATTATGGGGTACTTCAAAACAGCCAGACATGCAAGCTGGTCATTGGTCTGTTTTATAGAGTGTGTATGATGAATGAATGTGCTCCTAGCTTTGGAACCAAATTACAGTGGGGCCAGGTGTTATCACTTTTGTGTCAGTGCTTTTGTTTCAGACTATGGTTCGTCTACTGTTACTAAATATATGCATTGGAGCTGTTTGCAATTTAAGAGTTGAACCTCCTAGTTTTAAGAGGGCCAGCAGAAGGTAGCATTTAAGCTATTCCTAAGGGCTCCGCTGAGGTCAAAGGCACAGATGTGTGCCTGTTTTGTTTTTGCACATAGGAAATGGTGCAAGGACAGTCTGTGGGCAAACAGAAGATTTGCATTTAAATGTACATGTTGATAGCAGTAGGAAATCACTATGGTGGCTCTGGATTTAAGCCTAGTGATTTCCATATGCTTTGGGTTCTGTTGCTCAGCTTCTGAGCGGGTAGAATGTGTTTTCACTGTATGGCTACAATAAAATGCCATCCAATATGGGGGATGGATTCAAACAAAAGTATGTTATTAGAGCTAGACAGGACTCCTTCAATTTATTTTTTCCTTAGAAAAGGAAGTTCTACTGAGGAATTTTATTTATTTTGACAAATTGTGTCTAGAAAGCTTTCCAGGGCCTGGGAGATAGAATTTGTACTTGAGGCAGATCATCAGAATGGTCAGATGACTGGAGCATTGAGACCCAGTAAGCTCCAAATGCGGAAAAGCCGAGAAGGGAACTTTTAGTTGTTCCTTTGACCAGTGCTCTAAGTGAATGTTTGCCTTTATTGCACAATCAATATTAATTATTTAAATATTTATGTTTATATAATTATAAATAATTTAAGTTGCACATTTTGATAAGTACCTGTTGAAACTTGGGTTTTTTGTATTTGTTTTTTCCCCCTATACAACTAGTATGAGAGCAGTCCAATATATGTAAGCAGGTAGTCTTGAGAAGCATTCATCAGTGATATGGTTTTCCTTAACAGTAATTTCCACTTCCCAAATTTTAGGAAAATAAATGGAAAAAACTGCCCTTATACAGAAAATGCAGTTATACAAAATAAAATTAAGTTTTCCACCTGGAACTTCTCCCAAAGTTAGTATATCAGGCTTTAGTTACCACTTTGAAATAACTGCTGCCCATTCCCAATGGAAGCTGAGTAAATGGTTACTGAACTATGTCCTAAGAGATGTTAAATGTGGGTGATTTCAAATCAAAGCCTGAGGGGTGTTGATTATGTAATTCAACTTCATGTTGAGATGTGTGTTAACAGCTTCACATCTTTCAGTGTAATGAGGCTCAGATTTTACTATTCTCTTGATGACAAGTGTTTAAGTAATGATGGGAGTGGTGTTTAGTGTAAGTATGCTGTAAATGAATACCTTTTTCATTGTTACTGCTTGTAAAGTTAACCCACAATAAGGGTTGATCTGTCCATTGTTTTATTAAAGTTCCCTATTTCCCAAATTTGGGAACATATCCAGCTCTTTTTTCCCTCCACAGAAAGAGAATGCTTTCTACTGTGGTAATTCCATATTTCTCGGGAAGAAGAGGGAAGTTTTGTTGTAGTTTTAGGATTTATCTGGTCTGTCTGCTGCTAATGTTGATAGACTATGTCTCTTCATCTTATGGCAGCGTCAATCATCTGAACACTGCTTTTTATTTTTTAAATTATTCTGCTTTTGCTGTATTACTTCATTTGTTTTC
Source organism: Myrmophylax atrothorax (assembly GCA_026770055.1). Taxonomy (NCBI): domain Eukaryota; kingdom Metazoa; phylum Chordata; class Aves; order Passeriformes; family Thamnophilidae; genus Myrmophylax; species Myrmophylax atrothorax. The sequence goes on along the minus strand of JAOXXN010000265.1, from coordinate 44,398,381 downwards.
TTATTAAATTAAATAATAAATGCAACAAATGTTATCCTTCCACCATGCTTGTGCAAACTTTGTAACTTCACTAAACATGGTAGATAGAGCTGTTCGTGTAATCTTAGTTGATTTGCATTATGTCATTGTAGCTCTATATTTATCATAAGATTTCCTAAAATATTGTTTTCAGCTTCATCTCAAGGCTTCTTTATTTGTGTGACTGTGCATGTGAATTTTCAGGGTTGGTGCTGAGTCCATCTCATTCTCAACAGGTCAAGTGGGAGTGTGGAGAACTGTTGAAGTTTTAGCAGTGTTATGCATATATAGAACTAAAATTAGATTTTAAAAAACTTCATTTTCCATTTACTATAAATTTTAATATTGCTTTTACTGGGATAAATGAGTTATAAAGTAGCAATGTAAAATTTCTTAAAAGACAGTGTATCTCCTTAAGCTATGTGTATATAAATTATATACTGAAGTATAACTCTGAGGTAAGAGTTTAGGGAACACCGTAATTCTTATTTTAGTATCCAGTTTTAACATTTCTCACAGGATGTAAAAGGATGAGCATTTTGATTTTTACATTATTTCCTGAGCTTTACTGCTACTATTTTGATGAGTTTAGATAAAACATCTTTATATGTATATAAGAAAGAAAATTCTGGCAATAGCAGTGCGTTACCGTAAACTTAAGACATGTCCAAAACAACCTTTTTTTTAATGGTAAATATAGATCTGATTGCTGTCATTCAGTGTTTGTCACACTTCCCTTCCCTTCTGCCCGAATCGTGAAGACTAATCCTAGGGAGAGACTAAAGATCCCATGGACTAAACGTATCCTATGGGTTGGTAGTGTTCACAGGAAGCTTGCAAGAATGATCCACCAAGGATGGTGGTTGACTACAGATCTTGTCATTTTGAGTTTGGAAGAAATGAAGATATTTTGGTTTGAATTAAATGTGGAATAAAGTTTAGAATTTGACTGAGGACAGATCTAGTTTAGATAGTTAGAAGGCATAGTCTTCACCAGTCATATCCTTGTTGTGGAAATGCTAAAAGTTCAGTTGTATTTGCAACTGCAAATTTGTTGCTTTTGAAAGTGTTGACATGTCTTTCAAAATCATCTCTCAGCGTCAGGGTACTTGTCTTGGAATGTGACTGAAACCAGATTTTGCAATTGAATGCTTGGACTTTGCAATTGGGTACTAGTTTTCCCCTGATAGTAGAACTAAAATTATTGACACAAGTGCACATAATTTCTAGAGATCATCATGAGTGGTACCAAACAAAGTCCCATGAAATAAATAAATAAACCCACATGAATTAAAATTCTATAATGTAAATGCTGAGCATGTGCTTTTTAGCCTTTATCCCTCCTTCGTTTTCTGATTTTCTCTGATTATCACAATTATGTTTCCTTTTATCTTTTATGTTTTTTTACCTTGGGAAGTGTTATCCCCTTTATATCAGTTTTATGTCATATTCATATCTAGGCTGCTGCCAGATGGACTTTGACAAGGGTCTGCTAAACTCTTTTGAGCTTTCCATGTATGTGAAAGTGACCTGAATAGATCCAGTTGTGAAATTGGTGTTTTGCTTTGTAAGAGTGTTGTGAGTTTCATGTGTAAGCATTGCCCCATTATTAGAGATCAGAAAATCATTTCATTCTTGACCACTGCAAATTACCAATAATTACATGTGAATTGTATTGTGTGGACTCCAGTGGTACACTTTCCTGGTTCAGCAATGCTGGAGCAGTCCCTCTTTACTATGAAGTGATGTCTGCCACTCAATTTGTCCTCAGTTGAACTCATTTTACAGGCCTCATATGATAAAGTCTAAATTACGAAAACTGAACGCGTAGTATAAGTTCTGTACTATACAGATTTAAAAATCGATGCTGACACTACCCATCTTCAAAAGTTTTTAAATATAATGTGCATGCATAATACAGAATTGGTAGTTTATTTTAAGGTAAGATTAGTTTTTACAGGCATTCCTGTTACAATGATTTTGATTCACGAGGAGAAACTGCTTCAGTAGACTAATTTTTAAAGGTACTCTAAAATTCATGCTTATTTTAGGGAGTGTATACTTCTACAGATGCAACCATAATATTGCTCTCTTGGCAGATATTTGAAGACATCTTTCATGTCTATAGCTATTGAGCATTTGCCACATTATGAGCTTTAACTTGTTATACAGTATGTTACCTCATTGCATTTCTCAGTGAATAGACTTTAAATACTAAAGCCAATTTCAAGTGCAAAATGATTTAAAGAAACTATGCTTTCAGGTATTTTTTTTGGAGTAATTCTTTGTGAATCCAGCTACTTAGGTAATGTTATTTCGTCATAAGAACGCTGTGCAGCACCTGTTCAATGTGGGCATAATATAAACTCAAACAGGATGTTCTTTAATGTTGTCTTTTCAGGTGAACCATCGGATGATTCTATTTCTAGCTAATGCATACTCCACCTTTTCTTTCTGCAGCCATGGCGTAGCTTCTTAACACATTGGCCTTCTTGGTAGTGTTCACATCTACCATAACTTGGAGACTTCAGCTTTGTGAGTAATATCTTTATGCTGTAAATTCGAAGAGTGCTAGAGGAAGAAGAGGATGTGATTGAGTGTGGGGAAAAGAAGGTGCTCAGAAACAGCACATATAAGGCAATGTGTGAAGCCAGTCTGAGTATACATATATATAGGGTTGTGCCAGGGAATGAGTGAGTCTTCCTGGGTATTCAGAAGGGCAATAAATATTTGTTATTGGCAGAGAGAGGCACACTTGAATGCTATAGTGTGGTGGTAACTGCTGTTTGTGTGAATGAATGTCAGTGTGTACAAGTACAAAAGTAAATTAAAAACTAAATTTGAGGAATGGTAGGTAACTGGATTAATTTACAGAGTACTAGCAAAGAGCAGATCCTCACTTATGTGCTAAGAATGAGAGAGGACTGCATCTGGTAAAGAAAAGCCCCACCCAAGGGTCAGAATCATAGCAGAGTACAATTAAGGCAGTGTCTGCTGAGGTAGACAGCTAAGCCTCCAAAAAGCTAAAATGAGGCTCAATGACTGGACAGAGGGAGGAGTGGAGAACAGGGCAGATCTGTAGCAAAGTCTGCAAGCAAGGGAGGAGTCTCCAGGGAGCTGATCATTGCTGGTGGCCTGATTCGTGTAGAAGTTTGGAACTTTGTTTCTTAAAAGGAATAAAAATTGCTACTTAAATATGTAAAAAAATGAGACTGGGAGAAAACAGCAGAATATATACTGGGTCACCTTGCTTTCAAAAAAGTTCTGAGTTTCCCAATTTCCTTTCTGCTCTTCCTTTCTTCCCTTCATGCCTGCTTATTTCTACAGTGATAAGGTTATCCTGGCAGTAAGGAAGTTACATGAGGCATAACCATTGCTAGTGAAAGGATGGTTAGCTCTGTTTTGCTGTGTGGAAGGGCTGGTCTGTGCAAAGATTACTTCAGCTTTTATCATAGTTGATTGTAATCCAATGACCATAACAACAACAAAACAATTTTTCATTGTCATAATTGAAAACCTGGAGGATTAGGCCCATGGTGGTTTTCTCATATTTTGTGCTGTTTTGTATTACCCAAATCGTTTCTATACCTGTATTTCAGAAGAGTTTTTACTTAAAAAAATGAAATGTGGATGTCTTATAAAATTTCAAGCAAAATTAAATTTTATATTCCCAACATTCTCACATAGGTTCTGATAATATGTTTTGCTGTATGGACACAGATGAAGAAACTTGGAATAATTGAAATAAAATCTGAGAATTCAGTGTAAAAATAATTGATTCCCTGTAATTAAAAGAAATTCCCACATGAGCAAGTTTTTAAACCTGTCACATCAGGGCTTCTTAAAACATCCTAAACAAAAGGATTTTGTTTTTTGCCAGTGCTCCTGGACACAACAGGATCTCTGGCCTATCTAGTAGCATTATTTCTGCTACTTTAATGGTAATCTTGTGCAGAAATGGGCATCAAAATGACTTAAGTAGATAATTTAGGTAGTCACTTGAGTGACTCATCAGGAGTCACATAAGTAGACTCATATTAGCCATGATACTGATTTTACTGGCAAGGAATGTTTTCAAACAGTAACCCAGGCCAGACTGGTATCTGTAAATCCTAGACTATTACTTTACAAGGGTAAAGGTAACCATTCTTCCTTTGTTTTGAAATAGTCTAGAAAAATTTTAAACTTCCTTTAAGTCTCCATCTTCCAGCAGTGTAAACACCTCAAGTTGCCCACTTCTGTGCAAAAGACTGAAATTGTTGCAAAACTTCCTTTTGGGTCTCTTTTTACATTTTTATTTTGTTTTGCTTTTGCTCCTCAGCTGTTTTCTAGAACAAAATATTTGTCATTTGAGAACTTGTAGGCAGTGAGTTCTAGGCTGATCGGAAGGTAAGGTGAAGTAGAACTATATATAGAAAGAATTTCTGAAAACTAAAGTAACAGGAGAGTATCAAGAAAAAGAATGGAACAGAGATGGAAAGGCAGGTATGAAGAAAGGGGAAGGCAGATATGAATGGTACAAAAAAAAGAGAAAAAAGATGCATTTATGGTGCATGCTAGCTGCAGCTAGTGAAAATGCTATTTCCTTTGCCCATGTGAATTAAGTTTTTGCATCAGTGAAAGGATTTTGCTGCTGCTGCCAGACATCATTTTGGGAACCTAATGGTATTTCTGATATTTCCTCCTTAAGAGAGCCAACTTTTTTTTTCTGAAAATGTGATGACTAAACAAGAGAGCATCTCTGAAAATGTGCTTAGCTTTAATTTTTTTTACAGATGTGTTTTTGTTACATAGAAGTAATTGGTAGAGTTGCACTAAGAAAATATAAATATCTTC
>JAOXXN010000265.1:44368680-44393438 GCA_026770055.1 Myrmophylax atrothorax | reverse complement strand
ACGTTGTCTTCAGGAGGAACACAAAACATTCCATTATTTAGATGACACTTCTATGAGCTGACAGATTAAACAACATGAATTCTCATTATTTATTGGTGAGAAAGGAATACTTGCTTACCTGCAGGCTGGATGTGCCAGTTTACATGTCTAATAATATCAGTACTTTTGTACAAAATGTTTAATAGATAAAATAAAGCAGATATTTTTCTGTATCCTCTTATCAGACAACTGTTGGTAACAGTTCTGTTTTGCTTACAGTATATCAAATTATTGTAAGTCAGTGGAAAGGCCTGCAGACATAGGCATTCCTACGTTCAGGAATTTTCGTACTAAAAGCATCACTTTCAAGGCTCAACACTCAGTTTACAATAACCTCCCACAGATCAAACCATGTAATTCAAGTGCAACTCCTAGAGTATCACTTTTCATATTTTTTTCCATAATTAGTTTGCAGAGTGAAAGCCTCTTCTGGGGCGGGGGAGGTTTGGTGTCACTTGTATCTCCTAGTCATCAGATAGAGGCTGTTCTAGATACAGATTCAAAAATGTCAGTATATCATTTAAACACTAAGAGTCCTGCCTTGAAGCAGAGAACTGGACAAGATGACATTTTAAGTCCTACTTTTTTAAGTCCTTCTCCTACAAAGAATTTTTTTTCCTGATTTTTTTCTCCTGTGGGAGCAGTGTAGTCTGACTAGTAGCTGTGTCTTATTTATGCAAAAGGAGATAAACTGTCAGTCAGCTGTCACTGCTGAAGGTCTGTGATGACACTCTGGCATGCAGAAATAAGTGGTGTCTGTGGTGGTATGTCCATGAACCATTTGAGCATTAAAAATAACATAAATACTGGCTATCATTTTGCACATTTCTTTTTCTATAGCAAGAAAAATTTACCTCTAATCAGGGTTTCTTAGGTTAAAAGCTGCTTTTGGAATGTGTTTCTGCTAATGTGCTGGAGAACAAGACTCAGCATGAGCTACCATTCTCAATTTCCTTTCACATTTATGATTTCTAGCACAGCTGCTTTTTTTTTAAAAAAAAAATGAATGTCAGATCTTTGCAGTATGAACAAGGATGTCCCATTGTCAGGCAGGAAAAAAAATCCCAATAGGCAATAAATGGAATTGATTTTTTTTTAAACTCTTTTTACTCTTCAAGTAACTTGAGTAGCATGCAAGGTTTCAGAACAAGATATGGTATGTGTTTATTTTGGCAATGGCTGGCATATGCTATTTTTCTTTTTTCCTTCAGACATGTTCTCTCATAGGGGGGGTAGAATGCTAACAGAACATAAGTCTAAAGAGAGTCGACTTAAATACAATCCATTGTGGTATTATAAACTGATGCAATCAAACTGCTTCACAGCCAGGATAACTATACCTAAATACATTTTGCATATGAAAAAAGCTGTTAAACGTAACAGAATTGCACAGCCTTAAAGATAGTTTTCAAATATGTGTGAAAGAAAGGTGAATAGGAATTTCCATAGTATTGGACTATGCTGTTGGAGTTTCTGAAGGAGTTATGATAATATAGTGGTAGCCATCACTGCTGTAATTTACTATTAAAAACCACACATAATTATATACTTCTTGATATATCTTTCTTTGCTGACTATGTGGTCATCTTCTTGGAAAATGGACATGAATCATGCATAAGACATACATGTATTTTCCCCCCTTTCTCCTGAAAAAGTAGAAACAGTGTAGTACAAAAGCTTTTCACTACTGTTGGAGGGCAAAGACAGTAAAGCTGAGACTGACAAGTGCACTTATGAGCCTGATTCCCATTGAAATCAATAGGAGTTGGATGATTAAGAGTACTTGCAAATGGGGGTCTGGCTTCTGGCTAGGCTGCAGAACAATGTTACTGGAAGGAACCATGGATGGGATAGGATCAAACAGCACGTTTTGGGTTCCACTTCCTTTCTCATGTTGGACCTACCCATTGTTTGAATGGTGCTACTCAGCCCTCAGGCCACCATCAGCAATGAGTTCGCTGACAGCTTCTTCTTTATGACAGTGAAGTTGAGCTTTCTATTGACAGTAACCCACAACAAAGACTCCTTAGTTTCTGTGTCATCTATCTTTATTTTGATTTTGTATCAGCCACAGAGGTCAGTGTATGGTGCATATTTTTTCTCAATTTTAACTTAAATAGATAGTCCTTTCTGCAACCAGTAGCATACATTTTTATATAAGAAAGGTGATTGTTTCTTCATTTATTTTATGTTTGTGTGCAATTAAATCTAAATGTCCCCCTCTATTAAAAAAAGCTGAGGAGGGGAAAGATTTTATTCCTGAGTTTGTGTGATGGCATGTTTCATAGCTACCATTATTGCAAAGGTGAGGTGACAGGCAGTGACTCTGGGTTTTCCTCTCTGATATTTATGTCCCATCTTCTGGATGCCCATAGTTCACATGCTCTGAAATGAAATGTAAAACATGCTCAGTGTTTATATCTACTGTCACGACATTGTGCAAACACAGCCATCAGTATCTTCTGAGCTGCAGTCTGCCTTGAAGTGCTTCTTGTGCAGCTGCCCACACAAGAGATTCTGCAGGTGGAAGTTGTAGCAGAAGCTCTCAGCCTTTGCCTTCAGCCTTGAGATGGAAACTGAAAATAGAATTTATCAGCAGACAAAACCCCCAAAACTGTCGAGAACAGCATGAATATATTTAAAACAAATTTTTATTATAGCAGATGTGAATGTATGAAAGGTGATATGGAGGCAGTAATTCTTCCAACAGTGCCATTCTGCATGGGATGTGTGCTCAGGGTTAGTTGATAGGAAGGTGACTACTCTATTTTGTAGCTTCTTCCCTCTCTATCTGCAACATGGCCTCTTGATTATTATGTATAAAAGCATCAGAGCTGAAACTGAGTAGAGGATAAAAATCCCAGAAAATCCATTTTTAAGTCTTAACATTTTGTTAGTCTTGGTTCTTTCCTGGATGCTTGGATCACCAAAGTATTTTTTTCAAAACAATTTCTTAGTGGGGCTACATGTCTGTGTAACATGTTATAGTTTACCTTAAATATATACCTGTACTGCAAAGTAGAATTAGACATTGCTGTAGTGTAATATGTTGCTTTTAGAAAAAGTAAAAAGGGAAAATTTTAAATCTTGGCAGACTAAAAGAAGTTTCTCACAGCTTAACTACCTCCTCTTACATTTTAGTATAATTTGAGTTGATAACAGCATTAAGTTAGGCGGTAAAAATGTGGTATAGTAAATGTCTAGCTTCTCTTCATTTTGAAATAGCAGTCTTCAGGATGTCTTAGAAGTTTGGCAGTTTGCATTGAGATAGATGTAATTCCCAGGATGCTTCTCAGCTTTTTCATGTCACTTACTGCTTTCCAGTTGTGATCCATAGTTTCTAATAAAACCTGGCCTACTCACAAAGCTTTAGTGTCTCAAAATAGTTGAGAAGGCAAATTGCCAATTTTGGTGTCTATATGAGTTCAGAGCACTAATGGCAACTACCTGTGACTGTGTCTTACATTACAGTTAAAAGTGTGACAGCAACACTCCCAGACTGATCTAGCTAGCCCAGGCAGCAACACTCAAGTTACTAGCATTGAATTTAGCTTTAGCTGTACAAATCTGGGCAGTGTCCTTGTACTGTGTGGTGGCTGAAGCCTCTGCAGTGCTACTCTGCTGATAGGTATTGAGTTTTGGGTGTAAGTCAGCTTCAGTCCTACCTTTGACTGCAGTTTACAAGCAGCCTTAAACTCATTCTGAAGAAAGAGGACATTCTAATAGTAATAAAAAGCATTAATTTGAAGAAACAAAACAGTAAAGATGAAAGAGGTGATGTTGCATGTTATGACTATTTGCTCAATCTTACGAGTGCTTTCCTGTAAGGGAAGTGCTAAGGTTGAAGCATCAGCAGCCACACGGTCAGGCTTTTGTACTGAGCTTGATCAAGAAGCTGTGTTTATGTGCAGTTCTTATAGACCATCCAACTATTTTCTTTGTCTCTTTCTTCTCCAGACTAAACTAGTTTCAGCATTCTTTGTGTCACCTATTATTATTTTCATTATTGAACTTATTAATGTCCTTAATGCAATATGTATGAATCAGGCTCCAGGAGCTCATGAGTTCTGGAAAAAATTCCCATACACATGACTTTTATTTGCTTCCCAAGTTTTGACTCACTGGAGAGTTCACATTTTTAAACTTTTCTTTATAAGAATGATCCTCATTATAAATCCTATTTATAAAAGCCAATGCACTTATGCTTCCAAGGATAATGTAAGAATCTGTATTTGAATCCCCTCAGCTGAGTAGTCTCTTACTTCATCCTTTAGTGTGCCAGACTCTAGACAGCTATAGAAAAGGTCACTTTCTGCTTTGGTAGTGCTTTGAAGTAAAAACTTGTGTTATACCTAGTGTTTCATCTGGTCTTGGTGTGGTGCTTGTGCTGTAAGCCTGTCTGTTGAGTTGATCAGCAGGTAAAGCACAGGCCTCATAGCTTGTGAGCAGTAGGTGAGATGGACCCTTGAAATGCTCAGCCAAACCAGGATCTTGGCACACGGCAGTGTAGAATGTCTGGCACTTGGCGAACATCACTGGTGAGAGTTAGAGCACCACTGACTTTCAGGTGCCAGAGCTTTGAAAGCAGATTTATATTTATAAATACAAATGTTACTCAGAGCAGAGCCAGTTGGTATGAGGTAACATGTTACTATGCCTCAATAGGTCTCTGTGCTCTGTCCTCTTAGTATGTGACAGACACAAGTACTTCGAGTGAGAGAACTCCCCAGTGAAGGGAGCTGAGCTGCTGTGAGTTACATTGTTTGTTTTTTTTGTAGACTTACACAGCCAATTCCTGTAGGTCAGCTGAGGTGTGATACTTGTTTAGCTTTCAGCATTTCATTTGAACCTTTAAGCCTTTAAACTCCCAAAACTCTCTGTGGATGTGGCATTAATGATGTAGAAGCAACTTATCTGAAAGTGCTTTTATGTACCAGTTGACCAGGGAAGACACTTAAGCCTGCATTTGAATGAGAGAGGAGCAGCTGGCAGGGCATTTTTCCACACTGCTTTGGAACTTGCACTTTACCCAATACCAAAATAGTTCTGGGACACACTGCAGTGGCCCACTTGTTTTTCTTAGCAGTAAGGGGTTGGGAGGATTCTGGTGGAAGATTGTAAACATATCTTTTCAGCTGTTGGGCTATGTTTATTATCCAGTAAAAAGGAGCTACTTATTTAGTATATCTTTATAACTGACACTCTAAAAATATAATCTCAACCAAAGGGTAAGTGACTCTTTAGAGTGACTATATTCATATGAAGTACAACATAGAGTCATACAAGAGGAAGGAGACAAACCAATTTTCCTGAGAACTAGAAGAATGCATAGCAGTGTATGTATTGAGATAATGAGGATAACATTTGCTAATAAATTGAGGGCAAGTTCTCAGTGAACTGATACTTACTCTATAATTTTAGCTACAGAAATTCTATCTAATATTGGATTGCCTTTTGCTTCCCTCCGATGAACATACACAATCCCTTTAAGAAGCAAAATATTTGAGAGTGGAATTGTAGTTATAAAAGCCAGACAATGGGAATTATTTTTTCAGCTTTTTTTAGTTCTGTAGACTTTATTACATTCAAACAAAAAATATCACCTTCCACCACTCTTCACATTGTGTATTTGCTCCAAGAAAAGAAATATGCTCCAAGATATGGGGAATGATAGTTATAGGGATTTGAAAATAGGCTTTCACATATTAATGGTTGTAATGACATGGCAGATGTCAAGAGAGAAGCAAAGTCTTCTTCAAAACCGTGTAACTGTAAAAAGGAGTAAAGAGCATAAAACTGCCAGTGGATTGCTCGGGGTAAGAGAGTAATTTCTCCCACTTTGTGTTATAACTCTCTTACCTCAATTTCCTTCAGAATTTTAGGGAGGGTGGGCAGAAAAATGTAGTTTTACAAGATTGTTGTAACTCTGTATAGAAGATGATGAGCTCGTATCTCATGAACAAATATATCCCAAGTTTCCAGATGCCATGGGATCATATTTCATTTACACCATAAGTTATAACTGGTCTCTACATTAGCTTTTCCCATCCTTCCATCACCTTCTGCCTTCCAAAGTTCTTCTAAATAGATTACATCTCTTCAGAGTTGTATTTGCTTTGCTAATAGCTATTTTTGGGCTATCAAATGGCCTGCTCTACTGCTGAAGCTCTGCTTCAGTGTCTTCTCTAATTTAGGAACTTACTCAGAATGTAGATTTCAATACCTGAACTCTCATTTCCATAAGTGACTGATGAGCCTAAGTCACTTTGCTACTCTTGAAAATTTTAACCCAGACCTTACTGCTTCTTTTTAGAGAGAACTAGGTACACACAGAGAACAAGTTTGAAAAATTTTCTCATAGGCATACTTTAAAATGCAGGTTTCCTCTTTGTTTAAAAGAAGCCAAACTCACCTACTCTCTGTTGAGTAGTTTGGTATGTGCTGGACTATATTGAATTATATCCTGCCATGACTAAGATCTCTCTGCTTCTCAAGACATCTTACAGGGGCTGCTGAAGATTTCCTGAGAAAAGCAGTTTGCTGCCTCAGAGAATGTGAATGAGTGGCAATACAGCTGTAATAAAAAGACTTAAATTTATCCTTGCCTGGAAACAAGATCTTAATGAAATGGCTGCAGCCAGCATGACATAGCGCTATGATTGTGATGAGGATGCAGAAAGGGGCCTCACATCTGTTAGTCACACTAGCATGAACTGTAAGCACTGTGCAAGTAAGCACCTGTCTTCTATTTTATTAATTTCTCCAATTTAGTTTGGCAAGATTAATAAAAGATCTGGTACTTGCAAAGACTGTGGAAATTGTTTACAATAGACAGTACAGAGAGGAAGGCATTCATATATTTTTTGGGGGGAATAACATGTGCCATTCTGCTGTTCCATGTTCAGGAAGGATGAACTAAAACTAGAGCAGGTGCAGGGAAAGGCTGTGAGGTTGATCACAGGAGTGGATGGCACATTAGAAGAGGCCATAAAAGCTAAATAAATTCACATCTCTTTAAATATGTGGGAGAGGAAAATACAGTTAGACTGGAAATCAGTGTAGGCATGAGAACATATGGTGTGAACTAAGCTAAAATAAATTACAGTAAGATTTTTAAAACCACCTAACCTTCGAGTATGGGGTGTGAGAATGGAAGTCTTAACTTCACTCAGGACTGATGAATTTAAGAAAGAAACACTTTGACATTGAGATGATGACAACCTTGAGATTGAATTGATTCTTTTCTGTCCTGTTCCCATGTGGCTTTTATAGGAAGATGCAGTAACAAAAATGTTAACAAAATCTCAGTTTTTGAATTCACAGAATAGTTGAGGTTGGAAGGAACCTCTAGGGATAATCTAGTTCAATCCCTGCTCAAGCAGGGTCAGTTATGACAGGTTGCTTAGGGCTGTGTCCAGTGAGTGTTTTGAGTATGTCCAAGGGTGGAGACTCTCTTGACAACCTGGTCCATAGTTTGATCACCCACACAAAGTAAAAAATAGGGGTTTGTGTTTAAATGGAATTTTATGTGTGCTCATTTCCTCCTATTCTGTCACTGGATACTACTGAGAAGAGTCTGGTTCCCTCCTTTTTGTTCCCTCCTCTCTGGTGTTTATACACATGGATAGGATCTACCCGAGCCTTTTCTTCTCTGGGCTGAACACTTGCAGCTATCTCAAGCCTTTACTGTCAGATGTTCCAGTCTCTTAATCACCTAAGTTGCCCTTTGCTGGACTGACTCCAGTAAGTGTCTTGCGGTGGGGCATGGGGAGCTGTGCTGGTTTTGGCTGGGGTAGAGTTAATTTTCTTCATAGTAGCCGGTATGGACTGTGTTTTGGATTTGTGCTGGAAACAGCATTGATGATACAGGGACATTTTAGTTACAGCTGAGCGGTGCTGACACAGAGCCAAGGCCCTTTCTGCTTCTCTCACCGCCCTACCAGCCAGCAGGCTGGGGGTGCACAAGGAGTTGGGAGGGAACACATCTGGGACAGCTGACCCCCAATGACCAAAGAGATATTTCATACCTATAGTGTCATGCTCAGCATTAAAGCTGAGGGGAAAAGGAGAAAGGCAGGGAAGTTTGAAGTGATGGTCAGGTTAACTGTTGTGTGTGATGGCACCCTGCTTTCCTGAACATGGCTGAACACCTGCCTGCCCATGGGAAGTGGTGAATGAATTCTTTGTTTTGCTTTGTTTGCATGTGTGGCTATTGCTTTCCCTATTAAACTGTCTTGATCTCAACCCACAAGTTTTCTCATTTTTACTCTCCTAATTTTCTTCCCCATTCCACTGGAAGGAAATGAACAAATGGCTGTGTGATGCTTAGTTGCAGGCTGGGCTTATTCTAGGAGAGAAGCCCAGCAGTGGACTCAGCACTCCAGCTGTGTATCACCAGGGCCGAATACATGGGAAGGCAGGTGCCTTCACCTGTTGGCAGTGCTGCTCCGAATGCAGTCCAGGGGGCTCTTTGCCCTCTTTGCTGCAAGGGCACACTGCTGGCTCATGGTTAATGTATTGGTTGGAAAGACCCCAAGGTCCTTTTCTCCAGGACTGCTTTCCAACCAGTCAGCTCCTAGCCTGTACTGGAGCCTGGGATTATTAAGGTCCATGTGCAGGACTTTGCCCTTCCCTCCGTTGAACTTCATGCGGTTTTTCTCTTCTTGTTTCTTCTTCCTGTCAGGGTTGCTGTGGAAAGCAGTGCATGCTCTCCAGGTTTGTGTTATCTGTGAACTTGCTGAGGATGCACTCTGTCCCTTCTCACAAGTTATTAATGAGAGTGTTAGACAGTACTGTCCCCAGTACTGATCTCTGGGGACACCACTAGTGTCTTGCCTCCAGCTGGGCATCATGCCAGCCTCTCAGCTTGGCCATTCTTGTTTTCAGTCCACCTCACTATCCACTGATATGACCAATATAGTGTCAGTTTGTCTGTGAGGATGGTAAAGAGAGACAGTGGCAAGGGCCTTACTAAAGTTAAGATTGCAAAGAGTTTCAAGAAGTTGTCAACAAATGGCTCTTAGTAGCACAAAGTAGAATAACATATGGAAATTAGTGAATGTAGGAGAGATGTGGCAACCAGAAATAAAACTGTGTTAAGGATAAAAGTAAAGATGCTTATGTTTTTTAGAGCAAGAAACTGATTACAGAAATTATCTAGTATATTTTACTCAACCGCTTGCACACCAACAGCTGTTGCCTTTAAAGTTGTTGATATAAAAAGATACAAAATAGAATTAATTAATAAAATTATGCATTACACTTGCAACAAATTACTTTCAGTGTATTGAGAAAGTTGATCACTGTTATTGGTATTAGACTGTTTCCAACAGTTGAGTGTGTTGAAAAATAAAAAGTCAATGCCCTTTTCCCAGATATTTTTTCTATGTTGTCAATGCTGTCACCACAAAAGAATGCTCTATGTGTCCACTGGATAAAGCTGACTTTTGGAAACAGGATTCCTGGGTATTTGAATTACAGGAAGAGAAAGCACATGATAAAAGGGAATGATTGTAGTCAGAGGTCAGAGGAACTAGACCAATAATGCAGAGTTATATTTGATTCTGGGGGCAGTTCTAAAAAAGCCTTAGAGTATGAGTGTCCTGTACTCCTGTATTAACTGCATCTGCCAATGGCACTAAAGTCAGATTTCCAGGTTTAAGTGTTTAAGCATATGGTTATGCCTGTATGAAAAAGCAACAGTGATGGTAATCAAGAGAACACCAAGTAAAGAGGCATCTTAATTAAAGAGCATGTAATTATACTACAGTAATAATATTTCATCCTTTACTGTCAGAATTTGTGTGGATCAAAGTTAGTAGATGATCCAAAATTTATAAGTTTTATCAAAGTATTTTATTTAAAAAGCAAATTAAAGCTTGGAATTTTAGAAAACCTGGTGCTGCCTGTTTCAAGTGCCATGCTACAAGACATGAGCAGGTGTTAACAACACTGTTCATCTTTCCAAAGCAAAACTGAGGCACAGCTGTATTCAGCATGTAATTTTAAAACAGGCTTTCTGTATAATTTGAATAATATTTCAAGCTTATCCCATGATATTTTAGGAACAGCTTCTCAATTGTCTTTATGTTTTCTTTATTTAACATGTGCCGTTTTAGTGAAGTTTACATAGATACTGTTTTTAACACTAGAGGACAATTTTAGTAGTTCTCAGTCATACAAACCATTCTTTAGTAAAAATAAGTCCTTCCAGCTGACGTACCTAATGGTGGAAGAAAAGGTAGTCTCAGACACTCTTTCTAAGAGGAAAAAACCCCAAACTTACAAATACGATTCAGGTTGTTTGATGTCTTGAAGCCTAAACAGGCTTTTAGTTGACAGTAGTGCAGATATGTATTACAACATCCTGTTCCCTGAAAAGCTTAAAACAAGAGTGGAACCCTGTAGACTCTGAGAAAGCTTAAGGTCTACACTCACAGAATAGGACACAAAACATTAATTAAGCCAGAATTAACCCTTAGCCTGGATCATTCACCAGAGGCATAAATGAGAAGTGATAATACACCATCACTATCCCAGAAATGCCTCTAATTAAGAATAAAAAAATTAAAAGAGATAATTACCCAAAAGATAAGCTTAGCTTTGATTGTCAAAATTTAAATAACTAGAGCTGTCTACTCAATGCAATGCTAGTAGGACTTAGGGATTCTGCATGTACTATTCAACAGGAAAACATCCACCAAGATTTACTCAAGCCATCACTAGACTCTCAGCTCCAGGCCAGAAAATGTGCTGAAGGGCATTGGTTTTCTCAGTCTCATATTAACCTGCAGCTCCTTGGTTTGTGCTCTAAACAGTATTTCAGAGGATGTGGAGCTTTAAAGTAACATTGACACCAAGAATTCTTCTAAGCAGCCTTCTCCCATCCATCCTACATTTCCTATTTGGACTTTATTAAGGTCTTAATGGGAAACCTACATCCTGCGGACAAAATAAAAGTTATAGGCTATTTCTAATTTAATATACTAGTCATTGATAACATTCAGGTGATAAATTTTCAGTATGAGTTATGGACCTTGGGAATGTTATTTTTACATTGCTCTGATTTAATTCTACTGTACTGAGAAATTCTGTTAATTCTTTCGTTAGTACCCCCTGTTTTAGCTGGCCCATAGCTGCTCTAGGTAGCCCCTAGCTACACCTGGCTGAAGCGAGGTCTTAGCAGTTATTCTAAAACCTGAGCATACGTCCTACAGAGAGTGGTTAGAACAGTGCTTTTCAGAACTGACCTGTTGGTGGGGCTTAGGTAAAACCATCAACAGCTGGTATTGCAAAAAGATTTGTCTATAGCAGTTACCTGAATAAGTCCTTCTGAGTACAGAGATTTAAAAAGCCTGTAGACCAGATTCTCACTGGCGTAGGTGCTTATCAGAAATACCTCCTCACAACAGTGTTGAAGTGGGAAGAATAAGTATGTGGGAAGAATATCCTTTTCTGTTGCTCTAAACAACACAGAAATTGAATAGCCACATTTTTTCAACCAGACTTACCAAAGCTCAAAGATTTGAAGAGTCAGAGAGCTGGCCTACACTTAGCTTTGACAATATTTTTATCTGGTCTACATGACTGTGCAGTAACTGCTTTTTAAAGAAAAACCATTTCAGTGAAGGCACAAATATTACTGAGTGCGTGTGCATCTTTAACAGTTCCTTAATAGCTGGATGTCTTAACTCACGTCAGGATGAGCCAGTCCTATAACCATGGCTATAGGCCTATAACCATGAAAGTCAGGAGCAAAATTCTCTCTAACTTGTAAAATGGGGTAGTTAAAGAGGATTTCTGAAAGGTTTTAGATAATAAACATGATTCAATTTACATTTTAAGCATAATGTTTCCATAAAAGTATTTCCTAGGGCCTTCACAAATGTTTGCTTAAAAAGCTATACCAACAGATATTGACTCGTAGGATTATAAAACTTCCTTCAAAATTCTAGTTTGCTACTACTTGAAACTTGGAGAGAAACTGAAAGTCTATTTTCTTCTGCTGAATCCACCCAAAGAACTAAGACTTGCAGAAGGTAATTTGTATCCAGTAAATTTCCTTATGAAGTTTGAATTATCCTTTTAAATACAGAATTGATTTTCCAGGAACTCTGACTACTGAGTATATTGTTACCTTCAGAAATTTAATATGTGTCAATGGCAGTTTGGTGAGTGACACTTACGTTTCCTCACCAGTTAATGAATGTCTTCAATGCAATCATAAGGTCCAGCCTAGTTTTTGACAAGCTTTCCATCTTATTTTTAGCCTCAGCTTAAGCACCATGGAAATATGTTCCTTTAGATTTTCTTCCAAAATGCGCAGAATTTCTTTTGCCATGTTATGAATATGGATTCCTGAAACGTCTTTCTGCCTTAGAGGTGGGAGACTGTAGTTTCCCTAAGTCAGCAGTTGTTTTCACATCTCTTTTTTTCTCGTAATGGTCTTGATCAACTTGATTTAGTTACTGATGGGATTAAGTCAGAGCAGATTTGGGAAGGTGAGAGCCTTCCTGGGTTTCGAATCCTGTCCAGAGAAGTCTATGTGGAGTTTATTGCAGTGGGAATCATTAACTGTAACTCAGCTGGATGGAACCATTTTGCTATTGAATGTACCTGTCTGGTGTCAGTTTTATAGGGTACAAGTGGTTCTCATTAATCTGTATTAATACCAGTTGTAAATGCTGTGTAGTGTTTATCACAGAGACCAACTGATTAATTTTGCTCATGTGGCTTGCAAGGTCATCTTTTCTGTGACATTGGTACAATATCTCTGCTGGAAATGATGGAGTTTTGTTACATTTTTACTTGCATCCTGGTATAGGCATAAGAAAGGGGATCTATAATCGTGTAGCTTATTTCTCTCTGCGTACAACTTCCATTGCTACTGTAAGGCAGGCATTGGCTCTTCTGTTATTTCAACGGAGCCCATTTTTTAGTCTCTATATACCATCACACTATTTGGCTGCTGCCATGTAGTCCTTTGGGTAATCTGCTTAATCATCGATCCTGTGCATCATCTCTCTCATTCTCTGCTGATGGACTGAAGACGATCTGTTACAGTGTTACCTTTGACTGAAAGTTTGCTTTGTTAGTTTGTTTTGCTGTAGATATCTTCCTATGAATATGTTAAAAACTGTGTGACCTAGATTGTTACAAGTTCTTCAATGTACTATAGTATCTGCAGGAAGGATTCCAAGGGCGACTGTAGCTTCCTTTTGCTGACTTATTGGTTCTACAGCATTTATATCTTCTCTCCCACCTTTTCATTAATAAAGTCCTTAATAAACTAAAAAAATTAAAATACTTTCTAATGTTTATCTTTTCTCTTGAATATAGAAGAAGCTCAAGACACAAAACATTTCTGATAAGTTAAATGTTGAACATTAAATGTGCTGGGAAAATGGCAAATCAGATGCCTTATCTGAACCTGTTTTATGGTTCAGCACCAGATTATGCTTAGTCTATTTTCTCTTTCTTTTTCTTTGGACAGACTTTCAAACCCTCATAAAAAGTTGAATCAGAATAAGTGTGTTCCCACAAAGTTCCTTATTCAATGGATTGGTAAACAGCAATAAAAACATATTTTCAGGGAACTTGCAAATAACCTGAACCACCACCTTGTTTTCCATCAAGGTAGTTTTATTGTTGGGACTGCAGAAGTCAAAATCCTAATGTGAAACATAAACAGTGACTTACTGTTTTTGCTAGCACATTATATCTGTCCTTTTGATTTGTACTAAAGCACAGCCTGTAAAGCTACTTCAGCAGAGTGTCTGCTGGGTGTACATGCTGGAATAGTAAGCCTGTAACAGACGTAGCAGCGTATGAAGCCTCACAGACTTCTCAAGTAAGTCCACATATATGGAGTATCTCATTAGGCAGTTCCAGATATTTACAGCCTCGAATTTACAAGGTTCAGTACAGATGATGGTGTAAATTGACATGGTGACTAGTACTGAAAACAGTTATGAAGATAACTAGTGTCACCTTGTTGTTTGGAAAATGTTAATCCATCCATTTAATACTGGAATCTGACAGAGAGTCTGAAAGACAGTGGAAATCCATGGCCTTTTCTGCATGAGATCTAGCTGGCAAACAGACTGCTGGCATAGTGCAGAAGCAAGTTCTTTTGGCAGAATGCACTCACATTTAATTGCTTCTGTTGGCAATATATTTTTTCATGGCTTCAGATTGTATTGGCAAAATATATGCAACATGTAAGAGGATCTTGGTAACTGTGCCTGTAGTGCTGTGCAGTACTCATCTTGAAGCCAAATGTGCTAACTATTCATTCTGCCCTTGTTAGGGGGTTGTTATTGCTGAAGCTGGAGGCATGTGAAAGCAGCCAATTCTCAGCAGGAAAAACATTGGGTAGTGCTGGAATTTTAAAGGTCATTCAAGAGTGGCCTCACTGCTTTGTGGATAGGCTGTGGGCCTGGCTAATTCTGTTGTCTGTGCAGATAAGATGGTTCCTTGTTTTTAAGATAGCTGTGTCATCACTTGCTGTGAAGGGTGATGAGGTTTGTGGGCAGTCTGAGATGTCTATGGGTAGACCCAACTATATTAACCTGCCATTATTTGGCATATAACTAGGTGAGACTGCTTCTGAATATTGAATACTGAATATTCTTCAAGAAGTATGGAACTCCACATTAAAGCCACAGAAACTTCTTCCTCAAGGCTGTATTTAGCATTCTTCACATTTTCACATTCCCATCATGGAATCATAAAGTTATTTTGGTTGGAAGGGATCTCTGGAAGGTTGTCCCCTTGCACAGAGCAGGTTCAAAAGGATCAGGTTGCTCAGATCCCTATCCAGTTAGGTGTCCTCCAAGTCTTCTCCTATAAAGACTGGAAAAACACTGTTCTTCCATTCTGTCTATGTACATCATGTGCTTCATCTCCCAGTCAACTTGGTAAGTGGCTTTCCTCTGAACTCCCTCCAGCACATCGATGTCTTTCTTGTGATGAGGAGCCACAAATTAACATGGTACGCCAAGCTGTCTATAAAATAGTGAAGCTGTACTGATATTTGGAGTAGTTTTGTCTCTTGTAGGATGGACAAGACTTTGTTCTATAAGCAGAGCCAAGAAGCCCAAAATGAGTGAACACCAAAGAATAACAATGTCTAGAGAGAAGCCTGGTTTTCTACTGCTGAAATGGTTCTGATGGTGACTGCCACATGTTGTATAGTACATGACTTCTGCAACTATTATGTCCTTTGTGGACTCATTCATGTGGATAAATAAGGTGTTAGTTCTACCTGTTGAAGTCAGAGATGTGTCAGTTCCATCTGCCATGTGTACCAGTTGTTTGAGGGAGCATGAAAGAGAGCATTGCCATGGTATGCACTATCCAGACAGTGATTGTTTTTGTTTTCACACATGAAGAAATTTTTTTTGCAACTAATTTTGGGGAATTTCCATCAAGTCAAGGACAACATACAGCTGTATTTTCAGAAATCAAACTGTTATCAAGATTAACTTACAATATGGGCAGTGCTTGCCTTGACATCTATAGCTGCTACTGAGTAGGAAGATTCATAGCAAATCTTCTCCACTGATGTTCAATACTGCTATACAATGGAATGAGGAAGATGATGTAGGTCTTCAATTAAAGAAGATTATTTTTCATGCTGTGTTGTAGATTCTGGGTTGCTAGCATTTTGATTTTTGATTATAAGAATACAGCTTAGTATCCTTTTTTTTCCCCCTTTGAAATTTGTAGCATATATTCTTGCAGGTTTCACTCTTTCTGTTTTTATTATAAGACTCTGCAATTGAAGGGTTATTATGTTCCCAATATAGAAAAAAAGAGCTTCTCTGATCTATTTCTTTCCTGTTTGCCATGTAGAGTATTCTATATGGTAAGGTGTACCCTTCAGATCTATACAGTCCATACAGTAGGATCTGATAGCTTAGAAATCCTAGAATAGCCTTGAATATCTGTCATTCCATTGTCCATCATGGTCTGGAAGTGATGGAAACTGTAGCCAGCTGTAACAAAAAGTTTCTGAGAGTACTGTATGTATGCCACAGGCTTAGTTGTGGGATTCATCTTACTAAACATACAATTCTTCATCTGCACTTCATTTATTGTGTGTGGAGGGAAAGAGACCTTGTTTTTTTTGATTTTGAGGTACAATTTTTCTCATCCCAGTGCCACTGTCTAAAATAAACCAGATGAATCACTTGTTAAATGCTTGTTTTCTCCATTGATTTTAAAGGGACCCTGAGATGACTCTTTTAGCTCTAAAAACCTGTGCCATAGCTGACTAAAGCTGGCTGCAATAGGTTTCTTCTTATTGTAATAACAGCAGGCCAAGAGAGAACTTAGGTTGCTCGAGGGAACAGTTTTAACTTTCCCAGTTTTTGGCACACTTTGTTCTCTGGGGCGTTCCAAGCAGAGCAGGAAGGTACAGAATTCTGCTGGCTGGTTTTCTTCCTGGTTTAGAGTTCTTTGTTTTCTAATGATTGTTCCAGAATAAAGGGTCAAACTTACGTTTTCAGTGTTTCAACCTATCTTCCTGCATAAAGTTTTTTGAGCTTCTTAGGGAAGTAGTCTTCATGCTGTCGGATGCACTGTGGATATTTTTGGAGACTATGCAACTGGCTGATCATCTCTGTTTCCAGGATTTGAACAGCCACACTGTACCTCATTAGTTCCTGAAGCAATTAATTTCATTTCTTGAAGACATCTTTTATGCTTTTTCTATTTCCTTTGAATGGTTGTGCTCAAAGAGCTGTGGTCAATAGCTCAATGTCCAAGTGGAGACCAGTGACATTCCTCAGAGATTGTTATTGCGACTGGTGCAGTTTAACATCTTTATCAGTGACATGGACAGTGGAATTGAGTGCACCCACAGCAAGCTCACCAATGACACTGAGCTGTGTGGTGCCGACAGGCTGGAGGGAAGGGATGCCAGCCAGAGGGAACCTGGACAGGCCTGAGAGGTGGGACCATCTGAACCATCTGAAATTATCTGTTTCTGTAGTCATTCACTGTAGTTCATGCCAGGCAGTTTGTATCTGTAGATGAATGCCATTTTTAGCAGAAAATTAAGGAAGCCACCTGTCTACACTGAGTCCTGGTTTTCTCATGACATTACCTTTTCTCAATTCTGGCAACCACAAGAAAGTACCATATCTTACTACAAAGATGTTTGCATAGCAATCCCATTATGACTCTCTCTTACATAGAAATACTTATATTAGCCTTATATTAATTAACACCTGTCAAATAGTCCAGTCAGTATAGATTCAGCAGCAAACAATTCAGCACAGACTGACTTTTTGAATTTGCTTTTCAGGCAGGCTTTGTGGTCTGTGCCAAGCTCTGTAGTTTCGGTGCTATGCTTCTTTCAGGCTACCTGTTTAAGTACCTCATATGACACAGTCATGCCTTGCTGGACACATAGGCATGCCCTATTAGACTGTGTAGCACCAAGCAGAATGACTTTTTCTCATGGTCACAGTCTTTTACTGTAACTCTGAGGTACTTAATATAAGTGGCATATTTTACAATTTTTTATGTCCTAAATTTTATGGAAGGAAGTCCAAGTTCCAATTGCATACACTGGATGAAGACTGAAAGAAATTTTGAATGTATCAGCAAAGTAATATCATTAACATTAGTGATTAGAAACAACAGGTTGGAATGAAGTCTTGAGGTATGTGTATAGAACTGGTGGCTGCTTTAAAATAAGTCAGCTATTAACTGGAAGTCTGGGCACTCATTGAATTTCTTGCCACTAGCAATGTACTTTCTAAAGAGATCTGAATATACTATTTTTTCTTTGGAATTGTAAAATTGCTTGTGTTCAGAAGGGAAGCGCTAAATTAACAGTATTGAAAGCTTCACAACCAAAAGTTTAATAGCTGCTAAAGTTAGACTAGTAGTCTAACTAACTGGCTAGGATGGCCTTATGAATTTTGAAAGTCTCTTGATGACTTCTACACTTAATCCTGTTTTCTGAACTGAGTGCTGGGACATAACTGAATAATTTATTAGAATACCCTCAAACACTGTTGAGGCTTTCACACTGAACATTTACAGATACAAAGAACTAAAAATATTCAGGTGTCATGATAAAGCATAAGATGCAAAAGCTATCAGCACCATGAATTTATGAGCTGAAACATTTCCAAGTTGCTGTTGCAACAGAAAGTGGTTTCAGCTTAACTATTATTTTTTGGACATAGTAATAATACACTCATTTTCATAGCCTTACTTGGATTCATGAGTTACTTGAATCTGAGTGTTAATGAGAGTAATCAAAGCAACATTTCCTTTAAAAATAATTTCTAACAGAAGGGCTGAATTGCCCTCAGGAGGTGTCATTCCTCATAGGCATCTGTTTTATGATAGGAGAAATTACCTTATTTAATTTACAGAACTTCTTCCCTTATTACAGAGTTCCTATACAGCTGGTGAGAATGGGCACCTAACTTCCATCTAGTTAGACAGATTCTATGGGACAGATGGATCCTACCCAGCCCATAGTAGTTAAAGTAATATTTTTTTACAGTAAGAAATTCTAAGTAGCCACTGTAGACATTTCAGTGTCCTCTCAAAAAAGGGAAGATCACTATTTCTTAGGGCAAGATTTTTCAAAGTATTCAAATATAGGTGTTTTGAAGATATCTACAGGAAATAAACAGTGGGAAATGTAAGCCTTTACATTAGGCATATTGTGTGGAATATAGGTGGGGAGGAGTCCCATTCCCTGTAAGTTTCATCCAATTTAAAGGCTCCCCTGTATTCTGTCAAAGCATTCCTGCAGGATATTTTCCAAAGGGAATGGGCCATATTATTGGAGAAATTTAGACTTTGACTTCTACCTGCTTCTGATCCCATTCTAATAGTATATTTTCATTTGTTGGCCTGCCAGCACCTAGGGGCTTCCATATCAATGAGAGGAACAATGACTACTATCTCTTCTCTTTGTTTCACTAACACAAAACCAAACGCATGAAGTCAAGTTTTGGTCTCACTGAATGCATAGAAAAACTGCCATGGATTTTAGTGGCATTAAGATTTCACCACTGGTATGTTTATGAACTTTCTTTTCTTTGCACTTTGGCCCTGCTGTGTTTTTGGGGTTTTCTTGAGAACAAGGGGAAGTGGTTAGCCTTTTGTTTAAGCCAATAAATCTGAGTAGGGTTTTTTGGTAACTTGAATTAAGGCACTTCTTGAGGTTGCTGCTGTAATATGTAATAATACAGTCTAAGAAAGTACCAGCCTACAGTTATTTACTGTACCATGTTTCACACATGTAGCAGGAGTCTAGAGGCAACAGACAGTTATTCTGACAGGTGATTTGACAACAAACTATTAAAACTGTCATTCTGGCCTTACCAGACCACAGGACTGATGGAGCAGAAATTGTTTCCCTTGCTGTTAATTCTCTAAAACTGTCAACACTGTTGGAAACTCTGCTGATGTTTGGGGGACCACTGTCAACTTCAATCATTTGTGTGTCAACGTATTTTATTTGCCACTGTAAACTGACTGTTGGTGGCTTTGCAGGAGGAGTTAAAAGAGCTGTAAATCCCACTCCCCTTCCCTGCCATTACCACCACCCAGTGTGGTGTGCACTCCTCATTGCATGATGAGACAAGGTCTCGTGGCTGTATGGAGCATACCAATACATGAATCATGCATATCCAGTGCTGGTTATCATTGTAAACTAAAATGACTGATTGAGACTTTGGGATTGGAATGTGTACGCAAAGGTGAGGGGAAAAAGCAAAATAAACCTGAGTTGTGTTTAGGCATTTCATAATGTTTCCATTATGAACAGGAAGAGGTAAAAATTAATTATAGAAATCGAAGTCTCATGTTTGGAAGGTATGCTCTGCAGGCAGAGCTTGTTGACTTAATCAGATGAAATTCCTGCAGAAAGCCTTTTCCTTTGCCAGTGAAATAAGTTTAATAGCCTTTCAGGCTAAAACAAATTTTAAGGATTTGTAACAACAATGCTGTGGTTCTACAGAGACAACATGTCCATAAATTGAAACTGGTTATCTGATTGTCCCCATTTGTCTGACCTAGTTTCTACTTGCATTCTGTAAGCAACCACAAGAAGAAAATTTGGGGATGACAGAAGGGACAGTCAGAGGAGCAGATAAGAAAGACAGAATGTTAAGTAGTTTTTACATGTTTTGCATCTCATAATTTATAACCAAAAGAAAATATGAAAGGTGGAATGATGAAAGAATACTAGTGTCTGATTAAACATAAGCCCAGAAGAGTGATTTCTTTCTCTTGGCTATCACCCATGACTGATGTGGAGGTGGCTGTCTCTGAAGAGTCATTGTAAGGATCTCACTGCTCTTTATCTTCTGGAAATGGATGAAAAAAATAGCCTGTGTTCTGAGAAAAACTTCTTTCTCAGGTGTACATGTTCACCTTGCCAAATGTTGCTATCCCCCAAACCAGGATGGCACAATGTGTGTTAGCATGCCAGTCATCCCAGTCAACAGAGTGTCTCACAGGGCTGGTTTTGTTTGTCTATCAGAAGGTGAGGCAGAGCAGCTAAAGCATATGTTTCCACACTGCTCTATGCACCTGACATTCCCTTTTTTGGCCTCACTGATTGTGTAGCTGAAGCTGGAGCCTGTGTAGCTTATGCTACTCAGTTACAGTACTACAGTTCTACAGCTTGCAGCCATAACAAAATCTTACTAGGTGTTGGTTTGGAACATTTGGGATAGGAAATATGCTGATAAGTAAGTTTTTGAAATTGCTGCTCTTTCTCATGAAGGCAGGATATCTGTTTTACTCAGAAGCTGAAAGCTAAAAGAAAGCACTGGACTCTTTCTATTGAATTGAGAACTCAAGCCACTTTTTTCTTAGTTTACAGTTTTTTTCCTGTGCTTTGCAATTCCTTATGGCAAATATCCATGGCAAGTTGTTAACCTGTTACGAAAACTATTAAAAGTCTTACTGAGGCTAAGAAATTTACTACTAATACTAAAACAGTCCAGTTTGCAGCACTGCCAACACAATCCACATCCTGATCTGCCCTGGCTTTTGATACTCAGGAAAATTATTAACTTGTAAACGTGTATAGTTTTCCTCATGAATGAATTCTGCAAGAAGTACATATGTAAGTACAGCTTCAGTGTGTAGACAAGGCAAATACAGAAATGTTCAAAAGCATCATTGTGTTCTCCAAAATATTTATAGGTCAGGCAAGTAAAGTTATGAAAAAGGTGTATTCCAACAAATCTATGTGTAAAGGGAGCCCAAGATGTCAGTGAGAGCTGGGTGCTTGGATCTGGTACAGTACATAGCATTTAGTTATGAAATAACTGGGCAATAAGACAGTGACCACGTGAACACAGTAATTTTAACACTCGGCAGTGCTTATGTGATGACTGACCTCTTGCCAGAGCTAAACACGAGAGCTGTGCCATTCAGCTCAGGAGCAGAAGTTCTTGTTCTCTCTGGATTTCCAAGGAAGAAAAGGTGTTTGCACACTATGAAGACTAGAGTGCCACTCAGCTTCCCTGTCTCCCTGAGGGCTGCTGTGCTCTGCCCTGTCTCAGCCATCCTTTCCTCTTCCTTCCTTACCTACCCAATGGACACATATCTTTGCTGGTGAACATGGAGACAACTCTAGTTCTCAGCAGCTCTTTCTAAAGTAGCATAAAGCCTGGCTTACTGTAAGTAAAATATTAATGGACAGTATTTTTCTTCAAAGCATTCTCTTACTTTGCTATTTGCACTGCTATTGCATCTTAACTATGTGAGGGATTATAAACACAGCTTTGCTAGCTTTCTCAGCTTTGCCAGTGGAGTAGGTGATAATATGGCAGCTTTCACAAGCAACTTGCATGAAATCTTTAAAAATGTAAACTTAAGGCTAGAGAAAGCCTAAAGAGGGAAGAAAGGGCAGTAGGGCAGGGAAAGTGGGAAGTGATGAAGACTTCCACCTCCTAGAATGTGTAAGAGCTGAGATAATCTGAGACCATTAGCATATAACTTTTTTATAGGACCTTTCTATAACTAGTTATTGCTTTTATTCTAGCCTACAGCTGTAAAACTATAAACAGTACTGTTGGAGTAATGTCAAGGAGACCAAGTACCAGCTTTTGTCAGAAACAATAAGAAAAAAATGATGGAAAAGAAGAAGTCCCCTCTCATGCTAAAAGCATAGGATCAGTCACAGACAACCTCTGTGGTGGAAATGGCAAGGTTTTATAGGCAGGAATGGAAGTAGTGGGAGCCAGGCTCTGAAATCTGGGCACTGGTCTTTCCATTAACTGCTCATGTATGAAACGTACTTGGCAAAATCCCACCAGGAGAGTTTATAGCCTCTTTTCACTTATCCTTTTTCTTCTTCCTTATGTAGGACCAAGTGAGAAAAAGTCTGATCTCTGATTCTGCCCTGCTTTTCCCTTTGTGAGAGGAAAGCAATTAAGTCTATCTTAACTAAAGGAACAAAGTTTTGTTATTCTTTTTAATCCAGGCTTGTGGATGAGTCTAATTCAAGCCACAAAAGAACACAAAGATACACTGCCTGATAGAGAATGATCAACACTGACTTCTACACGTCATATCTATGTGCTTATTTCTCTGTGGTTGCTGATTCATTCAATGCTACTCTACAGCACAGGCAATACCTCAGCTGTGTTAACTGAGTTCACAGCAGCTTTCCAGCAAAACCTACTGAAGTCTCGTGCTAATCAGCAGAGGTTGGCTGCTGATGTCATTTGCACTGTTCCTTAGCAAAGGTACTGAAGGTCATCATTTTGTGCAAACCTTAGTGTTGGCAGACAGTCAAAATATACTAAGAGTTGCTTTGGCAAACTAAGTTGGGCTTCCAGAAATGCCTTTTTATAAGGTCCTTCTGATGTGTATGGACTGTCTGTCATCAGTGGGATATTCAGGATGAGCATTTTGATAAGGGCCTTAAAGAAAATTTTCTTCAGTAGGGTCTTCTTTTTAAAGCCTCTCTTTGAGTTCATAGGGAACCCAGCTGTTTATACTAGTGTCCAGCAACTGCTGCCAAGTTTTTGTTGATCTAATCTAAGAAAAAAGGAGCATTAGGTCAAATGCTCATGTTACAGCACTGTAGAAAAAATATTTATGAAGGCTTTATGAAAGAGATTTAATCCACGGTTTCTTTTTTTTAAAAAAAATAGAATTTACAACCTAATGACATAGGCTGTCCCTTCAAACTTGACTCCTGTTGCGGCTGATGCAGTCCTGTGCATCTTGACAGTGACTGAGTGGCTGAATCTCCATCAGTTGAAATGATTTGCTGTATTAATGATTTCATCCTTAAGCATTCTTTCACCATATGAATTCTACACTGGTTTTTTTGTCAATAAATTAAGCCATATGGTGATTTAGCCACATCCCTGTTAGTAGATCCTAAAGCAGTCTTAGAGCACAGATGTTTCACCACCAAACTTGCAGTGCCATGATTGAACTGTTTGCCTGCAGTGTTGATGGCTGGAGAAGGAGTGGCAAAGGAAGCCTGTCAGTAAACAAACTTTATTGTAGAAATCTTATCACAAGCATCACCATATAAAAGAAAATGTGACATTAAAATGCACATCTTAATTCACAAGGATTAATTAAAACTTTTTATAGTTCAAGCAGTATCAAATTTTGAGGAACAGCAACAAGCAATAGCCTGTTTAGCTGCAATTTCCAACCATGTAGTGCATGTTTCTGAGATAGAAGGAGTACCATGGTGATGCGCAGACTGACTTCGGTGCACGAGTGGCATGTGCAAACACTTGGACTCTATAGAAGTATCTGCTTGGGTCATGATGATCTCAGCTTTACTGGTCTCTAGAATGTGCAGCACTCCCAGTGACATTGGTGGAAGCTCCACATGTGCAGGAGAAAGATGGACTGGTCAGGCAGAGGACTAATGTGAGATGTAACAGACCTGCTCCAGTTTTCCTTCTTTGATTCTGAGTTGGTCATTTAGTCACTGAACCTTCACTGACTGCTGCCAATGTGAATTATGCCACTGACTGACACAGAGTGTGAAGTCTCCCATATTTCTGCCTATGCTATGCCCATGTGTACTGGAGTAGTGAGAAACCTGACACTGGTTTGGTTGCTCACCTATTTCCATGAAGCCATGTTGTTACCCACCTAGATACCTTTTGATGACTGTGTGTGGGTCTCCTAGGCTGTCTAAATCTTCTATCGTCTGCCTTTGCAATTCATGATATCTTAACTATCTTAAGAAGCGCTTAGCAGTTGTCTTGCAAGAAGGGCAAGAAGGGATAATTGTTGATGGCCAGCTAAGTGCAGCATGGTTACCCTGCCCATATGGTCTGGGCTTGTGTACATTGGACCCATGCTACGAGGAGTGTAGATCTGAGTCTCCTTTCCTCAGTGTTCCGTATATCTGCCTTATGTATGTGACTGAATTTGAAAGTTAAACCAAAACACAATTTTGAGCTCAAAATACTTTGTATGTATAATGTCTGTACTTCATTTCCCCAGCTCAAAAATTGGATGAAATAGGACACTGCTGCTATTTCACTCTTAGTTCACTTCAAATTAAAATGAAAGGCAAAAGTACTTGTGTATTACTGTGGCTGGTCTCATAAAAGTATCATACACGATTACACTGTAGTTTTGCTTCTTGTTCCTATAGCAACTCCCAGCCAAGAATCTCACAGCTCTTAACAAGTATTCCTGAATTAAGCCCATGAGGTAAGGGATGGTGATTATTCTTGTTT
>JAOXXN010000265.1:44314978-44368418 GCA_026770055.1 Myrmophylax atrothorax | reverse complement strand
AAGGTCACAAAGCAAATCTGTATCCAAGCCAAGGATAAAAGCTGATTCTGGTCTGTGCTTTAGCCCAGGCAGAAGACATTCACCATTCGAAGGGCTGTGCAAGTCTGAGGGGAAAGCCTTGTACATTCCAGCTCAGATTGCCTCACTGATCTCTTTGTCTATCTAAACTTCGCCCTTGCGAAAACATCATTTTATCCAGTCAGAGCAGGAGTAACATGATTTTGACAAGAGTTTTGCAAATTTTCTCTGGAGTTGCTACAGAGATATTGTATTATATAATGAAAAAAATGGAGTTTGGTGATAGACAACAACAAATAAAAGCACACTCTCCTGGGTTTCTTTTTGAATCACAAGAAGGGAAAAACTAAGCTCTTAAACCTTTTTGGTATCCAGCCTCTGCTCCTCCCTTTGTATGTCCTGCTTGCCAGTGCCAGAATATTGTGAACAGAGATAGTAGAGGAGAACAATAGCCACACCCTTTAATTCTATAATCCCATTGGATGCTGTTTGTAGGATGTAAGAGTGGAAAATAGCAAGTGTACTCTTAGGAGTGTTCTTTTCTAGTTTAAGCTAAATAGTATAAAATTCTTCCTTGCTTCCTTATCTCTTTAGGTCTGTAGGTGTCTGAACTAAGTCATGCTTCTCTTCTTCTAGATACCATTCCTTTCAGTTACTAGGTGGATGTTGGGCTGCTTGTTAGCTATATCCTTGTGGCCATGCCCTTTTTTTTTTTGTCTCTGACTGAACGTTTTACACTGCTTGGCGGCATGATATGCTGCTGTTTTCTCAAGATTGCTGGGTGCTATGGCTGTGTTAGAGTTCTGCTGAAGAAAAAGTCAGCTGGGTGAATGTCAGTAATTTAGTCAGTAAAAGTCTTGTGTGAGTTGAAGATCATGTTTAGCAACGTTTGCAAGTCTGACTGAAAAGTTCACAGAAGCACAGGAAGGAGGCTTATTGGACTGGCTTTATCACTTTGAAGGGGGCAAAGCAGTGGGTGGGTTAAGGACAGGAATGGGGAGGATCACAGCTACCCCCCCAAAGATAAAGCAGTCCTGGAGGTGTATAACCATATCTATATATTCCAGTTTGAATGAATATCCTATAATTTTCTCAGCTTCTCACAAGTCTCACATACATGAGCATTAAAATCAGTGAAATCCTGAAAGGATAAAGTGTAAGTGTCACATAAGGTCTGCTATCAATCTGCATTTTGATCACTGTGTTGAGTGACAGCTGCACCCCAGCTGTTGCTGTGCCCTCTGAGCTGGGCGGTCAGAGAGGGGCATGACTCAGTCTCAGTGTACAGTGCTACTTTTCAGTTTTTTCAGTTTACTTCTCAAACTTTTTAATAGCCTTTTCCTGAATTTTTTGTAGCAGTCAAACTTGCTTGAGAATGTGTATGTAGCCAAATGACTTATTATTACCTATCTTTACCTGGCATTATGAAGGATCACTTTGTACAGTGTTTCTGTTAGGTTCTGGGCTGAACTTTTCAGCTGATTTAGGCTAGCTGTAGATCCAGGTATGCTTATATTTTACAGATCAGAGAAAATGAAATGTGAGAAATGTAGCAATAAAACCTAGATGAAACTTTGACTCTCTGCTTGATAAACTCAGGCTAAAGCCATTAGTTCTTCCTTTCAAAAACTACATCCACATTATTCTCACAGAGATCTTTACAGCTGTGGCAATAAACATTAAAGTGGGAATACTTTAAAGAAGTGAAATTACTGGCTTTGCATTAAAAAGATCTATTGATCTTTTAGTGCACTGAGATTTTTGAGAGAAGATAGCTTCTTCTGTATATATCTAATTTTTGCTCTGCTTTCACAGTTTGAACATGAAACAACTCACTGTAATGACACTTGCAGGGAAGTTGTTTGCCTGCTCTCCTGCTGATTTTGAAGGAAGAAAATTCTGCTTGCTGCTGTGTCAGCCTGTTGCAGCTTGATGGGAGATGGGGTTTGTAGGAAGTGCTGAGTGGCAGCTCTTGATTCTATTGAATACACTGGGTCTGCGATCCATGATCTGTGGTTTCACTTCCTGGGAAATGCAGGTTTTCAGTGTTTCCCAAACTAACCCGAAATTTTCCCCAACATTTAGCAAGGCATATCAGTGAGGTAAAAGGCACCAAAGAAACCTTGTGTTGCATTTGGAAATTAAAGAATAAATGTCACAGACAGGACTCAACTAACTACATATCAGTGTGAAGTTATGAACCTCTTTGTATAGCCAGCACACCAGGGTTGATAAATCCAGTGGACAGAAAGGTTTTGCAGGTCCTGAGGGCTGGTCTTTGAGGAATTTTCCTGAATGTCAGTTGAGTTGTCACACAAACTCAGCTGCACTTTGACTGAAGCATTCTCTTCTGAACTCCTGTAGTCACAGAAGATCCTAGTGAGGTAAATGTACCCCTGTTATTCTTCTGCAGCCTTGATGATCAACCTAAGTACAGTATTAAACTTCCCTTGCTACTTACCAAATGCAGCCTAACTTTCTGATAATTGAAAGTGCTTTTCTGAAATGCATCCCTGAAGATAAATATCTCTTAAAGAAGTATAGAAGCCAGCTTATTAATAGAATTAATACAATAATAATAATTAATATAATTAAGTTCTCTGTTGTTGATCAGATTTACCTTGTTCTAGAATGATTCCTGAGATGAATTCCGAATTGTCATAGCAGCTTTAGTGCAAATATTTTATATCTGTAGTGAGTAGTTGTGAAACTTTATTAGTAATAATGAAGAATGTAAGCTTATCTCTAATTTATGTGGAGACTAAACCTGATAAATAAGATGAACATAAGAACAATGGTGGTTGTGGAATATACCACAGCTGCCCATCATACCTGATGTTATTTTTCCTGTTGTGGTAGAGCAGAGAATACGGTGGACTAACAGAACCTTTATAAAAGCTGAATGCATTAGACCCTCATCTTTCTTGCCTGGTACCTCCTCCGCACATAGTCTGATTTAAATGAACCTAATAGACATGTCTGAAGTGAAATACTGCTCAGGCAACACGTGGCCTTTAGAGAGAAACTAATGGAAGAAATTCTACACTCAGGCTGTCACTCACTCAGTTGTTGACACAACTGTTTGGGGATTGTGAACTGGATCAGGGAATCAGATAAGGTTAAAAATAATGCAAACGAAAAGGGATCAGGAGAAGGTACCAGCTTACTCCTGTGAAAGGGGGGAGGTTTTACATTTCTTCCCTGAGCTGAGCTGTGTTTTGCACTGGCACTCTCCTGCTCCTGGACAACAGCTTCAATATTTTTCAAACTCTTCTGTGAGCTTACTAGGTAGAGCAGCAGAAAACTATCCAAGCCTGTTTTTTACTCTGCCATTTTAGCACATTAAATTAGCTCAAAAAAGGGGCTCTTGAGTACCAGAGCTAGTAGGAGATAAACGGCAGAAGCATGACCTCCTGCTCATAGTTTCAGGGAGCTATTAGTTTAGTTTAGTGTACCTCTGGAAATCTTCTGCAAATAATTGTGTCATTGCATATGGGGTAGGAGAAAGCACCAGTGCTAAACAAAACAAGTGACTAACAGAGAGGGCAGAGAAGAATTTCGTTGCCAAAATCCTCTGTATCATGAAACTGAAGTGTCAGCAGGAGACAGAAGGGCAGCTCTTGTTGTTCTGTATCATCATGTAGAAATAGTGAGATAAAGGGCTTGAAGAAGCCTTAGTGGTGAGAACCTGAAGTGCTCTATTTAGAACTAGCTGTAGGACTTAGAAAGAAATGTAAACCTAAGTGTGAACTAGCAATATGAGATTGTAAAGTAAATGGAGAATTTTTTGCCTTTAAAAAGAAAGATAATTAGTGGAAAGATAAAATTTAGATTTGCTTGTAGGAGAATTCTCTATCTTATCATTCCCTAGAAAATATTTAATTTCTTATTTTGATTGCAAATTCAAGATAATATCACAGACTGGAGGCCAGACAGCCCTAGGTGGATGGTGGATTTCCTCTGCACACATTCAGCACATTGATGTTTTTCTTCTAGCTCTGATGATCTCTTTACTCCCTAGGGACCATCACCAATGGACCAGCTGTACTGTATTTGTAGTACTTCAGCAAACTTAATTTCTTTCCCATTGCAGTGGTGGCTGTTTAAGAGAAGCAAAATTATCACAGTACACTGAACTGAATTAGGAGTGTGTGAATGTAACTACAATTTTTTCAGTACTGGACACACAACCAATTGTCAGTAAGATGAAAGCATTAAACTCAGAGGTTTGCAAACACCACTTTAATAACTCAAATGTAGTGTCTAGCCTATGTCTGCTCAATGCTGCTCAAAGTGAACATGTAGCTTTAATCTGGTTCTCAAGGTCACAGGCTAAATAAGCTCACTACCACTTTTGACATTACCACAGCCCATTTATGTTTAGTATTTGTATGAGTGATTTCATGCGGAAGATAAAGACTGGATTTGTCTACAGGAGACATTAAACTTGTTCTATGGATAGAGGATGTCATTCCTCAGTTAGCTGTTTGCCATAGTATTAGTTTCAATTTATTTGCAATGTTCATTAAGGACAAATGCCAAAATGTGACCACAGTTTGCATGGAAGTCCACTGATGCACAGAAATTCCCCATGAGGACATGATGTGATGATACAGGGATGTTGATAGAAACACAGCTTTGTGGGAGTGCCCTGCTTTCCTGGCGATGCTAAAAGCCCTGTCAGAGTGGAACTATTACTCCTGATGCAGCTCAGCTCTTTGATCTGCTGCTTGGTGTAACCCCACAAAGACTTTCATTAGCACAACAGAATAGGGGCAGGGGGGAATATCTGTATTTGCTCAGTTTTGCCACTGAAGGTGTTTTGTCATTAGCTTACAGCCAGAGAACTGGAAATTTATCATTCTCCACCTTCAGCTCTCATCTATATGGGGAACCAGTTGTTCCTGTATGTGTTGCTCTTCAGTCTTTTTTTCAATTGTGCTGTGGCATCTGTGAGAGGCTGACTTTAAATTGGTCAGGGAAATGATTCAGGTTGAAAAGCCATTCCCATTCTGTATTTTAAATTCTGACAGTTCAATTGATATTGTATTAAACAACAGTCCTACACAGGTAGTTGCACAAATAAGAAGAAAAAACAGTTGGCCAAGGATAAGGGACACTGGAAAACTCTTCTATTGGTTCACTTGTGGGTGCAAACGTGAATAGAACTACCCTTTAAATGTAAACCAACTTAGTTTATTAAACAGTATGGTTTTGTAGGAAGGACAGTCCTGTGTTATACTTCTTTGTCTGTGAGACAGGTTTTAATCACTCACTGATGTTTGTGGAGAGGCTTGTACCAGTTTGCCTGTGTGGGTTTGAAACTGGCACTCTAATCATACTGATTGTACAAATTCTTTTTTTCTTGCTCAGTTAAAACCATTGATCATTTTGCTCCTCATTGCCCTTTTATAGTGGTGAAGAGAATTCTGCTTTGTGATTACCTTGCTGATCAGTTTCTCTTTTATTTGAATTGATAGGACTCTGTGAGGGTGCACAATGTTTATGAATTTGATACAGGAAGAAGCAGATGTGGTGGTGAGATTTTAATAGTCACCTAATATCTTCATACAAGGTATGAACTCAGGGTGACACATCCTTGGAAACGTTCCCAGCGAAAACTGTCCTGCAGAGAGCATGTGTAGCAGACAAAATTACCCAGGGCAAGGTTTGTCAGTTACTGCAAACTGAGACGAGTCAGTTTGGACAAACAAACTGGACATTGCTGTAGGAATAAAATAATGCCAGTGAGTTCTGTGAGTGACTGAGCACATGGTGAGGGTGAGGATACCCTCAGAGGTGCCCTCCTCAGTGACACTTGGTGCATCACTGAGAACAGAAGAATTACATAAGTCATGGTTAGTACTCGTCTGTGACGTATCTTGCAGCAACAGAACATTCAAATGCTTTGCAGAGCTGTCATTTTTTATGTTAGTTCACTTCAATCATTAACATCAGGCACATCACAGGGTCCACATCTTGCAGTTTCAAGGTATGTTCTTTACCTCATTTTCCCATCTAGGCTTATTTTAAAACTATTTAACATTACAGCTGGTACCAACAGCATGACAATTACTGAACTTCCTGTAGTGTGAGAGGAACAAAACACACCATTTTTTGAGTGGATTTAAAACTTTCATGTGCTGAGTATGGATGGGTGTAGCCTCCCCATTTTCTGACTAATAATTGGTCCAATCTTGCACTTTTGTATAATGATTTAAATACAAATCTGTAGTGCAGCTGTAAGAGTAGCCTGGATGAATGCTTTCTCACAAAGCAGGTAGAAATGCATCCTCAGATTGAAAGCTGTGGCATTTTCTTTGCTAAACATTTGCTACGCAATTTCTAACTCATTATCAACTTTTAATAAAGCATAATGCATAACATTTCCTAATAGTATATTCATCCTTTACAAGCACTTCTTTTTGGATAGATGTGAAGAAATAATATACACATGATACTTTTTTCACATTATGTCAGATATTATTATGTTTGACTGAAAAGTTTTGTGGTTGTTTTCATTTTTCTGGGTGTTAAGGTAGACTATGGCAATCCTGTGTATGGGATGTTGGCTTATAGGCTGGTACCATTACGTTAGGGCAGTGGAAAGATGAAATAGTATGGCTGCAATTTTGTCTAACTATTAAAATTTTAGATTCTAAAAAGTGAATGTTACTTTGATATGTTCTGTCTTCTGTCTGCTTTGGTGGAGGGGTGGGAGATTCACAGGAAAGAAGTTTAACTCAAAAATACTTGGGATTTATGTTTAGTTAATATTTGCAGGGCTTTTATTTTGCATTTACCAAGTACAAGTTCACGCTGACAGCACATCATTATTTTTGCAGCTGCGCTCCTAGGTGTTAACGAACAAAAATATGTCTTTGACCATCATATCACTTGATTATTATTAGCTTTAACCCAAATGTAATGTCTAATTGATTTGGAAATTTGCGGTTCTTGGAGATATTTCAATATGGAGTCCCTTCAAGTATTTAGCTGTTGGACTGTCCATTTGCCTGTCAGAAAGTTAACAACAGTCATCACAGGGCTGTATTAAAATAATAAAAATCTTCTCATTAGAAATATTGAGTCATATAAACAGACATATTATGTATCTTGCAAAATATGTCATTAATGTTTATTCTTAACGGGGTTCTTGGATATTGAAAACACGTAACATATTGTCTGGTGTGCTTAAACATTTGTGCAGTTAGTTCTGCAAACAAGCACAAGCAATGTTCTTAACAGGGACTATTCAATTATTTTCACATCGTTCCACAAAGGCCTACCTGAATTAGCCTCACAAACTAAACAGTGTATTTTTTTCCTAATAAAACAGATCCTCTGTGGTATTTGAAAGATCAGCTCATATGAATTTGGCAACCTGAACTGGAACCCACATGTTGTCATGCTGGTGAGCCAGCACTCTTCTGGAGTCTTACTGAAGGTGTCCATACTTAATTATTTTCCCTGTGAAAATTTTACTGAATGGACTATCCTAAAGTAAAGCACACATGAATGATAGTGGTCCCATCATTAGTCTTTCCCACTAGTAGTCTCTGAGCCTGTCTCTGGCCAGGTGTTTAGTTGTTGTAAGGAGTCAGAAAACAGGAGACCAGGCACAAACTTTTGCAGGTCTGCTGAAACATAACAATCATGGGTGTGCCTGTTTGTATCAATAAACAGAAAATAATTGACTACTTTTAGAAGGCAGTAGGTCATGTTGTTTTACTAAAGGCTGAGTGTATTTTTTTTATGTCATAGCTGATAAACTCCAAAGTTGGTTGATGTGTTTGGGTCTTAATTAATCTCATCCCAGTTATACTGGATTGCTTATCACAAGATCACAATTTAAAAGAAAATCTGGCCAACACACTGGCTGCAAAGACACCAAATAACTCCTGTCTCACCAGAGCCTCGCCAAACTCATCATCAGAGACAATCTTCCCACAGACCCCTGTGTCAGTAATGGAACCAAACTGTGTCAGAACAACAAATGCAAAACTAATACACAGATTTCTTCAACAACCACAGTAAATGCTCCCTTCTCTTAGGAGAAGCATGACTTGTCTTTCATTTGTCCCCACACTGTCCTATCCTCACTCTGCTGGCTGTTTTTCCCATCTAATCTGCTTGTTTCTGTTAATCTTCTCTCTAATGTTAATCAAATACATTAATGTAACTTCGAAAAATTCAGAGTAACTGTCTCCAAATGTAATTATCTTAAGTTTGATACTTCTGGTTTAAACCTGTAGAAAGATTTCTGTCCCTGAACACTTGTCTGCTTTTCTTGAGAGCAGCACTTACTCTAATGAAAGGTCTTGCCTCTCCCCGTCACCTTTCATTCATAGCAGAGATTACATCTTTCTTGCTTTGCTTGCTACCTGCTAGCATTGACTACACCTTTATATCAAGAAGAGTCAGAATAGCTTTTGATGGTACAAGAATCAGCCATAGCAAAGTTTTTTATAGAGAAAAGAATGAGCTCTGAGGAAAAGTGAAAAAATGGTTTTGTTTGTAGCGTTTAAAACTCTGGTTTATAAACATTTGTATTTGATTAACTTCCCCCTCAATTATAGCTCTGACTAAGCTTGCAATCCATAGTTTTGAGACCACAAAGGAATAAAAATACGGAATGTCAGAGCTGACATTCTGGAAATGTGTAAAGGAAAGGCTAAACAACTAAAACCAGCCCCCTTGTGAATGTTCTGTGCACTGGAAATACTGTTACCAACTACAGTCATGGGACTCACATGCAATGGTAAGGAAGAGTAAGCAGTATGAATTACTGAATGTACTTTTATTTTTACAAAAGTGTTGTATAATCTTTGTGCATGAATAAAAGGATGATGAGGATGTCTCCTAGAAGAAAAGTAAATGTCACATTAGGAGGAAAATGTTAATGGCCAACAGTCAAACATCAATATGTGGTACAATCTAACCCCAGGGCTGCTAGAGCTCTCATAAGTCAAAGGCAGTAGACTCCCAAGGCTTACTGCGTGCACAGTTCATTCCACAACCAATACCTTCTTCCAAAATGTGATTAAATATGGCTAAGTTAAGACACTGCTATAAATTGCCCCCAGACAAGTTCTTCTTTTTCATCAGCCAGATAGCTGAATATTACTTCCAGATAGTGTAAAGTATATATCTGCATCTCTGCTTTCACCTTTATAAAGAAGAAGAAATGATAATTCTGGTGAAGCTTTTGGAGAAATAAGGGCACACTACTGAATGACACTAGGTGTTGTTGTTACTAAAAGTGCCCATATGCTAGTTTAGCTGTATATGGTGTTAAGAGTCTATGCTAGACTGCAAAAATATTACCAGATGAATTCTCAAAAATATTTAGACTTGAATCCTATTTCCAAAATTGAGTTGAAAGGGATTTATTTAATAAAGTGTTGATACCTAGAAATGCGCTACCTCTGAATTCCAGGAGAAGCAGTGGTAACATTTTAGTCTTTGCACAACAAACTAGATGTACGTTTCATCCTGAAGGTGACATCACAAACAGGTCAAGTATTTCTTTGCTGGCCAGCTCAGATGTTTTCTTCAGACATCTCATCCAGCATGAGGAATTCAGAAGGTTCTACCTACATCTGTCAATCTGTTATTTCTTTTGGCACCTCTCAAGGCCTAGATTTGTCAAAAAGAAATATTTATGCAAGAGTGTTAGGGAATGTGTAACTAATTTGGCCTGTATTCTAATGTCTAAGTCTTGAAGTTTCAAAAGAGCAGGGTCCTAAGCCACTCCAGCACTTTCACGATGTTCATTTTCACTGCTGCTGGAAAAGACACTGCTTTACAATGTAAAAGGACAATTAAGTTTTGTAAAATACAAGTGTTCATCATATTGACAGCAACCATTGCTGAGTTTTTGTCACATGATTCTAGTCCATCTTTTCACATCTGCTGATGAATGCTTAAGAAAAAAAAAAAGGCAAGTAGGGAAGAGAATTCAATTCCATCTGCAGGGTTCACATCCCAACACAAATATCAGATGGAAAAGGTCAGTGAACTAAAAGTCTCTTTTTGGCAATGGAGTTAGGAGGTCCAGAAGAATTTCTGTAAATAGAAAATGTAAAACAAATCATAAATGTAAATCAAAAGAACATCCTGTTCTTGTTTATCTTGCAGATGAAACTAGAAATTCAGAACTCTTTATGCACAATTGAAAGGGGATTTAAGACAACCTGTTGTCTGCCTACGATACGAACAGCTGTTTGTAGGAAAATTTTCCACATAGGTCACCGCAGAAAAAGAGTAAGGTGTTGACAGGCTGATGGATGAGTTTGACTGGCGCGTTGCCCATCCAGTTGTATGACTAACACTTTCATATACAGTACGTATTGCACACGTTCAGATTGACTGTCATATAGTAGCACTTCTTCTAAAGTTATAAATGGAAAACAGATCACCCAAATTCCTAAAGAGCAAGTCTCCTAAATGCTCCACTATTGAAAAGAGTAGTGAAAGTTCAAATTAGACTTGAGAAATACTCTGTATATGAAAGGTTGCAGCTTTCATATATTCCACAGTTAATATGTGAAAATGATCATGCTTCTGGGCACACAGAGCTGAGAGACAAGCAAAGGTCCCGTTGCTTCCCACTGCTATGTAGAATTGCACCCTGTTTCCCAGCCAGGAGCAGTGCTGCTGTCTTTTGGAATATTGGTGGCCTTTATGTAAGGAAAATTTGGCTAAATGGTCAGACAGATGTGGACATGCACACATTGTTTCAATTAGTCTGCATTGACTGGTATCTAAAATCCCAAGAGTCTCATCCATTTGGTTTGTGCATGGAACTCCTTGTGGCTGCAGTACAACAAAAAGAATCTTCAAGCCACAGTTTATATGGAGGAAAAGAAGAACATTTTATTCTTTATTTTGAACTTCTGGAGAGACAAATACCTATCAGTTTCTGCTAAACTATTCCTTCTAAAAGAGAAATGGATTACCACTTCAACATGGCAGGCACTTGATCTATTGACCAGTCCTGGTCCATTAGAGTGTGGAATTGCAAATGTGTCTTTTGTAAAAGTCCTGCTGCCAGGTGGCTCAGTGGCTATATGCAAGTCATCTAACTTCCAAGAGGAACCTGTGCATACCATAGCAGATGCCTGCAACTGGCAGGTTTGGTCTTGGGCTGGAAGTGAATTTGGGATAGCTTTGTTCAGTGCTTGTGTGCCAGCAACTTAGGGGGAAAAAAAAAAGGAATTGAGTTCCTTAAGTCCTTCATTCCCCTGTTGCCATATTTGTGAAGTTCCTGTTATATTTAGTATTTACCTGCTCTTGCAAACTACTGTGAGGCATCTGCAAGGTGAACATGCTGCTGTACAGAGTCCTCTCTTACTGTGAGCTGAACTGCTAAAATGTGACTGTCATCGCCAGCCTGGTAAACACAAAAGCAATACTAGAGATTTCTCCTCTCCTGTTTTTTAACTGTATAGGATAGAACTCTTCATTATCCTAATTATTTTAATAATATATGCTTAATATGTATCAAGTAAGCCTTTGCATTCTTTATGGTGGGGAATATTAATCTTATAGGAGGAAAATGAGTTTTACACCTACTTTTTATTGTAGAGGTAGGACAGCACATGACACATAGTTCAACTCCACAGCAGAGGCAACTCAGGATGTGCAATTGCCCTTCTTCTCTGGTTGGGGGATCCTCCAGTGATACGTGCAGGGTGAAAGGTTTTTGTGGGTGCTTCACCTTGTTCTCCCCCAGGCCCTTCTAAGAGTTTTTCTATCCCCAGGAAAAGAGCCTGTGTGCTGTGTTGCACTGGTAGAGAAGGTAACGTACTCTAAAATCTATTTAATCTCTGTAGCCATGTAAGGCAAAGAAGAGTGAGATCTATCTTCATTTTGCAGATGTGAAAATGGACAAGGATTTCAGAAAGGGGCTTGAGGTGTATCTGTGCTGGATCCAGCACTGAGTTACTTCTATCGGTGTATTCTCCTAGGTATGTTTTTGCAGCACTCCTGTCTGAAAGTACACACAAAAGGGTGAAATTTCTTTTGGCATTAATATTTTTAGTAAGAAGTTGACAGAAATGGTCCCCACCATGTTGGAATGTATGCCATATTTTAATTATATAGCTCAGGCAAACACAGTACTTTTTTTTCTTCTAGGATAACTTTTTCCTGCTTTGGTTTTTCTTCCAAACCCTTTCTGAGTGCTTGCTCTGAAGAGAGATCAATATTTTTCCACTTCTTTTGTCTACTAGAAGTTCCATACTGGGCTGGCAGCCTCACAGGCAGCTGGTATTTTGGCTACTATGTTAGCTAGTTAGCTATTTAATTAGAGTGTTGCAGTAGGGGTACTGAAGGGAGGATATATTTTTGTAGAGGTGTTTCTAAGCTACGGGCACCATCATTAGCTGTTTTATTTTAGTCCCAACTGCAGGGAAAGGAGTAGGAGAGCTGTTAACATTTAGCTTTGTAACAATGCCTTGTTTCACTGCCCTACTTATAAATAGTCAAAAATTTTAAAATATAGCAGAGACCCATCTCTCCTGCAGAAACAAATGGAAAACACTGACAATACAGACAACAAAAATGACATTAGAAAATGTGTCGTGAAACTGGAGAAGAGATCCCCAAGCACTGATTTGTAATTATAAACACTTTTTTTCTGCAATATGCTGCAGCTCAGTGAATGCCTCAGAACCAAAGCCCTGGGCTTGTTAAAACTTATGCTGATTAAAATCTAGAGTAATTCAAATACATAGAAATCATTCTTGAGTCATCCATGTTCGACCAGCTCTTTTACTGGCTTGACAAACTGTTCAAATTAAACTAATGTTGCGTTCTGTAAATAGATAAATCCTGAGGCTTCAGTCAAGGTTGCAAAGTCTCACATGCACTTAGCTGAAACAAAACGTAAATTCTGAGTCAACAAGGACCATCATGGGTTTTGAGCAAATGAGGCATGTTGCCACAATTGCCTAATTAATGAATGCCTACAAAAGCTGATCAAACATGAATTAAGAGTGGCTCAGCAGAGCAACTGATGCTTTCATTGTCTGCTATTTGGGCATAAGCACTCTCTTGCAGGCTTCTCACCTGCCTCTCTGGTGACAGATACAGACACGCACAGCTTTTGTCCCCAGTGGCAGTTTTAACCTGTTTCCAATGCCATCTTCCTTAGTGACTCTGACGGCAAAGAGCAGGTTTGATTCTCACTGTTGCAATGAATGAGCACTTCAGCAAAGGTGCTGGGCAGAGCCACTCACTGGTGAATGTTTCTGAAGAGGGGGACACAGTCCTCAGCCATGCAGGTAGAGCTAAATGGCTCGGTCACAGGGCACATATATAGAGCTAAAATGCAGCACATACTGTATAAATTCTTTTTTTCAATCTTTCTTTTATCAAAGGAGACAAAAACAGCTATAAAGAAAAGAATACTACTCTTAGCTATGTATATAGATACATACATAAGGCATATAAGATACTCAGAGAAGACAAAACAGCTTAGAGACTGCTGTCTGCCAAAGTTCTGCAGTAATATTGTAACTGACTGTAGTTTGGGATTAGTTTGCAAAGGAAATAACTGCAATAAATGTTTTGATGTTTAATATAAATAGGACTGTAGTATAAACTTGGTATCGGACTGAAGAAATAAGTTATGGACCACAGATAAAATATGCCCTGTAATAGAGGTCAGCTATTTTCTGCATACTGAATAATACTAATCAATCCTAAAACATGAAGAAACATCCAATTCAGATGATTTACCCCATCAGATGTTGTCATATATTAGGTCAGATCCTTTTGATAATGTTACGAGAACAAATCTATTTTTATCCAGCTCTGTTCAAATATCATTCACTAGCTGTGCAACTGCTTTGGTCCAAAGCCTGGATCAACAGGTGTAAGAACATTATCTGACCAAATATGAACTCATGTATTTTATATATTGTACATGCTCACCCTTTTATTTATAAAAGGAGTTCGCTGTCCCTGAAATTTTTTTTGCACCGTTTTTGAAATCTGAAATGAAAGAAAGCAGCACCAGTATATCCTAAACTTTCATGATGACAAGCAGAAGTAAAAATTAAGTGACAGATGAGACTTTTTTTCCTCTTAGCTGATGTCATGAATTAAACATAAAGTTTATTTTAGTTTCTTAGTCTTTAGGAGTAAACCAAAACAGTTATTCACAACTTTTAGTTTTGGTCTATGTTGCATGTTTGTTTGTTTGGTTTTTTTTTCTTAAATTTTTACCTGCTGAAACTACAGAGAGATATAAGAAAACTTTTAAATTCTCTGTTATGTATTTTTTCAAAAGAACATAGGATACAAGCAGAATGTTCGTGTTTTTAAGGACACTGTGTGGGGGTGTATGTGTCTGTTTAGCTTTCAGCAAAGACTTTGAAAGAAAATACTTCAAACATTCTGCACTCTGTAAAGATCTTTGCACTTCATGTATGGCATTTATTTAATGAAAGCCTTGAAATTTCATGTCTGTAGGCCTACCATTCTTTTCCTGCATAGCTCAGGGTGCCTAAAGCTACTAACACTTATGGAAGGGTTCTTGGTAAGGTACAAAGAAATTACATATAGACAAAATGCTAACTCCAGAAACATATTGGAAATGTCAGGTCATGTAACTTCTAGACATACTAGAGTCAAATGACTATCTTTAAATGTGTACATTTTAACATGTTTTTTACAATGATCTGATAGCAGAGTAGCAGTATAACACTGGCAAGCAAACTGCTGCTTGTTTGCAGGTTGCTTGTAGCTACCATATGCATAAGGGTGGAATTTTTAGCAAGGTTTTTTAGCAAAGTCTGTGTGTTAAAGTTGGAGCTGACCACCCTTTCTATTTAACCAGGGCCAATATTTTTCACTGAAGCAAAGTTAAAATTAATGGAGCTAATTGATATTTATTCAAGTCAATAATCTAAATGAAAGTGCCAAACCTATATCCAAGTATGATTGCAGGAGAGGCAGATAGCAGAGTGTGTTGCTAAGTCTCCACAGCATGTCCTGGTATGGTTCCGTGTTTCAGTTGCTCATACCTTTGAGAATCTTTACCAGTTTTGGCTGCACGTTTCCATTTCTGATGTCTCCTTGAGGTGGAAACCTTTGAGAAGTAGCAGCCAAGTGACTGAGTAATTTCTGAAAGGAATATTAGGGGAAGAATAGGTTGGTTTATTCCTTAAAAATATTCTTGAAAGGTTTTCTCTGCAGTGTTGTAGTATGGCCTGGGATCTGGGGAGAATGAGAGAAGGAATAGGAGGCAACTGGGTGACAAAGAGCAGGGAGTCATGGAGAAGGTGCAAGAAGAGGGAGAGACTTAAGAGGGAGGCTGGGGCTGGAGAGAAAAACCACT
This sequence comes from Myrmophylax atrothorax, assembly GCA_026770055.1. Lineage (NCBI taxonomy): Eukaryota > Metazoa > Chordata > Aves > Passeriformes > Thamnophilidae > Myrmophylax > Myrmophylax atrothorax. Next base: position 44,353,051 of record JAOXXN010000265.1, on the reverse strand, counting down.
GAGACGATTATAAGCTGGGACTTTGGTGGACAAAAAGAAGGACAGGTAGCCACAGTGATAGAGAGGAGAATTTACATATTAAAGTCAAGGATGGAAGCTGGGAGAAATCCTGAAAGAGAGGTAGATTGGTCAGGGCCATTGAGGACAAGGCAGGGACAAAGTAACTGGTACACACCTGAGCAAGAAACTGGGAGGATATTCTACCTAGGAGTTGGGAGACTGTGTTGGGAGAGCGGTGACCATGGAAGAAGGGCAAAGGAAGAGAGCTGAAACTAGCTTAGCAAGGACAGTGAGACTGATACAAGAGGCTTGCTGGAGAAAGAGGAGGACACAAATGGATGGGCAAAAGACATTGGTCTCTGACTGGGAGCTGCTGTTACAGAAAGCCTTATGCATACATAGGGACAGATAAGCAGGACTGGGCATTGTGAACAAAATCCAAAAAGAGTGGGTGTGAGTTCTACTTGTCAGAACACATTCTTCTTCCGTCATGGAACCCACCATCCCTGAATTACCTTTCCTATTTACAGGTCATCTGAAGAAGCAAATGATTTGCAACTTCTGCTGGCTTACTGGCAGGAAGGCAGCATGTCTAGCTCAGGGACAGAGACCTATGCTTTGAGTTCAGAAGTCTTGGCTTGTGTATGTGTGATAGACACCTGTGACAGGAATGCAGGAGTGATTTAGTTCTGTTCTTTTCAGGCTGTGATTTTGAGAAGTGTCTAGTAGATTTTACACAAAATTATACTTTTAAGACTGTAAAATTAAATGTCTCAAAGTTACTAAGTAGCTACAAAAGTCTGAAATCAGTTTTTAATTTCCTAATGCATTTTTTTTCCTTGTCCCTCCCTACTGAATTTATTTCGTAATACTCGCATGACATGATGGGGCTTTTGTATCCTCTCTTTGTTATCTGGTCTAATTTATGGCAGATGTGCCCAGGAGCTGATATTTCAGAGTACTCAGTGTTTAGCACTGCTGATACTCAAGTAAATCATCCACATAAATCAACTACAAGCTGACTCTTTAGCTCTGCTTCAAATTACAACCCACAATCTTAAGCAACATATGGGAAGATGAGGAATATGCAGTTGTTAAAAAAACAGTGAAAAGTGTGATTTAAATGGCTTGGCTGACACTGTAGAACTCCATGGCAAAAAGGCAAATTCATTTGCTTTTGTTGTGACACCTTCGGTTTTCTTCAAGTTTACCTTTAAACACTTGCCAATTTTTGCAACAAATAATATAAAGGGGGAAAAAAGAGCGTCCAGAAAGTATAGCCTTCATAACTATGTTGTCTGGATTTTGTCCCAGAGGAAAGCCATGTAGTAAACTGAGTAAAGCAAAGGTCTCAAAAAGCTGGTAGGTAATAGTATATTTTAAGGACTTAGTGTATGCAGATGATCTTAAGCACAACATCATGTCATAAAGTCAGGTGCTTTTGTAGCTTGGCAGAGACTTAGAAAAACAGGCTTCAAGTTTTGGCTTCAGAGTTTTGTGAAAACCAGGCTGTGCCCTGTAATGTGTTCTGTGCTGCTACTGCTGGAGGTCTCTGCTTTTATTTTGCATGTGCATTTTTAAATGTAAATATACTCAGAAAATTGTCTTTACCTGGCATCAGAATTTTCTATATTTGTAACTTTCATTCTTATGTTAAATGTGTTCCATTCACGTAGCCTGATGACTGTGGCCTCTGCTTCTAATCCAGCAATGTCAACCTGCACCATACAAAACTAAACAATAATCTTATAGGACCATTCCAAGCTGGGTTTTAAGAGGGTGGACAAGTGCTAGTAGAGCAGGCATGTTAGCTTGTGTAGTTGCTGCCATGTTCCTCTGGGAATCGGGATTGTCCACATGCTGTTGTTACGTGTGACTCTTTTGACCTGATGTGCTACATGTGGCTGAATTTGTGTGTAAATAGGAATGGTAGTTCTGCTCAGCACCTGAAGAAAGCACACTTTTCCTCAGCACATTCCCAAGTCTCACTCCAGTGGGCAATATACTCCTGCTTATGGCAAGATAGCAATTGTTTTCTTTCTCCTGTGACTTAATGCAGTGGGAGAATTATCCATCTCTCTCAGCCTGTTCTGGTGGAGGCCAGGTCCAGCCTGGGTATTGTCAGGAACTGTAAGTTCTGCAGTCAGAATTGTTGCAGGTGGCCTGTCACTGTAGGCAGAAGACTAGAAATAAGTTTTCTCCCCTCCAGCTAATTCACTTCTGCCATTCCACCAAATGCAACATTTAATGAATGTCTCAATTAAGCTGCGAAATAACCCCTGAACAGCCTCGAAGCAGACAAGCAGAGTAATCAGGTATGCATGCCATTTTATAGAGTCACTTCAGTACCTACGACTGTACTTTAGAAGAGGAACATCTGAGGGAAAGTCATTAAGAAATTACAGTTATGTGGATAAATGTCATGCTTTGTTTTCAAATGTGCAACACATACCAGAGGTGCTGAATTGGTATATTAGAATGGCCAACACTGTCTGCTCAGGGCAGGAGGATACAGAGAATTTTTTTCAGTAGTTATTGGTAAAAGGTTTGTATTTTTAAAGGAGGGGGGAGGGATTTGAATGTAGAAGGGAATTATTTTAAAGAAGCAGATCACAAATGAGGGACCAAGCCACAGCACTAAGGGGTCCCAGGAGAGTAAGGAGTATAGAAACTTCAGCAGGGCAGACAAGGGGGCAACAGGTTTATGGACACTGCTTTTTTTTTCTCCTGGAGGTGTGGACCTCTGGTTGGTGTTTCTGTGACTATTAGTAACTATCTTCCTCAGACTCTCCAGAAGTGGTTCATAAACTTCCTGGGGTTTGTAACCCTCTTGTCGAAAATTAGTGGTTTGCATAAAGAGGGTAAGAGTATAATGTTATCAGAGCACATTGCTTTGTGTGGAAGAACCTAATCCATGTAGGAAAACACCATTGAGTCCTGAAGGAAAGAAACTGGCTTTCACTTTTAATTTGCCTGCTTGCAGGTGCTGCATTTCAGGACAGTGTTTAGATACAGCTTTGGGACACATGAAGCATATAGGTTAAAACATATTCCCAAAGTGTAGGTTTTCATCATAACAGTGAAAAAACTTAGAGCCAGAACTGTTTCAATAAAGCAATAGCAAATGCAGAATTACATCTGTTATCTTCCAGTGACGTCTCTGCACTGGGAGAAATTCGATCATTTGCCAAGAAGGTGCTTATTCTGTAATTGTTTCCCCACTATTGAACTTCTGGCTGGGAATTTACCCTATCAATGTATTTTTATGCCTGATACCATATTAAATTTGCAAAAGACAAACACCTGTATCCTTAACAGGGCTTGTTGCTTCTTCATTGCTCCTCCTGCCACTAATGTAGGATCCTGCTCTTCCTCTGTCTTTCCATGGTTTAAGAAAGACCTCTTCCTTAAGAAAGTTCATGAACAATGAGCACACTTCAGAATAGCAGGTAAACAAATAAACAAGTACTCAGTGGAAGACACTGGTATTTCTTGCTTAAGATATTATTTTAGTATTTACTTCTTCATAGGCAATTTTATTCTATTGTAATTTCATAAGCCACTTGTAGGAATGAACAGAGATTTACGATGCCCCATAGGCATTCTGCCTGACTATGTAAACAATGTTCATTATCAGTCAAGTGGTTCAAAATAAAAAGGAAACCTTGTACTGATCCTCATTAATATGCAATAAAATGGACTGGCTTCTTATCTTGCAGATACAGATTGCTCTCCCCTGTAATAAGGAATATCTGTGAAGAAGAGAAACAAAAGATTATGTGCTTGTAAGAGCAGTGGTATGTTTGCCATAACCAGAATTGCTCTGAGGCAGTGATGCCTGTGCTTTTGGCCTGGGCAGTCACACAGCTTCTGAAAGCTGGGTGATAAAGAAACATGTGACCCTTCCCTGACTGTATATATGTCACATTGTCAAAATCTACCTGCCCTGTCATTTAGCTACCACGTGTCCAGGCACATGTGAAACGAGTCATCACTGAAGGCTCTGTGTGTGTCCTGTTACTTGGTTATGCAGGTTTACTCTGTCCTGTGATCACTGCACCTCACATATAGCCAGAGGTTACACATCTGTCTTGGCAGACATGTGTGCACAGTTCCACTATGCATCTTTCTTATGGTGGTGGGACTTGCCTTTAGGCTATAGATGAGGTGAAGGCAAGCAGTGGAAGGTCTGTGAGACCCTTAGAAGTGGTTGGTTCAGGCTGTTTTGTGCCTTGCTGCCTTTCCATGCTTCAGGGACACTGGAAGGTGGTGTTAACACTGGGATGTGGGCTGGATGAAGGGCTTGGTGTGCTGTATTGAGCTCATGAGCTCATAACCCCTGCACTGAAACCACTCTGACTCACTAGCTAGAGTTTCATCCACTGATGTAATTAAAAAGTAATAAGAAATGAAGCAAGGCTAATGAGACTTCTTTAATAGTCTCTAAAACAGAAACATAGGAATCATTTCATTTTAGAATAAGAAGACTTTATTAAATTGAAGTTTCAAAAGTGACTCATTTTTGAAAACATAACAAGGTGGGTTTAGCCAAACTCCAAATTCCAAAGCAAAAGTCACAACCTGTTATCAAACACATAAAACCTCAACATTTTTTCTCATGTTAGGAGTGCAAACAGATGTTTTGAAGGAGTAATACATTCAAGTTGTTATGTAAGCAGGAGACTGGAAAGGGAATGCCTTTCTGTTTTTGCATTGTGTCTTCCGAGGAAGGAAAGCAAGCCAGCAAATGGACATGTTCAGATTTTCCTGAAAGGGGAGCCAACCGTGGGTAGGAAAACCAAACTATATCTATTACTTTCATAAGTCTCTTTCTTTTCCCCGGGTTTCTATTTGGATACATAAGAAGCCTGTTTTTTTACTGCTCTAAATCCCAAATGTCACTTTGCTGTTATCCAGAAAAGCTACAAAGTATATCCAAACCTGGAAAGCATTCAGGGTTTGCACTGATGTGTGGGTGTTGGACTCTCCTGGTTTTATTTGAATCATGTTGGAAAATAATGTATCAGAAACTTGGAAAGACATACTTAGTACAGTTAAGCTCGAACCCTTATCAGCAGACAGGTTCAACTGGGAAACTGAGTATCACCCAGTCAGGCATTGTCTAGGAACTATCATGGTGCCTGATTGGGAGTCTTGGAAAAGCTTCAGGCTGTTATCCCTTCCCCCAAACTGTGAGTCCATTCGGAGGCTGAGGGTGGCTCAGCTCTAGGACTGTGACTACTCTGACAGTAACTATAATAAGGATTAAGTGCTTGAAATCGTGGAACTGCCTGCTAAAACATGATTAGCTCTAGGAATGGTTGGATGGGTTTCATGAAATAAAAATGTCAAGAAACTTCGTAAATGAGACAGTTCCCTTTTTTATTGTATTGCAAAGTGGGCCTCTCTGGACTTCCACTTCTGCTTGGAAGGAAAGGCCAAAAGGCCAGATGTTGTTTTAGAGTGTCCATTGTTACTGGCATGGAATCCCTCAGGATGAGAATCTGCTGGCATACTGCTTCCGAAGGATCTGCTCATTTCCTCTCTCCTGCTCCTGGCCACATGCTGCTGCGTCTTCTCTTACATGGCTTAGCTGCCTATATGGTGATTCAAACTATTGAGGCAGCAGAGAAAAATATGCTTTTCTGTTACATTTTTTACGTTAGTTTTCTGCATATTCATTAAGATCAATGAGTTGATTGAAAGGCAGAACAAGACAAGAAAATAGACTAGATGACTGCAAAGGATATGAGGAAGAGTTAGGATCCTTCTCCTCCTCTGGTTGCTGTATCTTACTTATATGTCAGACATGCTCAGCTTGTCTTGTCTTGGAAATTGCCCTATAAGCATGATCTGCATGAGTATAGATACCTTGTAGGTTCATGTGGAGAAGGTGTTTTTTATTTCTTCTGAAACCTGTAATGTGCCTAACTGTATATGTGACTTTTCCCTTAGTCCTTTGTTTCTGTGAGGACTACCCAGGTTAGCACAAATCCTTACAGTACCACGTGGATGGATGCAAAAGGGGATATGGGTTGAACAGGGTTATTTTTACAGACACAAGCATGTTACAGCATATGCAGATAAGCAGGCAGGAAGAATGGGATCCTCAGATGAGGAATAGAGAGTTGAGGGCCGGAAACTTTTAACCAGAGTATTAACTTTGTTCAGGGACCAAACTCTTCACTTGTAGACAGACAAAAATGATGTAATATTCCCAGGAGCTGGAAATTACTTCACCTTAAACACTCCTTTGAGTTTGAATCACAGAGAAAATGACTTCAGGTGAAATATATTTTCAAAACAGTGGTGGGAGGATTTTGATTTTATCACTTCTTTTACTTGAAAGCCATAAATATAAAGCTTATTTCTGGCACTCCAGAAAATCAGTTGGCTTCCATAATGTCACAGAGTTGATGTAGAACATTGCTTCTGGATATTTGTTCAGTGGAAGCACTAGCATTAGAGGCTAAAAATCACTAGGCCTTCTTTCCTAAAAGACCCATTTTTAGAAATTGGTAGGTACTGCTATGTGATAGCTTCAGGGAACTGCCATTGTAAAAGGTGGGTATGGGGACGGAGGGATGACCCAAGAGGGTGGGTGCTCAGTGCTCTCCCTTGCTGAGAAACAGGTATAAGAAGTGCTGTAGAATTAGACCAGTCTGTTGCAGTGTGCCCTGGCAGGCAGATTGTGTCTTGCAAGGATGCTGCTGCCTATCTCTATAGGATGATGGCTATTGGTGGCTAACAGTGGCATTAAGTGGCAGAGAAACCTGATTATTTGTCTGAACTTTCAGAGAAGGTGGGATAATAAGGGATTTATTTGTATTTCTGCCCATTTAGAGTAGTGAGCAAGTATGACAAAGCTAACAAGTTGAACTTTATCAATAATAATCCCCCCTCTTGCACAGATACTTCTTCAGATTTTTCTGTAGAAGTGGGAAGTAGGACTGATGAATACAACGAGGCAACAGCCCTGAGCTGTGGAGTGGCTTAGAGGAAAGCAATGGAACTGGTTGTAGCACTGACAGATTAATTTCCACCCTCTGGAAAATATCACTGACTTCCCCTCTGTGTCTGTGGGCCAGAGGAAGTACCCAGAACAATGAGATTAGAAACAGATGGATCTGCTGTTATGTTAGAAGTTGGAAATCCTGTTTTTTCAGTGTTTTAGGAAGAGGAATAGAATGTTTTTCAAGTTCTTTGCACATGTAATATTGCACTGCTATGTACAGCTGATGCAAATAAGCCGTTCCCAAATACTATAGACATTAACAACATCTCTCCAGTAACTGAAAGAGGATACAACTTGAGCAAGAATGTCAAGCATTTGTAGGAGCAGACAGTTTGAATACACAAACAGCTTCATCTCACCAGGTGGCTTGATTGTGTTGACAGGAGAGTAAAGCAGTATGATACACTTCGTAATTTGCTCCAGTTACCAGATGGGACTGGTTGGTACTGGCTGAACAGACTAAGCTGTTACTGCACCTTTCCTCTCACCAGCTTTTATCTTCATTCATCCTATCTTTCCTTTCTTTATAAATAGAAAGAAACAGCTCCCTTAACCACCTCCTTCCTTTCTATCTCTGCTCTGAAATATGATGATCTTTCAAAGACTACAAAGCTACTACTTTATAGCTCAAGCATTACCATCTCTCAATAAAATCAGAGGAGTGGAGGAGCAGGAACATAACCGTGGAACAGAACATGCAGATGAAGCTTAGAAAAGCTATCCTGCAAGAAGAGGAACAAGGGCTATGACTCTGGGAGCTTGAAGGGAAAGAGGAGTATGGTAATCTGACACAGTAGGCACTACTAACTGCAGTTACTACTTGCTAACAGTGGAAGCAGCCTCTACACATTGGTAGGGTCAGGAATAAAAAGGTGTCAAGGAACAGGCAAGCAGGCAAGGAAGATGTGGCTGCTTTCCTTGTCTGCACCTCACTTATCTGCCTGACTGTTGTGTATGCAGAAGCCTGCATGGCTTCCTTCCTTTATTGGAGTTGTCTAGGAGAGCAGTGGAGGGGCTGTGCCATTATCCAAAATTCCCAGAATAGGCAGTTCAATTGCTTTTAGGGAGTGAAAACTTTTTTGCTATCTCGTATATCATCTGGGCCCTTGTTCATCCTTTGTCTTTGCATAGTTCTTGAATGCAATTAACAAAGTATGTAGAACACTGCTGCTGAGTCTGTGGGCTCAGAGAGAGAGCAGGTGGGGAGATAAACTGATTCATCCATGATTGTTGCACCAAAATAATCTCAAGAAGAGTGGAGCTGCAAGTGGCAGTTAAACTGATGGTGGAAGTATCCACTCAGCACACAGGAGAAAGAGATGAACAGCAGGGAAAATGTGAGGAATGCTCATCCAAGGCAGTGACTGTCAAAGTGAGTCCTGATGTCCAGGTTTTTTCATGGTCCAGATCAGTGTCATCTTGGCTGAGTGTCAACAGGGATTGAGGTATTAGTATTGTGACTTCTTTTCAACTTCTGATTATCTCATATCTTCTCTGTATTGATAGGGTTTTTGTGTATGATCTAGTAGAGTCCTTAACAGCCAAGGTCTTCCTTCATCTGCACTAGATTTTTAGTAATAAAAGGTGATGATCTTTTTCTGATGTGCCAGTTTTCCTCAGCATATTGCTGACCAGTGCTAGTGAAATGAGCCTTCTGCAGTAATGATTGGTTTTGGCTTGATTCCTGTTTCTAGCCTTTGTTTCAGAAAGTTCCTGCAGATTTGTCCTTGCACTGTCTGGGCACTCCCAATACCGTGAGCTGAGGCTCACTGATAGTAGTTAGAATCAAAACCATTTGTTTCTCTTGGAAGAAAGACAAAGCCAAGTATTACATGTGTGAGGGGAGAGGGATAATGAGGGGGAAGGTCACAAATGAGCAGTTTAAGTGGCATGCACTGACTTCAGATTGTTGGAAACATCTTGCTCAGGTGGCATATGCATTTGATGAAGTCTGTGCTTCCAAATGCTGTAACTACCTGTGCATATCAACCCAGTGTAATCTTTTGTGGGGTTAATAGCAGTAAATGATCAACTTAGATTTTCCAGATTGTCTGGAGGTTAAACTTCTTTAAATCCCTTTGGGTGGAGGTAAAGCAAGTGCATAGCCTGGGCTGTGTGCTGTGACCTGTAACAGGACCTTGCTGGAATACTCTAGCATGGGTGGCCTTCAGGAAGGAAGGCAGATGTTTATTGATATGAGGGGAATGCAAAGGGGAGCTGAGGGAAGTTTAAAAATTAACAGAAAACCCCCTCAGCTTTATCATTCCAAATAAGACCTTTCAGCTGTGACTATCATTAAGAAAATCAAGAACACACCTGCCACAAACCATGGGAAAAGCACATGAAGAGTAATGACACTGGAGCATCCTGAAGTCTGAGCAAAACAAGTTTGCATGCCCAAAATTTCAGTGCACTTATATTACTAATATGCATAAGGTGAAAGTAGCACAGCAATTGTACAACCCACCAATAATGGTGAGTTCTTGGAGGCACATCTTAGGGGCATGAGGGTGGTCTCAGGAGCAGCGTGTCAAGCAGTCACAGGTGAGGTGGTAGTTAGATACAGGCATCAGGTGTTTATTAAGTGCTGACAGAAGGTGAAGGAGTAGAGACAGGAAGCTTCCTAGGGCAGATCAGCACTAGGGAAGTTTTGCTAAATGGAGAGTGCCAATACATGAGAAACTGGAGCAAGGCAGATAAGCAGGGCAGGCTGCATAGAGCCTAGCAAGTTCATTTGCTGACAGGGACCCCCTCAGAATCCTCCATCCTCATACCCTTTCTCTGTTGCATCTGGTATCTCCATTTCACCCAGCACTGCCAGGTTTCTCCTGCTCCATGACTGGAGCTATAGTTGCCCTGTGGGAGTTGCAAATGGAAAAGTCCATGGGATCTGCATCTCCAAGGCAGGGACTGTGTGTGTTTCTTATTTTCCATGCACCCATCCCATATGCCAGTCTCCCATGCCACTGGCCACATTTCCCCCCACTCCTGTCAATGCCCTGCATTCCCTTTCCTTCAGCCAGTGGCTCCGGGAGCTCCTCCAGACCCTTTGGCTTCTCCAGCAGTGATGCTGTGCCTGTCTCCTGCTGCCGCCTCCCTAAGCATTCTCTTCTTTCTTTTCTTGCAACCTATAGTGTAAGTTGTCTGTTCAATGATGGGTAAGATTTGCAAAGCTGAGCTAGCAAGACAGGGTGCGAGGGATAGAGGGTGGTAATGACTCACTTGAAGTACCCTGGGAGTTCATGGCAGCATGGAAGTGATTGAAAAACCCAAACTTTAGTCAGTGGATGTGGCCTCTGTTTCCTTGTTTTCTTTTCAAGTTTTCAGCCAGTAAGGATGAAATGTTCTTCTAAAATCTGAAGAGAAGGGATGTCCAAAAGTTGCAGCTTTATACACACTCAGGAAGAGAATTGCTGTTGAGCAGAGTGCTAGGTCATACTTTCCTTGCCGAAGATGTTCTTGTATTTTTTTTTTAATGTAGCTGACAGATGTTCTTTACTTGCACTCAACTTTTGAATCTGACTTCTTTCCATCTTTCACAGAGCTATTATTAACAGAAGCTTGGGAGCAGAGCAAATTTGAATACCACAGGCAAAATTGTGCAAATCCCTGTTTTTCTGTGTGGGGAAGCCGAGGCACAGGCAGGCTCAGTGCTAAAGGTTAAAACAGTGAATTGTGTAGCAGAACTAAAACTGAACATGAATTTCCCATTTCAGGTTTCTGCTTGCCTTTTAGCTCATACAGCTGTTTTCCAGTGCTGGTTTTTGGCTGTTTAGATCTGAAGTATATGTGTTTTCTGTGGTCACTTCAACTTGTCGTATTTACCAAAGTTGAGTTACTTGGCCTCTTCACACATCCTGCACAGGTTGATGTAAGATTAGTGTGGTTCCTCTTCTCTGGGGAGACCCCCTTGTTGTGGGGGAGAAGCTTGAGTGCTTCCTTTGAGAACACATGCAGAATCAGTCTCGAGGAGAAAAGACAATGCAGAAAGAACCATTCCTGGCCAATATCGCCTAAGGAGATGTTCCGCTGTGCCTTTTGTGACCGGACTTGCCTATTCCTCATCGGCCTTTTTAGCCACAGTGCTCTTGCAGCAAGCGTGGGGAGTGCCCTTCTCAAATCTTCATTCACGAAGCCTAGCCATGATGATGATGATGATGAATGTGGTTCCTAATCTTATGGAGAGTATGTCTTTGTGCACAGAACTTTACAGAATGCTTTTTAGTCATTTGCAAGCCACAGCCTTGTTTTCAATATATGGTAAGCCTCTTAAATAAAAAGGTCTTCTGCAGCTAAAAGCATTAGAAGCAACATGCATATACAGGATATGCATATACAGGCTGTGTCCCTAGACAAAAAATGTGTTTCAGTTGACTGAAACATTGGAAAATAAAATGACTGTGATGAAGTTTGTTGTGGAGCATTTGTCCTTAATTTCAAATAGTTTAATCAGTATTTTTATTTCTGGAATGGAACTTTCATATAGTGCTCATGGTGTTGTTTTCAATCAAATCCTCCAGTTGTAATGACAATCTTGATAATACCTCAGATTACATTACCTAGGAGGTATTAAGTTTGTATATGTGTCCTGTACTTGATTTTGCTGAGGCTTCAGGACAGTATTTAGGCACATGTGGAAACACTTTAAAATACTATTTAAGCATCACAGTCAATGTGGTGTTATATGCAGTTTTTTGTAATGTATGTTGGTTTCTTTATAAGGAATTTTGTGCTATGCATGTACCCTGTGTGTCTAGTGAGAGACATCATCTAAGAAAATAAATTTATCCCCTTAATACATTGACAATATCATCTGGTAGGTATTAAACTTCCTTCTATTACACAGAAGTTAGAGATAAGAAAGAAGAGGGAGTTATTTCTCACAAAAGAGGTTTGTCCTGTAATAGTTTTGTAGTGCTTTAGAATAGAATTCAAGTGGTTGGTAATATTTGTATTTAGTACAATCTTCTTGTGGATGAATTTCTTGTAAAAATTCACAGTTTTCTCATTATGTTAAGTGACCACATAATTACCAAACACAATACCTGGGATTTCAGGGCTGTCTCATGGGGACAAGATCAGCTTTCCATTCTCCAAGTATACAGTGGTAATGTGATGTCTATGAAACCACCATACTGTCCTTCAGAAAGTATGTTTTAAGTGTAGTTAAGCCAGTTTAGGTGTTAGCTCACAATTTGGATTATGTAAAAGAATGATTTTTCAGAGTAGAAAATTCAGATGTCGAAATCTCATTGACTTTCAACAAAAAGTTGTGAACATAATTTCCCTTTGTTTTTTTTACAAACCTAAATGTGGAGTCCATGTACTTTTGCTTTCTTTCTCCTTTGCTCATATCATCTCTTTCTGGTGTTAATCAGAACAACTGTTCTCACATGGGCTGGTCCTGGTGGGTGGTGAGTTGTTAATTGAATGGTGCATGTCATCTGCTCTAAACCGTGTACAATATTCCAGGGGTAACTGGGGATAAGTCCTCTGAAGTTGGTTTCCTGTTATCATCTCTGTTTTATGAATTAGGCAACCTCCTAAGCCTGTCCAAATAAACAGAATTGGAAAAGAAAAATACTGTTTTTGATGTCTGGGTGTTGGAGATACATGTACCAGTGCTTGTTTTCCTTTCCCTGGACAGGATGAAATGGTACATTGTAGCCGCCTTATTTTGCTTGGCTGTGCTCCTTAGTTTCTCTTATGTAGATGCTAAATAATAAAAAGTACCTTGAGCCACATCATATTTGGGAACTTTTCATTGAAAACATGTCTCAGTGCACAGATTTGCACCACACAGCAGAAAAAAAAGAATTACAACTAATTGAGTTGTTTTGATAAAAGATTTTTTTTATGAAATAGTCTTACATGAGTTTTTCTTGAGGTCTTGAATACCTTTTTGTCTTCCTTTTCTTTCAGATATTGTTTTCACTCTAACTGCTTTTGTTGAACCAATATTCAGTTCAACATAGAAAGAGTTTGATCAGCACACCTGACGAACAAGAAAACAGCCTGGAGGCACAGGAACTTGCTGAGTCGGCTTCACTATTGGATCAGAGGTGTTGTAAGATTGGGATCAATGCTGAATTACCTCTGTTTGTGTGGCTATCTCAGGCTTTCTTTTCCTTGTGATATTGTGTCATTCTGTGTTTTTCTGAAGTGCCACTGTCAACTTAACCAAGTGCTCCTGGCCTCCTGCTCATGTCCATGCATGGCTTCCCACATCATACTGTCACATCTGTTTAGGCACTCGCACCCTTAACAAGACTTGGAGTGGATCCATCTGAAAATAACCATTTACTTTGCTGGGTTGCTTTACAGACTGATCAATTCTCTGATCAAGTTCATTGCTTGGTTGCTCAAACAGCTTAGCTGGCAGAACAGAGAAGGATCTAAGATGGAAAAGTTGTTCACACCATGTGAAATAGTGCTGCTGCCAGACATGAAACCCATCTCTTATTGCTCTGCCATGAACTGCTTGTTTTATACACTGCACATCTGATGGACCAAAGACATATCTGGCTGTCCTTTTGCCTACATTATTCAGTCTTGCTTAATGTTGACCAAGGGGAAAAAATGGTTTATGATTTTAAGAATTCCATTGTTTCATTTTCTCCCCTGAAGGACTTTGGGGACTTTTTGAATGAAAAGTTTCATTTCACCCTTAAATGAAAGGTGAAGTGTGTCCAAGAGATTCAAACCAGTGTCCTGCATTCACTGTTAGTGGTGGAATCCAACCACAGTAATGAAGCAGCAGAGGAGCTACTGGATAATATTGATGAATCTGCTTGCATGAGTTTCTGAATTTTGCAGCAAGTGATAACAGGCTAAATGGCCATATTCTCCATTATTCCTTGGTTTCTCTTGTCCTGCTATGCTTTTTTGAAATTAGGAAAACCTGAAGGTACTTCATTAATAGTTTTTTGACACTGAAGAGCATTTAAAGCTATAGGCATACTTTCCCTCAGTCCCATAATCATTATTGAAACTGAAGAAGATGATAGAGGGTGACTTCCAACATCAGAATTTTGTTTACTCCTTCAGGTCTGTGAAGTGTTTAAAGATGGGATTAGAGTTAGAAACTACAGAAAGGGAAAAGAATAAAAGATGCATTTTAGTAGCTAACAATAAATGGAAGATAGGAGATTGTCTCAAATTTGATTCCATTAATTGCTCATCAGATAAGATACAAGTATTTGAGTTGATTTAAATAACATTTTCTCTGTTTTCTTTTTCTTAAGAGAACACTTCTGAGACTAATATATCCATCTGCACAAATTTCATGTGCAAATTTCCTTTCCCATGTCATCCTGATCTCAGTGAAAATGTAGACATCAGATATGACAAGTAAAACAATCATCCTTGAAGTACAGTTGCTTCTAGGGGTAAGATATGAGTCATGGTTGGACTCAGGGATCTTAGAGGTCTTCTTCAACCTTAATGATTATAGGGCACTATACCAATACCAGAAAAACATTAATTTTCATATATTGTACTTGATATACTTGGATTTATTTTACTTGAACATTTTTAGACACCTATGTGTTTGATTGACTAAGAAAAAATATCTATGCAGGTAACACTGATGTCTGCCTATTTGTAGTCAATTAAATGAGGCATTCGTGTGTCATTTTTAAACAGCTGTTCTGAAGTGACTTCACAAGAACCTGTGCTTAACACTGGATACCTTTGCAGTTTCATCTACTATGTCTGTTCATATTGTTACTGCACAAATGTGGGTCTCCTACTCTTGGAAGAGTTTGGCATTTGCACTGTGAAGATCCTGTGCTCTAAAGTTCTCAGTATAATGCATTGGCTTCTCAGAAATAAGCTGTCAAACTGAAAAAGGAGAAAAGTGGTTCATGCACAAGCTGACAGAGGTAATTTTGATTGTATTAACCCTGAAATGACACCTTATGTTTATTTTTTTATTTTAAAGAAATAAGTGGATTTCATTTTTTTGTTCCCTTTTAAATTACCTGAACTAATATGGGTCTATGTAGAAGCCTGAGTCAACATGCAGTTTTAAGGGAAGTGATGGCTGCTTAAGATTATCCACTCTGTTGAGGATGAACTTGGAACAGTTCTGGCGTTCTTTGTATCGTGGCAATGGATTACTTCATGATCAGTTTGTGGTTTCCTATACTCCCAGGTTTTGTTTTTCAGAATTCCTGCCCGCTACGTATTTGTGTAATTATTTCTCCCTGAGTATAGTACTTTGAACTGACCATTTCTAAATTGCATTCCATGTTTTTTCAAGGCCATTTTGAAGTCGTTTATTGCCACTGTGGTGCTTGCAACACCTCTTAGCTTGTTTCATTTGAAAGATGTTTTTGCTGCATTAGCAGCCAAGAGAGTAACGAAAACAGAATAAGACCTGTGCACCTAACAGGTCTAACAGGAACTCTATGCAAGGCACTGTTAGTGTATGAAATTACTTAGAGGAACCTAGTGAAAAATTACTGTTTTAATAGTTTTCCAGCTTGCTTTGTGGTTGGCATATAATATTTGTAACTTGACAATATTCACATGTTTGGTTAAGGGCATGTTGTGTGAGACTGTCTCAAAAAGCCTTATTAAAGCAATAGCTGTGTCATCTTCATGGTATCCTCTAAAGCCACAGGCAATTTTCCCTTCTAACCACCCTAAGAAAGAAATATTTCCTGTGTGCTTGTTTTTCAGTTCAGCAGGCTATCTATTGAAAACAGAAGTGTTGACAAAAGCAGGTTTTCTTAGAATGACCAAAATATAAGGATTCCTTTAAAGACAGATTTTTGTGGTATTAAAAAAATGAGGAGCCAGTCAAATAGTTGGATTAATAAAAATCTTCTGCACAACCTAGTCTGCCTTCAGAGCTGATGGTGCTTAAAAATACAGATCTCTCCTGCAATTAGATTCTTTGCATTTTGAGGTTTCTGAGAATACTGGTTGTTTCCTACCAAACTGAAAGGAAATTAGAGCTTTAATGAGTGTGTCTGGATTACAGGACGTAACAAGAAAAGACTAAGTAAATTCCCTGCTTCAGAGGCATCCTGAAAAATCTCTGAATATAGATGTAGTTTGCAACAGCCACCAGAATTCTATTTCTCTTGCTTTGAGAGTTTTTTTGAATTTCAGTTTGTAGAAGTAGTCGTTAGTCAGTGTGTCTGATGTCAGGTGGCTAGGTGAGGAATAACTAACTTCAAACCAAACCTGTTAATTGGACCCTATAATCTGTACTACAGATTAAGCCATGAAATGTCAGTGTCAATGCACTTTTCTCAGTAACAGGAGATCTACTGCTCTTTCTTTCCTAAAGAGAACAGGTTGATCTTTCTTTTAGGTAAGTGGCCTCAATAAATGTCACTGTGAAAAACTGTCCATTGTAAACAAAGCCTCTTCATGATGACACAGGCTGTTTCAGTTCCTACCTCAGCACAAATACTGCAGCTGAAGGCAGGTTCTGCTCTCACACCCAATGAAACGTTCCTTGCTTCCTTCCTTCCTGCCTGCCTGCCTTCTTGCCTGCCTTCTTGCCTGCCTGCCTTCCTGCCTGCCTCTCTCCATCCTTCCCTCCCTTTCCTCCCTTTTCTTCCTTCTCTCACTGTGTTCTGGGAGCCAGGCCAGCTAGTGTTACCCAAAGCTGAGGATTTTTTGCATGATCAGTTGCCCATTAGAACTTGGGCTGTTTGGTCACAAAGACTAGTTAACTTCTAGTGAAAAATGAGAGGAGAAAATAGTGTAGGAAAGTAGCACAGCTGTGCCCATAAGGTATAGGTTCGGGTGCAGTTCATAGTTCCCATCTTGTGCTAGAATTCATTTGGTGGCTTTCTGTCTGGAGAGATTGCAAAACTGCTTAGTTTTGCACAGCTGATCGGTAGTAATCTTCTTTATTGCTAAAATAAAGAATGAGACAACAGAGGGGGACTGATAACCTCTGTGCTTGTATACAGGTGAGGAAAATCTTCCTGTTGGGGATTACCCTCTAATATTTACTTTTCCTCAGGTTCCAGGAGGTAGAATCATATATACCTCTACCTTAGCTTGCTGGCCCTTATTCAGTGATGTGGCAGTTTTTATTCTGGTTAAAAATTCTGAGACAGTAGGTAAATTATGGAACCCTGTGGGGCTTATACCCTGGCTTTTTGTTTACTGCTGTTTCTCCTTATGAACCCTGAGGTGTCCCAGAGTGAGCAGCCAAATAGCTACAATAATATATTCAAAGTTAGAAGGGCTGGGTTTTTTCTGGTTGGTTTTTGGTGAGGTCTTTTTGTTGTGGTTTGTTGTTGTTTTTTGTTTGTTTGTTTGTTTTAACCAGGTATTTTTAAAAGGATATTTTGAATGCTCTGAGAGAGCTTGAGCAAGTTTTACTTTTCCTTCCAGTATCCTGTTCCAAAGTATCTGCACTCTGAAATCTGCAGTCACCATCAGGTTGCCCACACATTTACCCTAGTGAGGCTTCTGACCCATGAGTCATTTGGTGGATGTCCAGCAGTATGCCAGAGTTTCAGATCTACAGTGTTTAGGCCAGGGGAAGCCTGCCCTTATTAGATATACTTACAGAAAGAAAGAGTTAGCCTTTCTTAAAAGCCCAAATAATTTCCATGCAGTGGAAAAGTTGCAATTGTGTAAATCTTGTAGGCTATTTTTGGTGTTCAGATAACTACCATAGATTCAGCTATGGTTTCCTGGCAAGATTAAGATCATGATGCTGTTGAAAATAATGATCCTGCTCTGCAAATATATTGATGAGTTTTCATGTGGATCATCCAGCTGTTCTGTGTTAGCCCCTGTCTGGATGAATGCTACAGCTGACATAAGGGCAGGAGCAGACAAGGAAGGAAGGGCCGATGGCCCCTGTACAGGATGCAGTGCACAGCTTGTCATGGTGATGGAGTGTGAAGCTTCAGGTTCAGGACCAGGCTTGGCTCAGACAGCAGGATCTTCGCCAGTGTTATGTGTTTTGTCCAGTTGCCTCCTTGCGCTGGTTGTGCTGCTTGTCCCCTTTGTCCAACACAATGTGAATTGTTTCTTTCATAAGATAGTGGGAACTTGCCTTCCTCATATTTTCAAATTTCCATTACCTAGGCTAGATGAGTGAATGGCTTTACTGTTTTTCTTTTCTTTGCATTTGGATTGACTCCTCTGTCAGCCTTGAAGAATTACGTTGTTTTTCTGCAATGCATTCTCTTTGCCCTTGCTAATTCTTGGTACTGTGATGTGCCAGGTTGATTGAAGACGTATCAAATGGTCTTCTCCATCAGCATGCTAGGAAATATTTTCCTTGCTTTTGCTTTCACCAGTTCTCATAAATCATAGCATTTAATAAAAGGCAGGGGTGGTGGGTTGTCTTCTCTGGCTTCATGCAAATTTTCTCTACTCATGGATGTTTAAGGAACTGGCTTGAGCTGGATTTTCTGATTGTCTCTGCTGACAGGAATCATGTTAATTAGAGGTGACTCTGAGTGATAGAGTCACTTCTAATTCTACAGGTTCTACAGGTATGTATTGTCAGACTGGGCAATCACATTAAGAAATCACCCAATTAACTTGAAGTAACCGGATTGAAAAAAACCAGGGCTTTAGTGGGGGTTGAGGGTACAGTCAGTTTGCAACCTGTTCCTCCTGGGACCTCCTAAACATCTGTCCTCATGAAGAAGAGAACAGATTCAGACTGCTGGTGGTGGGAAGAAGGTGGGCGTGTTTAAGCTGGCATTGCCACTAAAGAAAGGGATCAGCAAGCTGATGGAATCATGCAGTTGTTCATATGAGAAGGGCAGTTATTGTTGTTATAAACATTGTTGGGGTTTTTTTAAAAAAATTGGCTTAAAATTCTGTCTCTTGAAATGAAAAGATCTGCTTCTTTTTTCCAGTGTGGAAGCCAACACATTCATTCATTCGTTCATTCATATGTGCTGAGTGTCTGTTTCATAACTCGCATTTTCAGTTACTGGGCTTGTCTTTACTATTTTTAATTTTCTTCTATACCTGCTGCATTTCTTTTAACTCTCTTTACTTAGTCATAGATAAGTATTTTTTTATATTTCTTCTAATTTTTTCTATTTTGTTTCATTCCCTGGAGGCACATGATCTGTTCTGTTTCATCCTTGCACTAGTATGATTGTATTCTGTTAATCTTACAGGGTGAAAAAGGGAGAATAAGAAAAGGCTATGATTTGGGAAGGAAGGTTTATATTCTAATATTTGGCTCTGCACCTGTGTGAAATTCTCTTTGCTAGTAATGGACCTACTCTTATATAATGGAAGAAGTAGATTGTAATCACACTAAGGTGAAAGAATAATGCCTTAATTGCTGTTCTCAATAACTACTTCTCTGTAGTAGATAATACAACTGTTGGTGTTTTTTTCAGGAGGATGAACCATCTTTGCTTTTCATGACACATGGTAGTAGTGATGGTGCCATGGTAATGACTTGCCATATGACCATTTGCTTTGCAGCAGTAGAAGAGGAAATAGGGCTGAGACTTCCTCATTCCCTGACCTTGATTTAAACTTCTCCATCTTTAAACATAATTCTAGGCTCTGTCTCAGTGTTATCTTTCTTACCTGTGGAGGCAGCTGGTTAAAATGACAGAATGTGAATGCTGAAAATTACGAGGAATGTTTACAGTCCAATAAAAGTATCAGTGTAGTGACACTTGTGAACCACAAAGGGATTTTTCTTTAAATGTCCTCTGTCTGGGATTGGTTTTCACATACTACATAATTCTGGTCAGCTGAGCAGTTTCCTGTAACAGTGCAGAAGCCAAAATCGGCTTCCATTCCATTAACACTATTCAATGTGCATCCATAATATAGAACACTCTTACCTATCATGAGACCCATCCATGCAAAACAGATACCTGATGTAATCATATACTGCTGTGAGCTGCACAGAGTTGGTGTCACACTCTGAAGTCATCATTATTTTCAGAAGGTCTTGCTTGTCCCTTTGGCCTAACCCCTCAAAAGCAGTCTTGTATTAATAATGTTATGGTAGATGTTTTATGTGGAAATACATTCCTACTGTATTGGGATTTTTGTCCATCAAATTAATGTCCACCATGATAAGCAATAGAACACAGTGCTGACTAAATTTAGATGAGAGATTCTTAGTCTTAAATTATTTACCAAAATCCGATTTGTTTTTGTCAGTATAAGCTAGTCTTTAAGTAGTAAATTAGTTGCTGAGTAGATCTAAAGAAAAGCCTGTCAAGTGATCGGTATTTGAATTCAATAGCTTCATCAAGAACAAGATTCCAGCACAAATGAAGGAAGTCTTTCTTCATTTGTCAGTCTTTATAACTGAGACTGAAGCAGAGTTATAAATGACATCTTTCCTCGGGTGGGAGCTATTAATGGTGGGTATTTCTGACACTATGGCATTATCCCTGCTATTGATGGTTTTTTATGTGCACTTACTCAGACTTCCTGTGCTGCTGATTTTAATTCCATGTGGAGGTACAATGGCATAAGAAGTTGTCTGTGCTGGCAACTGAGAAATCTCTTATGAATGGATTATGACAAAGATGTACTTTTATAGCAGGTAGAGAAGTTACGAAATTAACAACTGATCACATCACTTTACAATTTGTCTTTGCCCTGTGGCAGGGATAGTATTGGGTCCTATCTTCATTACCTGCTAATTCTGTATTTAACCTGGGTTTTCCCATTCAGCCTGGGATCCACTGCTGAATCTGAAGCAGTTGTCAGAGCCACACATGAAAGCTGTGTCATAAGCTGCCTTGGTGGCTTTTTGTCAGCTGTTAGTGCCAAGTGGAGTCATTGAATGCATGTACTCACAGAAAGAAGTGAGTCTTTTAACACCTACCCACTGGCCTCTGAGCATTCATTCCCATACACTGCATACCTGTGCTGGCTCACTCTTTGCATCATTATCCTGAAATGAGAGACATAAACCCTTTTCTTAGCATCTAATATCCCAACCTGCCTACAATCTCTTAATTTTCATTCATCTCTACTCTTTAAGCAGCAGAGCAGTGAGCCCACAGAAACCCATGTCTTTATACGAATTGCTTGACTGCAGAAACACGTCAGACTCCCGATGTCAGTCTGACCTGAAGAGTTAAAAACCTGCTCCTTTAATAATAGAGAAGCACTGAACATCAAGCTGCTGCTGTTTGACCAGAGGGTTGAGGGGTCTGAAGAACAGATAAAAAGGCTGAAGTGGTAGTGGCTGGAAATACAGTGGTAAAAATTCCAGTGATGAAATGGGCTATGTGCTTCACCCCTGGGAGCACAGAGCAAGGGCAAAGGTATTTATGTTGAACACAACATTTGCAAAGACCAGTCCACACAGCCATCCATCAAAGAACAGACTGAAAGACAGTGGGAGGTAAGTGGCCTTACCTGGCCCTGGAAAAAAGCTGAGCTTTGATATACAGGATATATGTCATGCAAATAATATAAGCAGCATAGATTAGGGCTGGACACCTCAAGACAGGAAGATGGAGCCCGTTGTCTTTATTCCTGTTTCAAAGGACAGTTTGAAACATGTGGCATGTGCTGGATTCTGCACTTGGCAGGAGGCAACCCTGAATGTATGTACAGACTGGGGAATGAGAGGTTGGAGAGCAGCACCATAAAAAGAGACCTGGGGGTCCTGATCCTCAGAAAGTTGAATATGAGTCAGCAGTGCCCTGGCAGCCAGGAGGGCCAACCCTGTCCTGGGGGGCATCAGGCAAATCATCACCAGCTGGTTGAGGGAGGGGATTGTCCTGCTCTGTACTGGGGTGGCCTCCTCTTGAATGTTGTGTGCAGGTTTGGGTGCCACAATATAAGAAAGATACTAAGCTCTTAGAGACCATCCAAGGGAGAGCAAGGAAGATTATGAAGAGCCTTGAGGGTGAGCTTTATGAGGAGCAGCTGAGGTCACTTGGTGTGTTCAGCCTGGAGAGGAGGAGACTGAGGGGAGACCTCATTGCAGTTACAACTTCCTTGTGAGGGGAAGAGAAGGGACAGGAACTGATCTCTTCTCTGTGTGTGACCAGTGACCGAACCCAAGGGAATGGCATGAAGATGTGTTGAGAGGGTTTAGGATGGATATTAGGAAAAGGTCTTTCACCCAGAGGGTGACTGGGCACTGGAACAGGCACCAAGCCTGACAGAGTTAAAGAAGTGTTTGGACAATGCTCTTGGGCATATGATGTGATTCTTGCGATGGTCTGGTGCAGGGCCAGGAGTTGGACTTCAGTGAACCTTTTGGATCCATTCCAAGCCAGGATATTCTGTGATTCTGTGATCTTCAAAGCTCACTTTCAGCTTTCTGTTTGGAGACTGCACCATTGCTCATTTGACAGTGGACCTCCCACTTTGTTCTTCCTTCATCCTGGTCATACTGTTCGGATCATTTGGTTCAAACGTAAGAGGACAGAACAGGCAAGTAGGATTTTATTGTTAGGTAGGTTTTCCCTGTGACCACAGCTGTGACTCTGAATTGGTGGAGTGGCTCTGCTGGGAATGTATATGCTACTTCCCTCAACTAATTCAACTGGGATCGCTATTTCATTCATGCATTTCAAAATACCTAGCAAATGGGAAAAAATGAGGATATCTAGACTTCACAAGAGATGAGTTAGCTGGCCTCTTCAAAATAGGAAGCACTTATATATAGACTTGAAACACTTGACCCACCTCTCATCAAATCTAAACTCTTCAAAAACCTGTCCAAAATATATACCTATTTACACCACCTGTAGGATATCTCATACTTGGCTATTGCCTAGCTGACTTAGTTTCTTTCTGTAGAGGAATAAGACAGAATTTTTCACTTGCTAAGACTTCCAGTCATTGACTCTGTTATAAGAAAAACATCTTGTCTGCCTCTGTAGTTTGCAGTCTCTGTCATGTCACTTGATTAGCTCAGTTGATTAAAACTTGGTTGTAATAATGCCAAGGTCATGGGTTCAGTCCCCTGTGTGGACCATTGACTTGAGTTGGACTCGATGATCCTTGTGGGTCCCTTCCAACTCAGAATATTCTGTGATTCTACTTGAGTTCCTTAAGTGCAAGATAAAGATTTCAGAGGTACAAGTGGACCCTCACACATTGTAAATAAACTGCTTTTTTTCTTCCATTATAGTATGTAAGAGTGAGGTCGCATATTGTAGTACAGAGGTATAAGTTACCAGCACATATAAAAGCCAGTTTCTCTCATTTCTCCTTCTCTTCCCCTCTTCCTATTCTTCCTCCTGTAATCAACTCTACAATTCTCCCTTTTCTTTCCTGGCACTCCTCTTGCCCTTGATGGGCCAGTTCAGCTCACTGAACACACAAAAACTCTCACTCAACATGAGCAAGTGAATATTCTTCTGAGGATTTAGCGAGCCAGAGCAGCTCTGCTAAGCTGCCAAGCCACACAAGGGATGGAGCAGGAATGCACAAAAAAATGGTGGAGGAGGCAGCCCACCCCTTGTAGCAGCAAGATCTGGCTCTTAGGTCTGGCCAGCTGCAGTGTGAAACCTTACCTGAATGGGAGCTTGCAGAAGTCTGAGAAGGGCACAGCATAGCCATTGGTGCTATCTTGTCTTCTGCTAACTGACCTATCAACCTCTTTTACTTCAACAACTGTTTTGAATAATCAGAATTTAATTTTAACTCCAAATTTCTTCCCTGAGGATAAGTCCATCTAAGAATAATTCTCAACAGACAGAAGATTAATGGCAAATGAGCAAACAACAGGAGTGGGTGGACCTCAAAAAGAACAAAGATGTGACTAATGTGTCTTCTAATCCCTAGGAGTGGGTCCTTCTCTCTATTGTATCTGCACATACTTTGACCCAATTAGGCAGCTACTTTTTTAACCTCAACGATTTTCAATGCACATGCTAAAAAAGGAAGAATGTTTGTTTTTGTAATATGCACATAAGGATTGTATCTATATACACAGCAACAGCTCCAGCACACCATACCGCACCCCAAACCTGACCTTGTCCATTTTCCAAGCACTCTTGAGTGTATTAGAAAAATTGCATTCCTTACCATCTTTGCTGTGGCAGCTGTATTGCTTGCTGGGGCTACATACAGCAAGGGCAAGTGTGAAACACGACAGAGGTGTGTTAGTGTTTGTGAGCGTGACCATACTGTAGAAGAGTAGGCTAGCCTGTGCGGATAAACCAAAGGAGTGAGTACAGGCATAGTCAACCTTCCATACAGAGGTAGCTGTTCCAAGCTGGAAATGGGGGAAATAGTGCATAGTTTGAAGGTGTTCATACTGTAATATGTCCCTGCCACACTGCTGATGTCCTTGGTGTTTCGTGAACAGGCAGACTTCAGTACGTTCATGTTTGAAATCAGAAAGTGCTCATTCAACAGTTAAAATCAGCTGCATTTTATTATCTTGTGTAGCACTACTCTACTTCCAGTCTGATGCCCTTGGAGGATATTGCTGTAGGCATTTTATAACTGCAGGCATTTCTCCTCCGCCAGATTCTCAGCAGACAGGGATTAGGATGCGACACTTGGCTGAAGCTATGCTGCTGACAGATCGCAGTGACCTTGCTGTGACTGCTGTTCTGATCTCACTGGCACTGCTGGAATTTGACACACTAGAACATGAGACGCTGGCTCCATTATGCCACTAATTGGTATTGAGAGCATTGTGTTCCTGTCTCCTTCACCATCTGATGGAGGTGGCAGATAATTCTAATTTATTGTTGCCATGTGATTTAGGAGGCTTAAGTCTCTATCACCAGCCAGTTGATGCCCTTATCCTTTCATGTGGCTGTCTGTGTCATATGCAGGTGTAGAGCTTGACACAGACTTGTATTGTAAGCAGACTTGCTCTCCTTATCTTCTTGTTTGGTCCTCTTCTGGAACAAAAGGAAATTGTTTGCTTTTTGAGCATGGATGATACACAGTAAACATTTTTCTCATGCATCTCTAGAGCTAGATCTTAAAATATTTTCTCTATTTGTCAAATGTACAGTGACATAATATTTCTGCAAGGTTAATTTTTGGACTGCATAGATTGGCTTTTGTTTCTGTCTAGCAGTATCATGGAAGGTAAAACAGAAGGAAAATTCATGTCCTTAACTAAAATACTTCAGGCTTTGCTCTCAATGGCAGTTTTTGACTTTCTAATGATTTGTTTTGTCCAATAATCACAAAGCTGGACAAAAATGTCAACAAACTGAAAGATAAAACAACTCCCTATGGGGTGATGTTTATAGCACCTTTTTTCCTCATGGGAAAAAAACCCAACCCAAACCAAACAAGACAGTAGTTTTCCAAAGTCCAGTTTTGTCAGTCCCAGATTGGAATTTCATGCTGTTAATTCAATCATTAGGGAAGTTTATGACCCTGAAGAATATGACTTGCAAATGCATTGGTATCAAGAGGGAACAAATAACAAATCTAGCCCAGAGGGAACACAGGGAGTAGTTATTAGCAGCGAACTACCTGACACAATTAGCAGAAAAATAAGTTGTGTATTTAATTACTACAGCTCTGCCAGATGAAAGTAGCAGTAACTTATTTCTGGCACTGGTTATGTTGAATCTATTGGGGACTTCAGCACTGTCAAAGTGGCTTTTTCCTTGCAGGATCCTGGCTCCCCAGGTGGAATTCACATCCTGCTATTAGACCCTCTGGCTCCATGGCAACCCATGGAAAGGCAGGTGTCTCAGAGTAAGCTGCAGCTACCTAAAACATCAAACATGAAGTTCTTCATTGCACAGCAGGTTTGAACCCCACTTCTTTCTCTTGGTTTATCCTAGGCTGTAGGAGTGTGCCTAGGTTAGATGAGAATCCATATTATCTTTTTTAGGTACCTAAGTGTGCCCTTTAGTAATGGGGTAGATGACCAGTGTTGTGCAGAAATTGGAGCATGGATAGGCTGTGGATGACTGGGGAGAACTCCCTGCTGAGAAGGCTCTCCTTCATCCTTGATTCAAGGACTATTCATACATTTTACACTAGCCTGCCCACATGACACAGTCCTCTATATGAAGAGCCCTATGTGGACACAAGGATTTTCAAATCTCAGAAGGAGGGTAAGGGCAAGTGATAGGAGAGCTTGCAGGACAGCAGAGCAATTGTCAGCATAGATATGAATTCAGCTCACATCCCTGAACTGATTTCTTAAAACTGTGCCACATTTCTCCTTTCTCTGAAGAGGTAATAGTTGGCAAACTGTATAAGAGAATTTATGATAATATTGACAAGGTGAATTAATGACTCATAAATCATACTAATGAGGCTAATCTAGAATGGAGGTCAAGAAGGAATGTTCAAAAAGAGTTTAATGCACAAGACATGTTAAGGGCCAAGATCTCTGTTTTACACTTTCATCTCACTCATTATTTTTAAATGGCCTACACAATCTGACAGATCTGAACAAGCAAATAGTTTTTATTGGGAAACACTGAAGATTGATTTCCTGATTTTTAGTAGCTCTATTTTTGAGTACAAGTGCACAATACTAAAGGCAAATTTATTTCTTCAATACAGATGTGACAGAGATCTGCTGGTAAAAATTTTCTCTTTAGCTTGACTTTAGTAACATGGCCTACATTGGGGATAGAAAGTCCCACATCAGAAGTTATCATCTGTTGAATACAGAAGTTACAGTTCACAGTGCTTTTTTATATTGATCATACAGCTGAATTGAAAGCTTTAGGCAACTACATTGAACGATGATAAACTACTGCTCAGTAGTTTGGTGACTTAAGAAAGAATTATACATGCACTTTACCTGTTTGTTTTTCCTAGATCGTTTTGTGGTTCAAAAGCATCTTAGTCACTTTGCTGGTTTCCTAGAGCAACTAGTTGCTTTAGGACTTTTTGTTATTGTAACTTACTGAAACTTACTTAGGGATCTTTATGGTCCACTTTTCCATTGTATCCAAACTCCTAAGTATCTGGTAATTTCTCTTCACAATTTCCCACATCTCTTAAGTATTTGTAACATAGAGGACAGAGATGGGTTTTTTTGTTTTGTTTTGGGGTTTGGTTTTTTTGAGGGGTATTTTGTTTTTTGTCTGTTTGTTTGTTTGTTTTTTACACAGAAAGAGTCTTAGTCAAGAGGAAGTTGCTAAAATCATGACAAATTGAAAGATTATTTACCAGACAACATGTGCAGTGGTTCAGCAGGGTGCCACTTTTAAACCTATCAAGACAGCACAAGGTGGCTCATCCTTTTTCTTAGATGTTGGTTAGACATTTTCAAGAGGTTAGACCTCTTAGAGGTTGGGACCTCAGACTGTGGTTTCACAGTATGAGGCATCTGGTAGCAGTGACAGGTAAAGGGGTTCTTGCTTCCTTCTCCTCGTACCTTCCTTCCCCTGCACTGCAAGGAGCTAGCCCCTCAGTCAGACAACACAGAAGTCATGAGCCAGATCAAGGAACTAATCCATGTTAAAAATGAAGTTTTGTTTTGTGTTTATTTCTCCACCTGGCTCCTTTATGGAGTTCACAGCTGTGTTTCAGGAGTGGTGGTGCAGGTGTGATGTTTCACAGTGCAGTTGTGCAGAACCCGCTTGGCCAGTGGGAGGTGAAGGCAGAGCTCCAGGATGGGACATTTCTACTGAAAATTGGTTACTGTGGAACTATGGTATCAGATTTCCCATCTTTCTTAGCAAGAGCAAAGCCCTTTTCTTGCCTCCTAACTGCCTCCTTAGGCTTACATAAAAGAGACCTGAGACATACACAATTATTCTTCAACCATCCTTTTTTCATAAGGCCACTGTGAGAGCGTTTTAGGTTCACTTTGTGAGCAGATTAATATATTTTATTCCACTGTTGACCACTTAGGTCTTGAAAGTACACTGGTTATTCCCTACTTCCTATCTTCAGGTGTTGCTGAAACATTCATTTTTATTGAATTGCTTAAGCATGGACAAAGGTTTGGAAAGCTGTAAAACCACAAGTAGCTAAAGATTCTCCAACCTAAAGACGTGTTTGAGGAGTTATAACCCTATCGTCAATAGCTTTGCAAGTGGAATGACAGACTGTTAATCATTGCAAATATTCTGCTCTGAAGAGTTCAGATATTGTCACCAAGGAGTGGCCCAGTCCACCCCTCATTAGGATGATGAAACTGCCCTACTTCAGAGGGCTGATGCCAATCCTTCAAGGTACAACCAGTTAGCCTGCATTGCTGGGGTGCACCCTTGGGAGGAAAGCAAACCAAAGGTGGTGCTGACTGGGAAAAGAGAAGTTGCCACATCAAAAGGCAGTTGCTGCAGACACAGTCATAATCCCAAGATCTGGGGGAGAATCTTCCATTTCTATATGGACTGTGAATTCCTCCCTGGCCTTGGTACTCTGACTGTTTGTGCCCTACATATCCCTCCCTGGATCACGCAGGAATACAAACCTGAGCCAGATGATGGATGGGCACATGATCCCATCTCTGTTGAATGCATTTTGGTGTGGATTTTGGCTTTGTGTGTTTGTTCAGGCTTTAGAGTGTCCATGCAAAGATGGGCAGTGCTTGATCTAGCATACAATCTACTAGTGCAAAATTAATCCATCAAAATTGCCTTATTGCATTTGAACCAGCAGAGTGAATTTACATTGGGTGAGTGCCTAGTGTCCCATGGCCATGGCACTTCTGGGTCTGTTTTCTGGTGCTTTAGAGGAGAGTTTACCATACCCTTGAGGATTTGTAGACCAGAAAAAGTGGAACTGGGTGCATTTAGGGCAAGGAGTACTGAGAACTTTTCTCTGGTAGGTGGAGAGAAGCTGTTTTTGGAGCTGATAATCAGGAAGCTTCATGAAAACTATGCTCTCAGTAAGGATACAGAGCAAGGAATCTTGGATTCAAAAAGGCAGTCCCCTTATTAATGAATGAAAGCAGAATGTGGGTCTGTCTTGTATTACAGGTATGTCCCAGAGTAACTCCTTTAAGAGAGACTGCTTAAAACACCCCACTTCATTGGTTTTATCAGGGCAGGGGCAATGTAGCTGATAACCGTTACTTCAGTAAAGAGGTGTGTATATCCATGTGAACAAACACAGGCAAGACCATGTCACTGTCTGAGAAACATATCTGTCTAGATGGGTGTGATCTACACTTTGTGGGTCCAAACTGGAAGCACTACTAACAAATATAGTTTAATTATTATCCTTGGAGTCTGGTTCTCACTCAGCACTGTCTGGTATCGACAGCTATCTGCTGCCTACCATTCCCTGCTCCTTAAAAATAGACAGAGACAGGGACCATATAAACTGAAACTATAGAAAAGTCAGGGTTGATTTTTTTTTCAGTAGAAAAAGACAAGTGTAGCTTAAAAGGCAGATATAGGCATGGGGAGTTTGGCCTGTTACCTTTAGAGGAAAACATTATAAAACACTGACTCATAGCCTAGAGATTCCCAGATATGTTTATCTAGAAAAGGAAGATAAATTAAAAAATAAAGTCAGGAATAACTGTTTTAAGTAGGCTAAGTATCCCTCAAAATGACCCAGCTGTCCTGGAAGGTGTTGCAATCTCCACTTCAGGCAGTTCTGTCCCTCCCTCCTTGCAGATGAATGCTCTTGGGAGCAAGAATTTGCCCAGCTGAGAAAATATTATTTCTAGTGCTCTATTTGTAACCTTGATAAGATCTCCACGGCAACAGAAGTTGCTGAATAGAGTTGGTCATGACATTTGTCAGAAGAAGTTTTCCACTAGAAAATGCTGTTTTAATGCTAAAGTGTTGGGGAGAACAATTTGATGTTGACTATATTTTGGTCTGAAAAAAGTGGGGAAAATCTGAAAAATTCTGAAAAAAGGAAGAGACTTTTCTCTTTTTTCTGCCTCCTGCTCTGCCTTCTGGGACCTTTCATATCAGGAAGCAAGACTACCACCTTCTCCTTTTCTATTTTGGGATTAGTGGCTGAATTCCCAGTTCATCTCCTCTTTTTGACTCTTTATTTTAATATTATTACAAAAAGACTCTAAACCAAACAGGAGATGAGAGAAGCTGTAAATCTTCAAATATCTAAAGTATCTATTTTAGGAAAGAGAAATTTTGAAATAAAAGCAAAATAATACAGTCAAAGAGTGTAGCATAATTACTTGCCCATTTTGTTTTTAGTAGTCAATTTTATGCCACGTGGCCTAAAATCTCAGATTAAAACTGTTTTCTTTCCTTTTCATGACTTATTTTCATTCCTTCTCTTTACCCTGAACTGCTGGATGCAGTGATAGCCAGAGACATGTCACTGTATATCATATCCTCTTACTGACATTATTTGTTTCACTGAGGAGATGTCTTGGAACCTACAAGTGCCAGCCTAGTAATTTGTCTCTTTTCCCAGTTACGGCTCCCCATGAAACCAGTGCAGAAAATTGTAGGGGTAATAAATGTTTCTGCAGAGACAGTTTTCACAATTGTTCTACTTCATGGCTCCTTCTTTGCCTGTTTAGGATTAAGAATACAAATAAAAATGAAACTTTCTTTGCAGTCGAGAAGGACAGGCAAATACACACCCGTCTTCCTCCCTGTCTTCAGCAAGAATGTTATTTTTAAGGTCTTCCCATGGGATTTTTGGAAATGCATTTGGCAATTGAGATCATTAGTCAAATGTGCTGATTAGTTCTGTCACTTGGCTGCCTGCTGTCACTAGCAGACATTTTAGTACCACCTCTCCTCACACTGCTCTGCTGCTGAGGTTACAGGAGCCTTCCTCTCCTCCCCACACACTTGCCACATCTCTCTGAGAATTGTGTTTTTCAGGTTTTCACAGCTGAACATGGGACATTATCTGCATGATGCAGGGCCACAGGATGCCTTTGCTCCTGGGCTAGTGCCAGGTGAGTTTTCCCTGGGCTCACAAGTCCAGTGAGGTGTTACAGAGACAGACTGGACTTCCTCCACAGCAGTGGCCTGTTTTGCAGACCCGAACTGGTTCAGTCAGCCACAGCTAGTACTGCAGCTACATCAAAGTGGTACACATGCCAGAATTCAACTTGCCATCTTTATCTATGAGAGGATGGGAAGCAGGTATTTTGGCAGCTGTCAGACACTCAGATACCTCCCCCTGCACTTGCCCATTGGCCAGCAGAGTCAGAACTGCTGCTGCTACTGCCAAGGAAGAACACCTCCCTTTCCAGGAGCCAGCCACCACCACCACCACACTATGCATGTTTTCATAATGTGGACTTGCTGTGCAGGAATGTGCCAGGTCACTGGAGGTGATCACACCATGTAAAATGTGCTGGGAATGGTAGCAGGATTGATCAAAAAAGGTATCTGGAGAAAGCATTGATTTCCTAACCGGAGCAGTGAAGATGATCATAAGGATAGAGGTGAGCAGAGAGAGAAATAGCTCAAGGTCATACAGCTTTTTAGGAGTAGAGCTAGGGTGAGCATCCAGCATCCTAATTTTCAGGCCATTTTCATGCCACCAGTCCTATTGTAGGCTCATGCTTTAGGTCCAGCAGGCATATGTCTGCTTTGGATACATTTTTTCAGGAAAACATTATCTCTACTCATCTCAAACTACATCACACCACAAGGTTTGCGCTTGCTGTGGCCACTCAGCACCTTGACTCTGATGTTAAAATTGGCAAAGACACAGCCTCTCTTTGTTGAGGTTGACTGATGGAAAAAGGTGGAAAGCCAACACTGAATGCCAACTCTGATAGGAGGCTGACGTAAAAGGCTGAGGGATCATATAGGATTGCTGCCTTGGTTATATAACAGGAAATATATTTTGTAAGTGCTCAAACTGACGTACGTTGTGTTTTGGCACGTGTTTGTCAGTGCCCTTGTTTTATAGCCTTGCTGAACACTCATTGACAGATGGCACTCAAGGGAGTGCTTTTTATAGATGCCAGTGTCCAACTCAGATACAGTTTCTGAAAGCAAAAGGTGTTTGGGGGTAGAGGGATCTGATGCACTGCCAAAGCATTTTGTAAGAGGTGCTTTAATGGTACTTCATACTCTTCTAAAGGGGAGATGTGTGGGAAATGAATGAGGAACATCAACTCTCATTGATTTTCAATCACCAGTGAACAGTAAGTGAACACTCTAGTAAGTGAACAGCATTTATGAAATGGAAGAACAAGAGAATACAAATTTAATGGGCATGTACCCTGTGTTCAGGACAGGCAGGATTTGGGCAGTGCTTGTCTAACCCGGTGTTCTGGAGAATGATTTCTTGTCACAGCTTGATCAAGTTCTTACCTGGAGATTAGTGTCTTATAAGTGAAGCCAATCGTAGGCTATCTATTACTGAATAGCAGCATTCTCCTTTGTAGGACAGGGACCTCAGGGCTGATAGTCACCCCAGTGCAGGCTGTGCCCTAACCAGTGGGATGCTTTCCAATGAGAGCCAAACATGGTGGGCAGAGCCAGGTGCTGGTAACAGGCTCCATCAACAGCTCCAGACTGGAGTAACGGTGACCCAGGTGCAGGATGCATCCAGGGTTTCTGCCTGGGAACAAAAGGAGATGAGGCCACAGACAGGACTGGAGGCAAGACTGTAGTGTGGATCTGAAGTCCAGGCAAGAGGCAGAGCTAGAGGCTGGCACTCCTGTGGCATCTCTGGCACAGGGACTGATGACTCTGGACTGAGTTGAAATGGAGTCCTGGACCATTGGCAGTCAGTCAGAGAGGCTTCAGGTGAGTTTCATCAATACCAGTAAGGCATCTTGGAGCACTTAGACCCCTGACACATACAGAAAAAGATGTGGTTTTGGTATGGGATGACTCATGTGCAGTGGCTGGCCCAGGTTTACCAGAAGGAGCAAACAGAGGTAGTTTCAGCTGCAGGAAATGCAAGAAGTACTTTGTCTCTCCTTATGACTTTGCAATTGGGTAGAAAAAAGTGAACAAAGCATTCTTATTTCACTGTCATGAAACCCTTCATTCAGTAGAAGTATCTGGATCACAGTGTAGCTGCTGTTTTTAGTTCCGGGGCTGAAGGATTTCCAGGCTCTGACTCTTCTCACATTGTTGTGAATCAGGACATGGAAGTTTAGCCATCTCCAATTCTGAGTCTTCTGGTTGACATTTGTTCTGGGTAGTGGGGTTTCAGGCTTTCAGTTGAGGAGTCTGGGGACAACGTAGCAGGCGGGCTGAAAAACAAGCATAGTCAAGGGATTTATTAATACAGGGTCTTTGCTCTTTACATGTACATATCCCGGAAACAATGCAGGTCCATGAAGTACCTTTTGTGGAGGTTTGTGGTAGAAACAAGTATAGAATCCATTTATTCTTGGAAGTGTTCAGCAGCGGAATGATCCTTTCTGTTCTGCAAGATATAAATCTACTTTACCATATGCTTTACAACTTCTGCAGAAAAAGAAACAAGGCTGGAGATCCAATAGTCTTCTCTGGAAGGCATCTCTGAGTAGGATCTGGCATGCACTGGTGTACAGGGTCTTTGCAAACCAATGGCATGTATTCCTGAAGTATAGATACTGAAAGTACCTGAAAGTATATTGTAAAGCAAATATATTGTAGTACACGGGAAAAGAAGACAAGGTAATGCAAACAACTACACAATTTCCTTATGCTTTTCTACAGTCTCAGATTTTCCTTCTGTGCCAGGTTTGTCATGGGTCACTGCATAAGGCTTAAAAGACCAGTGGAAAATTGGTATTTCGTGGTATAAGGCTTGCTTTGTCAGATTTTTAAGCACTAAGAAGCAACTTCACCAAGGGTGCAATGATATAGATACCCAGTGTGAGCCTTTTGAAGGCCTTAGATTAACTGCGTGTATACCCATCCTTCCTGCGTGCTCTCACCAGCGTGTAGGGAGTTTGTTTGCCTGTGTCATGTTTGCCACAGCAGAAGAATGGTGAGATGCCTCCTCTGAAAGGGACCACATCCTGGAGGGCTTCTGCCTTGTGTAGACAGTTTTTATCTCTTCACTCTGAACTTTTTTTACTCTGGTCTAAAATTCACTTCTTAAGATTCCTGTCTCAGCCTATCCTTCTCCTTGTCTCCTCTCCTCCCATGTATACAAGAGAAAGCTCTTCTCTTACACCAGGCTATTCCCTGCTATGCTTCAAACTTCTACCCCCAAATATGGGGATGTCAAAGTTTCCAAAGAAAAGGTTTACCTGCATTTTTTAACATGAGTAAAAGGTGGAAAAAGCTGGCTTTTCTTTGGATTCATTCTTACATTGTTGCTCCATTAGGCCTGATACTGTCTCATAGCAGATGTCCAGCTGGAAAATTTAAGCTACAGAGGGATGGAGATCTGGTGAAGTATTCAGAACTAAAAAACCACCATGGAATAGGAATTGTCAGATAATACTAATTATAGGTGTGGCAAGCAGCTGTAACAACCAGCATGGCAATTTCTTCTCTCTCTCTTTCTCTGTCTCTCTCTCTGTGTTTTGCAATTTAATGCTTATACACTCTGTTGCCTAATTTTAGAGCAAATGCACACTTAGCAGTTCACAGCCAGGTAATGCTTTTAACCATCTGGAACAGAGATTATCTTAAAATGGGAAGTAAAGAAAATACTTTTCCATGTGGCTGTGACGCTGTCTGTTCCTGACCTCTCTAATGAATGGAATTTGGGGAAAGCAATCATTAGAGCGAGGAGGGGAAGGAAATGCAGGGGAGAAGGTGGAGCAGGACAGAGTGCCAAAGTGTCAGAGCCAACAGAATCAGTAAGTGCACAGACAAAAGTAGCACCAAAGATTTAGAGGCAGAATCAGTGTGTAGATAAAACCAGTATCAGGAAGTGTAAGGAGCACAAGAAAGGGAGGAGAATGCAAAAAATTACTTTGAAGAATCAAAAATTACAAGAATAGGTAAGAGAGAATAAGTAATAACTATGATTTGTGACTAATGGAAACCACCAACCAACATGCGTGGTGATGCAGTCCTGTTTAGAGGAGCTGCTGATCCCTGAAATTATGACAAGGAAGATGAGCTGTTACTTTTAAATTATAATAAGTATCTTCCCTAAATAAAAGACATGTAGAGGAAGTCTATCCACAAAGTATTGGGCCAAGTCTGTCACAAAGTACTGGACAAAAATCTATGATTCTCTTATAAAAAGAAAACTCATCTGCATTTTTGTAGCTTTTCTTTTGGTGTATTAGTACATGAATCCTGTCCAATGCATCTACACAGCTCATCTTACCAGTCTGTACTTTCTGCATATGAAATTCATGATGAGGTTCTGCAGGGTTTTTGTTGAGAAGAGGATTCAAAGCTCAAAGATGTTACGTGTAGCCGCTCATAAACCTTAACTATGAAAATTTTATGATATGGCAACAGGTAGTAATTTAATGTAGCTTCATTGTTTTTAGTATAGTTCTGTAATCAGAGCAGTACTGTCAGACTGACAAGCAGGAATGATAAAGACAGACATAGTTTTGTGTCAATTGTCATTAACAGTTGTTCATCCACTTTAATGTCAACCCACTTCTACATACAGTAAAAATAGGTTGCATTGCATGTGGATGAAGTAAACAATGTAACAAAAACCTGAGTGGATGTGCTGCGTGACAGCCAATCTCAAAACAGTATCACAGTGGTAAGGTAAAGCAACAGTGTGATTGGGAGTGGTTTAAAGAGGGGGAGGCAGAGGAGAGAGGAGGGGAAGGGACGGGAAGAGAAAAGGGAAACAAAGCGTTATATGTTAATGATGTTACATTCTCTTCAGCAGCAACATTGAATTTTTTAGTTAATGTTTTGTGCAGGAAATCACTAGGTTGATCTTGAATATAAACCTTACAGAAGTTCCTTTGGAAATGTTCATGTTCACAGGAGATCAAGAAAAGAAACTAGGGAGGACTGTGTAGTAACCCACCCAGGTTAGCAGGCATTGGTGGTCTTTGAGAGTCTTCAGCTGCCTCAAAAATGATGGGGTTATGCTTGTAACTAGAGAAAACACAGTTTAGAACAGAAGTTTGTATCTCTCACTTCATTAGAAAAAGATAAATTTAGTCGTAGTGCAGAACTGTGCATTGTAACACTGTTTTTGAAATATGTCAAACAGGAATGTTTTGCAAATCTGAAAAGGTTATGAACAATGGAAACTTTGGAAAGGAACAATACATGATCAGTTTGGCTGCAGTGTTACAAGAGCCTTACACTGATTGGGGTGTAATTCTTGATCTGAAGTTAAACCA
Organism: Myrmophylax atrothorax; assembly: GCA_026770055.1. Taxonomy (NCBI): domain Eukaryota; kingdom Metazoa; phylum Chordata; class Aves; order Passeriformes; family Thamnophilidae; genus Myrmophylax; species Myrmophylax atrothorax. Next base: position 44,317,004 of record JAOXXN010000265.1, on the reverse strand, counting down.
TGTTTAATACCCTGCTTGCACACAGCACTGTTTTTCAGTTCCAGAAAAATAATTTAACTCGACTTCTATGATTCTGTGGAAAAAAAAAGTCTGATATTTAGATTGGCTGAGCAAATGGAGATATTTTTGAACTGTCTTCAATAACTTTCTGTAAGATAACAGTTGGCTTTCAACAGATAAAACTGAGTAATTAGTCAGCCATGACTGAAATCAGAACTATATAGCTTAAACCTGTTGTTTAATTAACATTCTCCCACATTTGGAACTATCATAGGACCGTAAATAGTTCTGAGTCTTCCTGAAAAAATAATGTCTGAATACCTGTAAAATCCATTATGTAACAACTGAAGTGCTGCATTACTTCAGCAAATTTGAAGAGCTGGCTTTGCCAGTCCTCTCTGGATTTTCTTGGAAACTTTTCATCTCAGGCATCTTGGGCATCTTCAGCTGTAAACTTTACTGATGATTTTGCTCCCTCAGTATGTTGTAGTGGGTTCACTGAAATGAAGTAAGTGCCATTTTGAGGGGATGGATCTTCTGTTCCTAAAATATTTGATTTTTGCAGAGTTTTGGACAGATTGTCTACTATGTTTAGGGAGTTCTGATCTTTTTTCCTACTTCAGACTTTTATATAAGGAGCTCACACTTCTTCCTTCACAGTATAAGATGCATCATGTAAGACATTTCTCTGAAAGTGAAGCACACACACCTTTACTGTGGAGTGTGCTCCTGATTTAACAAAGAACAAAGGTACTCGGTGACACACTTACCACTTCATCCTTCATGTCTTGAAATAAGACGATATCTTTGCTTGTGATCTAACCAATTTTAAGAATTAGTAAGAATGGCATTTCCTAAATGCTTATGGAAACTTCATTTATGATCATGCAGTTCTGAATTTTTTGCTATAATGAGTCTTGGTGGTTTCCAAAGTCAATGTGTCTGTGTTCCTCATGATTTCTCCTGGTGCAGTCTTGTTGCTGCTCCGGACACCAAAGCTGTTGTCTCAGGGCCACCATCATGCCGTTGTTTCTGACACTTGCTAAGCCCTATGTTGCAGGTGTAGAAGTTGCGATTTCTGTTATCTCATTTCAGGTAACCGGGTTTGTGACTGTTTTGATTTTTCATTTAGTAATTTTTAAACTTTGGAAATGTTTAATTGTTGGCAAATCAAATAAAAGCTCCACTTGTTTTAGAAGCTTGAAAATGAAACATACAAATGTAAACTGGACTTCCTGGACTTTCTTTGCAGTCAAGAGAGAGAGAATTTGACCTTCAGGGAGCAATGAATCTGATGATAGTCACCAGCTAGGACAAGATGACTTGTCTTGAAGAGGGTACTAAGTATATTTACTGACTATACATTGAGTCAGGAATGGCCACCTTACACTTCATCATCTGAGTTTTAAACTCCTGGATCAGAAAAGATTAATTCTATCCTTAGATAATATAACAAACATTGATGTTGTTTGTGGGGGGTTTATTTGTTTCTTTGTGTTTGTGGCAATGCAAATATTTAGATGCTTCTTGTATTTGTTATTTTTCAGTGAGAAAAATATATATTGCTTGGAAGTTTCAAGTCCTGGTTAAATTCAGTATATATATATGGCAACTGTGCATCTGTATAACTAGAGCACTCCATCATTCTCTTCAGACTAATGAAAACATGAAAAATAATTTAACTAAGATGAAAAATAAGAAATATAATATTACACAAAGTTATATGCTAAAAAAATACAAAGTTATAGTGGGTAAAGTATCTCAGAAATGTGAATAGGTTGAGATATTTCATTTGTAGAGCAGGCAATTGAACAGAGTACAGTATGACAAACACCAGAAGTCGATCTGGTTGCTGCTGAGAATGTAGGATTTTTCTTCTTTAGTTAACTTTGGTTAGCTTTAGTTAGCTGTTTGTTAAGTGGTTCTAACACTTTAAAATGCAGTTTCTTACTGTATCTTGAGCTGTGCTTAACTTCAAATGTCACAGAATTAGAGAGCTGAAACCCTTTATCTCTCAGGCAAGCAC
>JAOXXN010000265.1:44277190-44314878 GCA_026770055.1 Myrmophylax atrothorax | reverse complement strand
TCTAAATGCGAGCACCTACTGTATCACATTGTGATGTTCTCCCACTTTGTCTGCCTAGATTTTCTTCTTATAGAAGGGGAAAAAATTAAAAGAAAACAATTTGTACCCTTTTCTTTCATGGTAAACTGGATGCCAACATGTGGTGCTGAGACTTGATATGACCCAAGTCAAGACAAGACATGCCAGCTATGCATATACCTGAGATTTGCAAAGTACTGTTGGTTCCCACAGTACAGACACAGCTTCAGAGAATTCTCAGAGCAGATTGCTCTGGTGGCACAAGGGCCAGAAGAAGTATATATATCTGGACTGAGTATGAGCAATTAAGGGCTAGGGAAATAAAAATCATTTTACATTGAGTCTATTGTAATAGCAGGTGCTCCTTCAGCTCCTCCCTTTTATCCACTTGGTGGATAAAGGTGTTTGGAATGATTTCATGTCTTTTGTTGCACCACACAAGGAAAAAGATGAAAAGAGAAGAATGCTGTGCTAAATCTTGCTCACAGGGTTTATGTTGAACTCACTGGAATCTGATGCAGAACTCCTTTTAGAAAGTATACCAACTCTGAAATACAGTGGAAGCTATGCTTCTAAATTCTCAGGAAAGGCTGGCTTTATTTATGTCTTTTTCCATGGTGCTGTGCAAATATACAAGCTGGATGACGATTTTCATGGCCAGGTTTTCAATCAATGCTCAGTTCTTACTTATCAAGAAAAAAATACTTCAATATCTTTACAGATGAGGCTACTGCTGACCTTCACTTTTCATTTTGTAATGTTTAATATGCAGTTTCAATGTTTTGAATTTTTGCTTAGCAGGATGAGAGCTGCACCATGACTCTTTTAAAAATAGCCTTCATAGCTGAAATGCTAATTGGAGTTTCTGTTGGGGAGGTTGAGATTTAAACGCTTCCGAAATAGGTTTACATGGAGCAAAGTAAGAATTAGGACAATGTGAAATATACCCTGGTATTGCATCAAAATGAAGACACGTAATGCTACCAAACCTAGACTTGTGTGGGGCACTACAGAAGTGTGTTGTGTAGTATGCATGGAGTAATTTTGTTACCTTGCAAGGCAGGAGACAATTGAATAAAACCCACTTCAAGCCATATTAGCTATTTCCTATTAGGAGACTCTGGATATTGTTTTCCATACCTACACTTTATGAAGTCCATGTTATGATAATTGCCAAGCACTGTGATACTTCTTCTTATTTGGTAAATCTTGTACATGTGGATGAGATATTGTTTTTCCATGGATATGTTTATATGAATTCCAGCCAGTGCCTCTACCTAGAAAACTATGTCAATGTAATGCAACGTTATGTAAGTTTTGTTTTGGTTCTTATATCTGCACTTCACAGAGTTGAATGTCTTCCAGAAGTGCATTAAGTGGTAGAATTTTCATCTCCTCCATATGGTTTCCTCTCTGCCATTCTTTCAAAAAATGACGTTTGTGCTCTTTCTTTTTGATGTCTTTTAAAATAGTTTTTACATTATCTACACATGATTCTGTATGTATTTATGTGACTCATATTCAGAGTAGAAGATAATGAGCTTTGTGCTGGAAACTCATGAAAAAGTCTGAGACTGGCCTTGGAAAGCACTGTTTTCTGCTGAGCTTTTCTTTGGAGATGGATAATCATGTTGCATCTGCACAATGAAGCTATTGTCTGTTTTTCCTCATCCTGTCTCTCTGTATATAACTTTTCACACAAGTGTCAGGGGTCTCAAACATCTGAATCCTGTGGAAATAAGGATGCACTGAAAGATTTAACCCTGCAGTCTTAGACCTGCACCCATACAGGAGTGCTTCTCACAGCAGCTGTATCTTGCACTTGCTCACTTGCGCTGCTGACTCTCTGTAACATACAGTGGTGATGGCAGGACTCAGGTTAGAGTGCTCCGAGGAAGACCCCGCATTGGAAGCAATGTTGCTGTGGGATATTCCTTCCTTCCTTTCTTTCATACTTTCCAGCTTTTTTGGGCTCAACTCTAACACTGGGTCTTCAAATTCGGGTGCTAACGCTGAAGCAGTGGCTGATAAGTATCACACAAGTGATTATCAGAGTAGCTCAAGCCTTTTTGACCAAGCATTACTATTCTGTAGTTTTTTATCTGTGTGATTTTTCCCCAGCTGGATATTGCTTTTGAACTGAAATAATCTGAGTATCTCTTAGGAGCTGAGCTGTCTGCAAAACATGTTGATCAAACTCCAGCTCAGTTTTTCCAAGCATGTTTCTTTTGCCTTTTGCTTGCTGCTTCCTGATGCTGTTTATCCAAAACCTCACCTGCTGTCAAGGGCAGTGCTGGCCATGTGTAACATCTTCATGTCCATGAAGCAGCTGTACCTATTAGGCTTATTTCTGCAATGAATTATCGAGTGTACGTAATTTAAACACCATTCTTCTTCTCTGCCCTCCTACCACCACCAGTCATCTCATTTCATCTGCAAGAAGTGATGGAATTAGGTTGCCAAGAACATGCAAGGTTTGCTTTCTCTACACCAAATTTAGCATAACGTATGCACGGCTTGCACAAGGAGGACAGTTTTTCTGTTTCCCTGACATATCAGATAACCCTGGAATCTGTCCTCTACATGAATAACAACATTTGCTATTAATTTTTGTTTATTTGGAGAAGGGAGAAAGAAGGGAAATGAAGACTAAGCTTGGAAGGAGTGCAATAGGATGATACAATTCTCTAATAAATATTTTAAGGTACCAAGACAGTCTGAAGTTGGGACTGATAAGCAAGAAAATTCAAAAAATGTACATATGGTGTGGATGTCCAGAAAGCTGTATCAAAGTGAAACTGAGAGTATAGTTTTGCATTATAGTGCTCTGTCTGATATTTGGATCAAGTAAAGAGAGAAGGAAAGAGAAATAGAATTATTTGAAAGTAGAAGTGGTCATCCTAATAATTTAATGCCTGAGGTAATTATTTTTCTCTATTTTTTTCCTTCTTTCTTTCCTTGTTTTTGTTTGTTTGTTTTGTTGGGATTTTGTTTGGGGTTTATTTTGGTTTTGGTGGTTTTTTTTTGTTCAGGAGATTCCCATGTACTGTGGAAAAGTACAAGATTGTCAATAATGGATTTGAACATGAGCTGCCAGCAAACTGGATGAATGGTGTGACTGTCACATCCACTAAATCTTCTGGAGCATCCTGGGCACGGTTTTAATTTTCTGCTAGTGCAGAGTAGTTTTATTTTGAATTTGTTCTTTGACATTAGAAAAGTTTTAGCCTCTAAACTGTATCAGCAACTGAAAGGATCTGTGAAGACTAATGTCATGAGGGGAAGAGGAGGAGCAGACACTGATCTCTTCTGTGTGGTGACCAGTGATAGGACATGAGGGAATAGCCTGAAATTATGTCAGGGGAAGGTTAGGGAAGATATTTGAAAGAAGTTCTTCCCCCAGAGGGTGGTTGGGCATTGGAAAAGGCTCCCCAGGAAGTGGTCACAGCACCAAGCCTGACAGAGTTCAAGAAGTGTTTGGATGATTCTCTCAGGCACATGGTGTGAGTCTTGAGAATGGTCCTGGGCAGGGCTGAGAGTTGGACTCAGTGATCCTTATGGGCCCCTTCCAACTCAGCATATTCTGTGATTCTGTTTGTTTCAAACAACTTACACAGCTCTTTTTTTTGTCCTTTTATCAAGTATCCATGAACCCGTTTAAGTTTTAGAAAGCCGAGAAGCAATCATTACAGCTGTATTTGACCAATGGATTGCATGGACGGCTCCCCATCTGTGACATCTCTCCAGTACAGACAGCCCAATCAGTGTAAGGTTAACAGTTTGACCCCCTGAAGAATCCTAATACTGGCTTAAAAATCATGATGCTGTGAAATTTAGAGGACAGAGGTTTTAAGTTGCATTTTAAAAGTCATATTGTTACTGTTTTCTGATCAAATACACCCATTTTTATCAACAATTTTTTCCACTTCTATACATCTCTCCACATTGCTTTATCTCTTGACAACGAATTTTGTGAAACTCCTTTTTTCAGAAATCTGTTAGAACAGTATTGGGTTTGAAAATATTTCTGAACAACTTATAATTGAGAGGTTAAGTATTGAATTCAGTGAGTCTGTTACAAGAAAGTTTTCATATAATTTGAACAGCTCCAAGACTTGCTTACCTGGTTCTCCTGCAGTAAAACACTTGATTTTTAATTTTTTTCTGGGGTTACCACTAGATACCACATCTGGTGCCAAAGTCTGTGACACTTGCATAGGTCTGTGAAAATCTCTAAATCTTGCTTAAATAACACTTCACAAAAATATACATTGCATACTTGGTAGTGGAGAGGTGCCACAGTTGGATGACAGAGCCAACCTATGAGAAGGGACTCACAATGCATTCCCAAAGGATACATCTTGTTAAAATAAAATAGAATTAAAACCAGAATATATCAAGGATAGTCTGTGTATTTCAAAGGGTACAAGATATTCCAAGGCAAACATTGTAACAATATTTAGAAGCCTTTTTAAAAAGCTTTCTACTTCAGTTTGGTGTCAGTGTGGGTTTTCAGGCTTACAGGGCCTTTTTTTAATTATTACTATTTTTTAATTTAGACATAATATAGAAAGTACAGAATTAAGAAAAAGTATTCCTAATATTGAAACCCATTTATTACCCAGTGTGAAAAGACATAAAAAATAGGATATCTTGGAAGAGAAAGAAGAATGTCCTAGAGAGTAGCTTATAACTACAGTACATATACATTGCATTTATGTGCAATAACAGACAATCAAACTGGTATTAGTTGAAAAACTAAAAAAGAAATTAGTCTTCCTTGCAGTAGCAGTAGATGAATGATAAGCTGGTGATGAAACCCCTTGTTTTAGTTATGTGAGCTCAGGCATAACAATCTTAACTGCAGTGAAACTACTGTCTCTTCAAGAGAGAACATTACACAGCAGTTTATGCTAGCTACACACTCTATAAATTTTTTCTCCTGAATGTTATTCCTTGGAGCAATTATTAGCAGAATATGAATGCACAGAGTTGGGAAAAACCTAAATAAAAATAAATGCTTTAGTCAGACCAAATTGTTATGACTAATCAGTGAAAAGTGCATAAATGGTGAGGACATCAACACAAAGAGTAAAAGGTACAGGAGTAATGCTATCCATTTTTAGGTGACATCTGGCAAAAGGTGACATCCAGAAAACATAGCTGGTTTGGGCAGGAATGAACTAGAAATGAGCCAAACTTAATAGTGCTCAGAAAGGAATATAAGGGCTTGTTTTCTGATCAGTCCTATGTTGCCATCTGTCCCTGCTCTACAGAGCATAGAAACCCTTAATGCCTCTTCATGTCTGCCTGCTTAGGCCATTACCTGAGCATCTGTTTTTGTTTTGCTGGATTTTGGTATTCCCACTAGTGAGCAGGAGTACGGAACTCTAGAAAGGGAGTCTGTATAAGTTAGAAGAATAACCTAAGCCAGCTGTAAAGCAGGACAGGAAGAAGGGACATTGTACTGTTACTGCTCCTGTGCAATGTGCTGTCCACTCTGGTCCTCTTGACCTCTTCAGTTTTCTTCTCTTTTGCCTTTGTCTGCATTTATTTGGTGGCAGCCCATTTTGTTTCTCTAACTGTGTGTGATAGTTCAGGATAAAAACCTGAACATTATTCTGTGCAGTTTGTTCCATGTATTTCCAAAGATGTGTCTTTGGAGTTTAGGTAGTGATGTTTGTGATGGTCTGGGAGACCTGGGTTAGAGCTTGAGTTAACACTAACATAAGTTGGCATGTTCAGCCCCAGTGGAGCCAGAAGCTTGGGACACTCCAGACCAGCCAGCTTCAATAGAATAGAACTAGCTTGTACTGGATAAAACAACCAAATCAAAGCTTTGGAAAGGGGCAGATGATGGAATTTCTATAAGAAGTTCTATAACCAAATCAAAAGTTTCTGAAAAAAATGAGTTAAACACATCTGGAGATTATCTAGCTACTAAAAAAAAATCTCACATTTTGTCTTCTTTTCTCTGCAAAGCGTCTGAAGTTTTTTAAGCTGTCTTATGGGAGGTAGTGAAGCCTTTTATAGATTCATTTCATTGTCTTTTGTATTACTGGCCTGCTTTCTGCACTGGGTATGTTTAAGCTATATGATCTTCAGAAAATAAAAAAAACCCAGCTCAATTAATTTCAAACCCTTTTATTTGAGAAATAATGTATGAATAATATATGGACTGTCAGATTAATGCAGTACGAGGGCAGAGAAGACATGTTTCACCAGCATTAGATCCTTAGGGCAAGTGTTCATGATGTAGTAGCCTGCCCAGCTGCTGAATCCTGTGGCCTCAGCCACCGCATCAGCCAAACAGGCTGCCTAGGCTTCCTCTGTAGGTAGCAGAGAGTTAGACCCATGGACAAGGCAACTGAAAACACCTGAGTTAAGGAATTCCTGATCAGCCAGCAAAGGAACTTCTCCCTCTCTGCTGGATATTGTGAGAATTGCTTGCTTGGGAAGTGTCTGGGTGATGCCAGTTATCCTTTCTATATAATTTTTTACATAACTAATAAATTGCCTCATTCATAAACTGTCTTGAAGACACTTACTTTCTGTTGTTTTAATTTCCTAGGAGTATATCTTTATTTCTTTCAGTCTCCTAAATTGTCCTTACCTAGTTCTCACATCCCATTCCTTGCACCATTATGTTAAGATCATCACAACTCTTCATGATTTGGCCTTATCATAGATGAATCAAAACTGATGTACAGTGGGAAACATTTCTTACTAAATTTAAACATGAAAGTGAACTGTTATTTACATGCAAGACAGTTTTATTGTTATGATCATTTATTTATTGCACTTCTACTGTACTGGGAACTTTGCAGCACATACTGCTAGGTGTGCTCTCTGCCCTTTGAATACTGCTATTTTGGAATTCTGCTGAGAACAAAAGGCTGCTTGATCTACTCTTGAAGCTTGACAGATGATATTCTTGTTTACCTTTTGAAAATGAGAAAACAAATGGGAAAATGTTGATAACAGATGTGACCAGTTGTAATTCCCTTCCTCTTTTAATCACACTAGGTAGGAATATTTATAGGTTTTATGATCTGGTTGCCTTCTTCATGCAGTGTAATTCACCACCACAGCTGGGGATAAATACTTCAGGGAATATAATGTGAAAGGCAAAGTATAGAAGTACAAAGCTTCCAAGAGCTGTAGCCAGGCATTAATTTGTAATCTGTGTCAGCCTGTAGGGGCCTGGTAGCAAAGGAATTAGGACACCTGGCCACAGAGCCAGTCATGAGCTCAGGGTGTGCTCCAAATGTGTCCTGACAGTGGTTCCCAAGGGATCCTGCTTTAAATGAAGGCTTGGTCACACAGGCTGGCACGTAGAAGGTGGGCAGGGGTGGTGCCAACACCCTCATGCCAGTTCTTGCTGTTTTCTGCATGTTTCTGGGCATGCTTTTAACTGTGTTTACCCAAGTCCCATCCCAAGACTCAGGGGGATGATGGATCTGTTGTAGATATATATCACTGCCCTCTTATGGATAGACTCAGTGGTAATCAGGAAAATATTCCTGAGTCCCCCAGCAAGGTGCATGATATGCTTCAGATTCAGAAAGCCCCTGTGCATCAAAGGGAGGGAGCCTTACCTTTCACTGTGGTAGGGTGTGTGACACTGGGTTGTTATATTATTGATTGGCTCGGACTGTCCCTGCCCAGCCCCTTTCAGCCTCCTTGGCCAGCCCTGGAGCAGCTCTCTGTCACTGGCACACCGGGAGCACTGATCCACACCCTGCCCCAGAGTGGCCAGTGGGCCAGAAGTCCCACTTGGGCGGGAGGTGGCCACAGGGGCCAGAGCAGATAAAACCAGCACCATGCGGCCATTGTGTGGTTGTGGCCCTGCCATTTCTGGGGTAGTAGCTTAAAATTTCTCCTTTTCTCTCGTTTTCTTTATTTCTTCTAAATTCCTAATTCTTCCTTAATTCTAATTTCTTCCTAATTTCCTTTCTTGGTATTTGAGTAACTCAAAGCTGGATGGGTTGGATTTTACTAAGTTGTATGGGTTAGCACGTGCTAAGTCAATGCTTTGTGGAATGCTTTATATTGGTTGAATGTTCCCTTATTTTCTAAAGTTTACTGGTAAAAGTGTGTTATCTGACCTCCTGAGAAATGTGTGTAATGTCTTCTGTATGCTCTCTCAAGGTGTATCGAGTTTGCTTGGCCAGGTTTTGGTAGCAGGGGTGGCTACAGGGGTGGCTTCTGTGAGAAGCTGCTGGAAGTTTCCCCCATGTCTGGTAAAGCCAATGCCAGCTGGCCCCAGGACGGACCCGCCGCTGCCCAAGGTTGAGTCAATCAGGAATGATGGTAACCCCCCTGTGATAACATATTTAAGAAGGAAAAAAAAAAGTTATTGTGCAGATGAAAATTGCAGCCAGAGAAGAGCAGAGTGAGAGCATGTGAACAACTCTGCAGACACCAAGGTCAGTGCAGAGTGAGAGGGAGGAGGTGCTCCAGGTGCCGGGGCTGAGGTTCCTCTGCAGCCCATGGTGCAGACCGTGGTGGAGCCCATGGTGGAGCAGCTGTGCCCCTGCAGCCCATGGAGGACAATGGGAGTGCAGAGATTCACCTGGAGCCAGTGGACAAGCCCATGCTGGAGCAGGTGGGTGCCTGAAGGAGGCTGTGAGCCTGTGGGAGGCCCATCCTGGAGCAGGGTCCTGGCAAGGACCTGCTGACCTGTGGAGAGAGAAGACCATGGTTCCTGGTAGGACTTGTGGCCCTGTGCAGGACCCATGTTGGAGCAGCCTGTACCTGAAGGACTGCACCACATGGAAAAGGGACCCATGGGACAGCAGTTTGAGAAGAACTGTTGCCCGTGGGAGGGACTGACACTGGAGAGGTTCATGCTAAACTGTCTCCCATGGGAGGGACCCCAAGGGGAAGAGGTGAAGGACTCTTCTCCATGAGCAGTGGCAGAAACAGCAGCTGATGGTGACCCCCATTCCCCATCCCCCTGTGCTGCTGGGGGAGAGGAGGTAGAACATGGAAGGAGGCGGGGAGGGGGGAAATGTGTTTTTAAGATTTATTTCACTTCTAATTCTCCTGCTCTGATTCTGTTAGTAATGAATTTAATTATTATCCTCACTTTGAGTCTGTTTTGCCCGTGATGGTGATCAGTAAGTGATCTCTCCTGGTCCTTACCTCATCTCATGAAGCCTTTGTTGTATTTTCTCTCCTCTGTCTGGTTCCAGAGGGGAGTGAGAGAGTGGCTTTAGTGGGGACCTGGCATTCAGTCAGGGTCAGCCCACTACAGTCTTTTTTGATGCTGAAACCCAGGATCATGAGTATTTTGGAATAAGGATAGCAATTGGGAGAGGAAACGGGCAAAATGAATACTGAACAATGTTAGAGAATTAAATGATCATAGGGAATTGTAATTGAAGGATCAAGGGCTGGATTTTGTGCTTTTGTTTGGTGTTGTGAAGATGTTATTTTGATTTTTGTGGGGGGAATTTTGGCTATGTTTTGTTTTGGTTGATTGTCTTTGTTTATATAAGTGAAGATTCTGTGATGAATGTGGATTTTAATGATAATTTTTAAATATGTGACTCACAGAGACGAGGGGTGGAATGTATCGGGTTGACCAGCCAAGGTCAACTCACTGCCCACAGTACAAAAGAACTGAAGCCCCTTTCAGTACATTTGGTGGGCAAATTTTTGGAGCCTTGTATATTTTTAAAGTAGAACCCTTTTGATGAGCTTGTACCTCGAGGCCTTGGGTCTTTCAGGATGTAAGAGCAGTATCTCCAGTTACTCTGCCCTTCTAGAAGAGGGACAAGCACACAAAGTCACACAATTGCTACATGTTTGTTGTAACACAGTTATTATTATTTGTTGGAACACTATTCCAAAGCTAACAATTCTTAATGTGCCCCTGGATATTCCGTTGGGCCCCAATAGATGCAAGGCCATCCAGTCAAGAAATAATGCCTTTACTATGTTCCACTGCACAGATCCAAATCTTGGTCCTCCTGAAGATGGTCACCTTGTACCCCCTTATTCAAATATACAAGCTGTCCTTGAAGCATGTTATGAAAGCAAAATAAGTTAGGAAAATGGTATTATTTGTAAGCAAATTTATTGACAGTATCAAATCTAGTTGAGTAGCACTGTGCAGTCAATTGAAGCCAAGACTTAATAAGTTCTGTAGTAAGGGAAAGAGGGTATTCTCCTTAGCTGGCAGTAAACTTCCCTGCCTGTATTTTTGAGCTGCTACAGTTTCAGTCTTCTTTAAAACAGAATGATATCAAGCTCCAGCTCTAATATGTTTGTGAGCTCTTTGTCAATTTTTTGGAATCTTTTGGAGTTGTGGTGTCTGTGCTGGATCAGGCCTTGGTCACCATTCCTTGCAATGAACAGCTGCTCCTTTTCTCTGTACCTGTGCACTACTGCCTAAGGTGTCCATCACTCAGTTATACACTGTAGCTCCCAGTCTGGTGAATTACTGATGCTAAGGAGGGGAGATCCTGCTACACTCAGCTGCTCTGTTCCTCCCTTTTCAGTCTGTGTAGTTCTGGCTGTACTCTCCACTGTCACTAGGACTCAACTAACTTTCCAGTGACTTGATTCCACTTGGCAGCACTAAAGTAACCCCCAACAAAAGCAAAGCACAGTTTTTTTGCTGCTTAGTAAGTTGAATTGCCTTTATTGTACAGATAGAGCACCAAAAGTTACACAAGAGAGGAGCTGAGGCTGTGTGTTTGGGAATGGAGATACAGACAAGGAAGAGAGAGAAGGAAAGCGGTGGAGCAGTATCATTGCATCTTAAACCTACCAGCTGTTAAATTTTCCCTGCTACACAGCTGGCTATAGCCATAGCATCTCAGCATCTCTCTCTCTCTGCTTCTCTTACTCTCTCCCTCTCCCCCTCTCTTTCCCCCTCTCCAGGCTTCTTTATGCCATGCCTATGAAGTAGTGGTGTTCTACTACTGCCATTTTACAGGAGAAGGCACAGAGACAATCAGTAGGTCTCCCACCATGGCAAGAAATTGGAGTCAAGCATCCCAAACTAGAGGTGAGTGTCCAAACTCCTGGCCATTCCTCCTTACCAGAAGGGTCAACCAATCTTTCATCCTCCCTCTTTAATTTCTGCTCTTATATGGCAAGTGTAGTTCTGCTTATAAGCATACAGGGGTATTTTAATTCTGCACTTCCAAGGCAGAGGTTCGGTATCCTTCTCGTGTCCCTTTATTCTTGAGCTATTGCAAATAATCTAGTAGCTAGTGAGTACAATGACAGTTGGCTTCCTTTTGTTGTTGCCCTGCTGTAGTCTCACTAATTACCTGCCAGAATCTTCTAAGGTAAATATGCTAGCACTTGGATTTCAAAGTGCAAAACCACATTGAGCATATTCATATCCAGGAGTCCTCCTAACTGGAGTTTTTATTAAATTTTTCTTTATATTCAGGACTGGTAACATGAAAATATATTATGCTATTTGAAAACTTCAAGCTAATATGCACCAAAGAATGGCTTGTTTCTACATAACAATCATGTGGTACTTAAAAGCCACTGTACAGACTGTACACGACACTCAGGGACATGTTCAAAAGCAGTACAATCAGCTTGCAGTCTGGTCTTTCACTTTGCCTCCATTTAGAATAGTCAAACAATAATAATCTACTTGCAGGCCCTCCTGAGCTATTTTTAAATATCCACATGTAGAATCTTTTAGTAGCATGGTACAAAGGCAGAAAACAGCCCATATAGCATCTTTAAAATGAAGTAACACATTGGAACCAAAAGCTTCTGAATGGTAACATATCAAATGGATTTCAGATTAGTCACAAATAATTTCTTTTAATTGTCTACATTTTGGTCAGTGAACATAACCTCTTCTGCTTGTGAAGTTTGTGCAGACAGACTGCACTTTCCTAGCTCATATTCTGTGAGTAATTTTGTGGTATCGAATACTTGGTATCCAAAATACAAGCTGTGCTATTTAGCTGTGAGTAGTTACTTAAGTCATTTGTTATTATTTCCATTACCTAAATGGGGGAGAATAATTTATAAGTAGCAGGGTGAGTTTGGCTTTCTGAATAAGGCGGTAATTTGCAGGATAGGATTTACCAGGGAAGTGGAATTAGGACACTTTCCCTATTCTTAATTATACAGCTCTTGTCCTTAGAATCAATCCTAGAAATTAAGTTATGCTTAATAATTTAGGAAGGGAACATCTTAATTTTAAATACTGTATTCTATTTAAAAAGGAGGGTGCCTGTGCTCTTGATATTAACTGTGAGAAATACGGTCAGTACAGCATTTGGTGTATGTCAGGGTGTATACAACACATGCATTGTGTCTATTGTGTACTTGTATGTCTTTGATCTGTGGGCTGTGGCTCTCCAAGTAACCTGTCAGTTTGAATCAGTGATAGAGCTGTAGACAGAGACTAAAGGTTTGGTAGAGAGTTCTAGTTAAAGACACTCCTTGCTGTTAAGGCAGCTATTGGTACTGTGCAGTGGTGCATGTGCTGAAATGAATTAGGATTTTTGACAGTTAGGAGCCAGGAGCTTGTTACTACTTCCACATATGGTAGAACTGGAAATCTTTGTATGGATACATTTAATGTTAAAGTCAGGATAATGATGAGATTCATCACTGACCGGAGACTGGCTTATGCTGAGTATACAGGGAAATACTATACTGTGATTAGGAGTATTATCCTTTAATGTAGACAAATCAGTGTCATGTAGTTTCAAAAATAAAGTCAAGCTCACTATTGGACTGATTTTAGTAAGCATAGTTGCTGGCATCTGAAGTTTTAGTTCAATCTGTATTTGGCTTTCAAATTGCATTTTGAACTCTACTCAGTACAGATGAGAGACTGAAATTGGACTAAAAAGTAACAGGACAGTGCATGGTTGGTGATGAACATGAGGGTTTGAGTTTGCTTGTAGGGCAGTTTGACCTCCAGTGGGCTTGTACAGAAATGGTTGTCAGGTGTTGATGTGAATTACCTTCAGGGGGTGCTTGTTACTCTTCATGGATTACACAGAAATACTGGAGTGATCTGGCTTCCAACTCAGATGTCTGCATTAAATACCTACTGCTAGAGAGAATGAATTGGGTCTTTTTATTTTGCATGTTGGCATTAGCACTGATGAGGACCAACTGCCTGAATTTTCAGCTCATCAGTAGCGATCTAGTACTACTCTGAAAATTACTCAGATTGTTTTAATCAGTGGTTACTCTTCTTGTCAGAATATTATTTTGAATAACATTTTGAATAATTTTGAAAAATATGGAGATACTGTGAAGATGGGAAAGCTGGAGTAAAGGCAGGTTAGTTCATTCCAGCCTTGCTCAGACTTGATCTAATTCTGAGCAAGTGCCTTTCCACAAGATGTTGGGTGGAGACAGGTTTTGTAGCTCAGCCAGTCTGGGCTATTTGGGTGGAAAGTTTTTTTTCTTTCATGTTTTTGTTCAAGTCAACACTCTGCTTGCTGCTTCTTTTTGTCAGATGTACAGATAAACTTGGTTCCTATACATTTGATAAAGTTTTCCCAAGTTCCATGGCTGTGAAAATATTCAATAAGCAATACCTATCATATCCCACCCCACCCAGGAAGAGGCAACTGTAGTTGTGAAGGGGCTTGAACAGGAATTGGATCTTGCTTCTCTGAGGGTTGGACTTGGCACAGAATTCATTAATCTGCAGTTTTGGCTCTGGCAGGCATTTTTCTTACTCTTTCCTCCTCCTTTCCCTTCCTCCTCTTGGCTGCTTGTCCTTGTCTGGCCTCTTCATCCACAGTTGTGAGTAGGATTGCAGAATAAATTGGACTGGGGAACCATTCTGGATAAAAAATTGCTTATGATATTGGCAGTAGAGATTATATTTCAGCTGAATCACTTCCTTAGGAGACTACACAAATATTTGTGCTGGGAAGGCACTGTGAGAACCAGTGCTGGAGATGGAGTAGGAATGACTTCAGCTGGCAAAAGGCTTCAGCTGGCAAAAGCATCACTGCTGCCAAAGCCTCAGTCCCAGGGAAGTGCTGTGAAAGCAAAGGCAAACCTGATCAAGTGACCTTCTTTGATCAGGGTATTGCGCTAGGTGAGCTCCAGAGGTCCTTTCCAACCTCAATTATTCTGTGGTTCTATGATTCAAACTTAAATCCTGTTTCAGGCATCCTTTGACTCTGTCATGCATTTACACACATTTCATTCAGCACAAAGCTAGGATCAAGACTGTTCAACAGAGACAGAGGCCCTCTGGTATGAGGCGTGCTGGTATGCTCAACTTAGTGAAAGCCAGATCACATCCACCACATGTTTACCAAGAAGAAGAATGCTATTGCAACTTTTCTTTATTCTTTTCTGCGTTGTCCTAAGTAAGAATTGCAAACACTGCACTACATAGTCTGTTTTATTTCCATTTGTTACAGCTTAATTGTAAATGATGTGAAAGCTGAAAGGATGATGTCTAGGTAGAGACACTAGACAGCACTGTACCTGCACCGTTGTCAAACTCTCTGTGATGCCCATGCTACTTAGCTTGTTTTTCCATTTCCAGTGACAAAGCAGGCAGTGCCTTCTGTTGGTGCAGGACTACCCTTGAAAGCTGTCTATCATGTCTCAGGATCAGTTGCCATCTGTCTGAGGTGTTTCCCCTGGTACTCCAGCTCTGTCAGTACCTACTCTACTACTTTCCAATGAGATAATACTCGAAAATATCTCATCATACTGCACAAGGAGATTCAAGGACAAAGAGGAACATTTTGTCCAGCCCTCAGAATGTTGTGGTTTACTTTTTCAGCAGTCTGAACAATTAAATTTCAATTAAAAAACCCCATAAAATTCTTTTTAGTATGCATGAAACTATAGACAGGAGACCTAATGCTAAAATTTTGCTATATTTGAGAATCAACTCCAACTATGCAAATGAAACTGTAATAAATCAGTTCCAAGCTGATATAAATATATCCAAGTGGATATTTGCAAGCAAATACACTCCACTTGTTTGACATCTAGAAGGGGATTCATTGATGGATTCAATAGTGAGGAACAAATGCTACGCAATACATGAGTCATGCCATTCTAAGGCAGATATATGAATTATTTCATGAGTTGTATTCCAGAAGTGCTCCTCTACTACAGTAAAAAGATTATCTACTTGACTTGCACAGTTTTGCATGTTTATATTAAAAGCATAAAAAGTTTTAGTTAGATGAATCTCATCTCTGGTTTAGTACATGTCTCATTGTGTCCAGGTTTAACATGGGGATCTGAGAGCCTCATCTTATTGCTAACATGATCATGTTAGCCTTATCTAGATTTGGTCTGTACTGAAGGGAGGAACTTGTGATGAGGAGGGACAGAAGCATGCTGACACACAGAGCCGTGCCCACAGCCAGTGCCCCACACAGGGGATTTGTGAAGGGTGTCACAACCTAGGGAGCATACTGGCAGGTGATGTGTAAGGCAATGCCAGTAGCTGATGTTGCCCGGACACAGGACCTGGAGGTTCCTGATGGCAACTAATAGGAGTGTGAAAGGCAGGGAGAAGCACCACAATAGGATGCTCTGGGAGAGGGAGGCTCCCAAATCTTCTTGTGACAGCTCTGCCTGCATTTCTTGCATGCCAACCAGCATTACATATGGCACTGGAAGAGGCATGTTAAGTTGCATTCCTTATGAGCTGAGAGCAAATTATTAGCTGCAGTATGTGAGGGATATTTTTGAGAAATTACTTCAGTAGTGGAGAGTCAAGAGCTTAGGAATGCTGGATCAAGGGAATTCTCTGGTGGCAGACCTGCTCCCAGCTGTGATGCCAAGCCAGATAGCCCTTTTCTCCATGCTACCGCAGCTGTTCATATCACCATGTGAGAGACTGCATGGGGAAATTGATGCCACTGGAATATAACGTGTTCTGTATTATTTTGCTGTGTGGTTTGCTGCCTTATGTGGCTCTGCTGTCAGATATCTGTGGTGAGGTTCATGTAGAAACCCATGCTCAGAGTAGCTTTTAAAGGCTCAGCGTAGTCCATTGCATAGTCTCTTAGATTACTGTTTATGTCCTGTCAAGCAGTTTTTGCTAGTGACATGAACCTTTATGTGTCCCTGGCTGCCCTTTGGCCAGTCGTCAGAGAGGATCAAATGTACTGACCAGCCCCTGTCTCCTCTGAGTGGGGTGAGCCAGGCTGTAGTTACAGCACCTCCACTAGTCAGTGACCTCACTGGTAAGACAAATCAATCCTGAAGGAGCACTTGCTCTTTTAAAAGAAGGCAGAGAGCCAATGCACATTACAGGTTGGCATGATATGTCAGGGTTATTTGAACTAGAGAGGGCAAAATCCCTTGGGCCTGTTGCCCAGGCTTTATGAGTTTATTTGGGGATGGCTGACAGTTTTCTCTGTGCCTCACCCAGGATGCGCAAGGTGCCTCTGAGTCAGCTGCTGCATCACCTCAGTTTACATCATGGTTATGGTCAGGGGTATAATAAGGCTGATTCATGTTGATTCACTGGCAGCTCAAATGTCTGTGTGGTCTGTGCTAGACAGAAAGCTGGGGCATTATTTTTCTCCTTTCATCCTGTCTACTTAAAGTATTCCTGCTTCTCACCACTCTTCACCCTTAACCAAGTTTGTATATGGAGAGATTCACCATTCTGCAGAGCAGTGCTTCAAATTCTTTCTTCTCCCCCTCACAACCCTTGTTTTAAGGGACTTTCTTCAGTCTTCACTTCAGTTGCAGAAACACAGTGTTGGTTGATCCTTGCTGTGCTGCCAACCTCTGTGTGTGCAGGGGATTGCACCTTCAGTTCTTGATGGCCCATTGAGGCAAACACTTGCAGTTTTCCTTCCTTTGCCTTTCTTTTCCCCTTATTCAACAGGGTCCTAACCTGTTCTTGTCCCTTGTAACCTCATGCAGAGCTGGAGAACACTATGACGCAACAACATTAAAAATATTGCAACATGTTCCTGCATTTTCTGTATAGCAGCTGGTGGACAAAGCTCACAAAATGCTATGTTATGAAATGCAGAGAAAAATACTGCCTGGTGTATGCTGGCTGCTTCCTTGCTACTGAGAAAGCTTTTTCTGACCCCCTGGTGTTCTCTGCAAGGCACAGACACTATAAACGGTTCTTGGCATCACCCCACCACTTTCCTCCTTTACCCTATGCTCAGCCTTTCATTCCCATCACTGCTTCATCCCCCAGCTCTGTCCCTCCAACTGTGTGCCAGGCAGCAGTTTGACCCTACCAATGAAATGATGAAAGCTGAAGGGGTCTTTATTTCTGAGGGTCATTTTTCCTCCTTATGGCTGCAGCAGTGTAGTCAGCAGCACACCCCATCATGCAGTTATCAGGCAGTGCCTGGCAGGGAAAGTGGCTCTGGCTGGACAGGAATCTCTCTAGTGGGTTAGCCTTGCAGAAGACAAAGTTTTGTGGAACTACTCTGCCTGACAGTGGCCTGTCAAAGGGGCTTCGGTGTAAGAAGAGTAAGGGATCCAGAGGACCTTCTCAGTGAGACCTTGATGAGGTGGTGGGACAGGGCAAGAAAAATGCAAAGGAAGGTGGAAATGAGGGCATGAAAACTCAGTGCATCCAGAGAAGAGTGCTGTCAGAATGGAAATAGGGTTAGAGGAGGCTTTACTGGGGGGAGAGAGAGAGAGAGAGAGCTGAGCATCAGATCATAGGGCTGTTGAAGGGAGATGTCATCTTTTACTACACAGGTATAGCTAGAAAAAGCTCTGACACACTTCTAAACACACTGATTTTCAGTGACATGAAGGTGAGTTTGTGTGCCGAAAAATCAGTCTGGTTTCCTCCCACCTTAAGTTAATGCAAACTAAGACGTGTCCTTACAAATATTGGCTGTGTTCTGAGACCACCACAGCTCCAATAGCCACATGATTACAGCCAGAAGTAGAGACAGAATGTGTGGGGAACTGGCAGTTGGAGGAAAAATTCAAAGGTACTTGTCACCAGTTTTCCCAAGGATATGTTGAAAACAGGCCTTTGACTTCCTTACACAGTCTCTGCCAAGCAGTAGGTTTTACATTCCCTGGAGTCCCTAGTGTTCAAACACATCTAATGTCTAAAAATTCTCACCTCTTGTACATAGCCAAGTCCCTCTTGGCTTTCTTCAAAGTTAGCAGAGCTGCCCAAATAGTAGAGATTATGAAGATCAGTTCCTTCCTGTTATCTTTGTGCACATTCTCCCCTGATCTTTGCTGAATAAACTGCCTCAAGCTAAGCATGTCCATCAGCGTATGTGTCAGAGCTCTTTCCCCAGGCTTTCCATGGCACAGACACTGCATGGAGGAAGCCTGCCAGCATGTGGTAACATACAGCTTCGTGTTTCTGGTTTAGTGAAGGGTAAGAGATGGTATACAATTTCAGGGAAGATTGTTGATTTGCAGTCTCTTCAGGAAATTGTAATGTTCATTTAGGCACTATCCTTAGTCTGAGTACGTTAGTCCACTGGTGAAAATATAGCCACAATTTAAGTTAATTGTACAGTTGCTGGAAACAACAAGAGTTCTCTTTGTAGTCAGCCCTTCTACTCATGGCATCAGCTGGTTTTGTATCCCCACTATCTCACACCGCAAACCAGTGGGGAGAAAACAATAATTCTTAACTCTTTTTTTAAGTGAAGAAGGAAAGGGAAAGACATTTTTGCATTCTGCACAGCTTTATTCAGCATCAAGCTTGCATTTAATTGGAATTTTCAAGTGTCTCAGAGAAGATCATCACACGCATCTTGAGAAGTATCAGCAGTAGAACTGTCACTTTATTGTGAAAAAAAGAAAACAAGACAAAAAGAAGTGAAATAGAGGGAACTGGTGTTAGGACTTTCTAGTTTTAGGCTTAGTTTATTAGAAACCATTAAATGGGGAGGTGAACGGTTTTCAAAAGGCTTTTTGATAAAATATAATCAAATGGTAATGTTTCCAGACTTTTCCCTCCCATTTACACCACAGGGCTGGGGAGCAGGTAGTTTTCTGTCTCACCAGTCCTTAAATGCAGAGAAAGCAAGAGAAGAAGAGAAGGAGAGATAGGCTGTTTGCCTCTGAAGTGCTGGAAGTTGACTCCAAAGGATTTGGCACTGGGAGGAGAAAGCTCTTCTTCAGGTATAAACAGACAGTCTTGGACTTTATGGACTTGGCCTCCAATGCAGGTGAGAATTAGATATAGCTGTGCAAAGAACTTTTCCCTGTGCATTCAGAAGGAATTTTCAGCAGCTCTGTGCCTATTTACTCCCCAACACAGGGTTTCTTTGTGCTTTTTGGAGACAGAGGCTGGGGAAAGCAAATGGCAAACCCTGGCACCACATTAAGGACAACAGAACTGTTAAAAACCAGATAGTTCCCCCTCCCTTTTCTCAGTCAGTCATTCAGATCTTTACCAAAACCTCCTTACAATTGCAGCACAAGCATTTTTGTATGACCTTGTGGGGAACTATATTGGAAAAACTCTATTTTTTTTCCAGAGGCGGTTTTTCATCTGGATCATTTCCTTGATCTGGTTCACCATGTAGCCACACAAATATTTATGATGGCACAGTACAAAAGATGATCTGGGAGAAGATGTGGGAGTGGGAGAAAGTGGGGACTGCTTTATTGGTAATCATATTCACTTAAAAGAATACCAAGCTGTACTTTAAAGAAGAAAGGAATAGCAGTGGGATGACACATCTGAGAAGGGACTTGAGGCATGTGCATTATTCTCCAGAAATGAAAACACAGTTTCAAATATCAAATGGTGCCATTACGGGGGCTGAACATCAGCTGACACAGCCATTTCCAAATGTTGCAGTCTGCAGGCAGGGAGATTTTTCAGTATTTCAGTCACTCTGAAACTTCACTTTGAGGGAGCTGGGAAGAAGATGCAGATGGTGGATCCAAACAGCTGCAAAAGCAGTAGATCTGAGTGTAGATGACCTCTGTGAGATCCACAAGATCTGAAGTAACTGCTATGTGAGATGGTTTTGGATAAATGTGCTGGTGTTTCTGAGTGGTTTTTGTGTGTACATGGATGGTTTCTTACATGGTGTTCTTTTGAATGTGCTTGTTGTAGGTTTCTTTTGAACTGGTTTGTCAACCAGGAGGAGAGTATTGCACACAGATTAATTTACCACTATTTCCTTACTAAGCTGTACTACCTGCAGCTCTCTTCTAGGCCCTGCATGCTGCAATGGCACAATAGTCTGTCCAAGTCCTCATAGAAAGATGATGTGTGGCTCCCTGTCCCTTTATGCTGGTGTTCTGTCACTTGGCACTTGGGCTTGCCTGGCCTTGGGACCAGGGCCCTGTCTGTACCTGCCCACTACCCACAAACCTGGCTTTTCTGGGACTTTGATGGACCTCTTGAATATGTCTGAGTTTTATGGCAAAACATCCTAGTTCCAGTGCATTCAGGTGGAGAGGAGAGAAATTGAATAAATGTTGCTTTCTGCTTCCTGAGGCTCTACTGCATTTTATAAAACCCTTCAGAGATAATTTCTTATCCAGAAGGGAGCTCTCAACATGCTTCACCATTAGTAAGCTAAAGCAGCTTACTAATTACAGTCTCAAGTCCCAGTTCATATCAGCTCTTTTTCTGCAGAACCCAGGGTATAACTTAGACACATCCAAGCTAATTTTGAACACTTTAGCTCGGTTGCCTACAGCAGTCTAGCTAGGTGAGCAAGGAGTTTGCCAAAAATGCGCTGTCAGAAAACTAAGATAAATTAGGCAGCACAGAGCTCCATGGTGCTGCAAGGTTATGGCTGTTCCTGCCCCAAAAGACAGAAGTTTGGGTCTTTTCACATGGTGGAGTATTTGGGGGCCTGTCATACCTTTACATTGTGGTGGACTGTGCTTCTTACATACTACTGAGATAAGTATTTGCTGTTTACACCTACCTTTTAAGAGATTTTCTACCCCCATTTTGCATATAATCTCATAGTTGTACCCAAGGTAAAATAAGGAGTTTTCTGCTCTATCGTCAGTATCGTGGGAGGATGGACTATGTACAAGTACTTTGATTCCAGACTAAATGCCAAGTCTGATTTAGCCTGGCATGTCTTGTGTTAGTGTTTCCAGGGGCACATGAACCAGTTCCTTTCAGAAATGTTTTTTAATGAATGAAGTTCTGAATATCCTAGTGACACTTCATTATTCACTGGTACTTTTATTTCAGTAGATGTAGTTTCAGTCAGTATCTCCCTGGCTTTTAAGTGAATGATGTTGTTATACCTCCACTTCTTCAGAGGCTCTCAGGATCTGGGGTGAGATCAAAGATGTCAAGCACCCTGTGATTGTCATTAAAGGGAAAGACAACAGGGAAAGGGCTGGATCACGCAGTGAAAAGATATTTTAAAAGTCTTTGCCTCTTTAGACCATAATCCCAAAATAATGACTCTCACCTGAGTAAAGGGTGCAGAGTAAGAAGCAGAACAGTGCTGGAATCAGACAATTTGGTAGTTACCTTCTTTTCTGTGTGGGGAAGGTCATTACAAATTCTTTGTTGCCCCTGCACTTAACTACATTGTAGGAACTCTGATGGGAAGGAATGACCTTGAGAATAGGTTTACAGTTCCAGCTGCTGCAAATTTAAGGACAGAATTGCTGGCCTTATAAAGCTATGAGTGAAAAGGAAGCAAAAATGTCTTCATCAAATTCCAGGACCAGAAAGACTTAGAACTTTTTTGGTACTAATTTTGCACTTCTGCATAACAATGTCAGGGCCCTGAGGGCACTCCCATTTCTGCCCCTGCCCAGCCCCCTAGGGCTCCCCCCGCCCTGCCTACAGCCTAGGACCTCATATCAGCCCCCTCGGGCTGTCGGTCCATGCCCCAGTGATGCTGCAGCAGGGCCGCCCTCCAGCTGCCCACAGCCCTGCTCAGCCATGGGCTCCCCAAGCAGGGCCCACCCTAGGTCTGTGTCCCCATTCCCAGTCGCCCAGTGCCCATGCCTGGGACTGTCTTGGGCTCCCTGGTGCTCCCACAGCAGCTCTGTTTTGCTCTGCCTTGCCATCTCTCATGGGAAGCCCCCACCCTCGCAGGGCCCCGACAGTCGGGTTGCTTTGGCTGGAGTTCAGTCAGCACTTTTCTGAGGGCTTTTTTCTGCTGCTGTCTCAGATACGTGAATACATCTGAGCTGACTAAAAATATTCTTATCTATTATTCAATAATCTCTTCATCTTTCACCTTGCTGCTGGGTTGCTTTGTAAAACTTTAACAATAAGCTCATTTGATTGAAGTGGAGATAAGGAGTCAGCTCATATGTGCAGATTTTTGCTGTAGGACAGACTGTGAAGCCTGCGTGTGTTTGGCCTATCTGCTCTTTCAAGACCTATAGACACTACCATAAGAACTGGGTGCTTGTTTGTTTCCACAGACATTTCGAGTATGTAACATAAGACAAACATGTTCTTTAACCTTTATTTAAAAATATCTATTGCAAAAGCCCTGAGCTTGACTCTAATACCCAGGAATAGCAAATGAGCTGTTCACCAACATGAAGCAATGCTCTAAACACAGTATTTTCATCACCCTATTTTTTTTATTTGAATGATTCTTTTCCTCGGAAAATTTAGTGAATGTATTTGACAATGTTGCCTTAAAGAGTTTATTACAGCCACATGTTTGAGACTGGAAGAGGAGGAGGAAGAGGGGTTACCTAGTATGAGAAGATATTGCAGAGTGCAACAACCCCCTGCCCCTCTTATCCTGTGTTGGCTATTATGACACAGTTCTGCTTTTGGAAATACGCAGTTTCTTTTTTTGCTCCTAAATAAAAGAAAGGGAATGCATTTTTCAGCCTTATCGTGAGGAGATGCCATTCCCCAGCCTGCACAACCTGTACATGTGCTATGTGCGGGTGACATGAGAATGTCCATTTCATGACGATACTTGTTCAGGAGTAATAAGGGAAGCCTAACTCTAGCCCAGAGCATGGTAGTATGTATGCTCTGAAACATTTGACCTACCCACCTCATAAAATTTCTCTACAAAGTATTTGAGTGGTTGCCCTAGTACAGGTTGGTGGTTATCCATCACCTTCTGCTCCTTCTGCCACCAAGATGATAGGTGGTGTGATAGCACTGGCTTCACCATGCCTGCTAAAGAATCACTTGAGAAATCCCTCCAGGACTTTCTGTGTAAGCAGGACAGAAAAATAAACTATCTATATTCTCAGGACTTCCCAGAATCAAAATCCCAAAGGAAGGGAGGGTTAAAAGTATTTTTAAAAGACTTTTTAATTAAAAGTTAATTAAAAAGATCTTATAAGCCTTTTTAGCCTTAACTATACTGAGAAAATACACTGATCTAGCTCATAACTTGCACAAACCATGGTTGTTTTTATTACTGGAGTAGGTTGTCACAAATTTCTGCCCTTGCTCATTCCAAGGACAAAATGAAGTTTAACATTAGGATAGTTAGAAAACATTTTACCTCATACATTTTAACACTGCATTTCCCCTGTATAGTGTTGAGCTTAGTTATTCTAATTTTATCTTCAGTAATGGATTCTTAATTTTATTGTTGTGGCTGTTGTTCCCTCAGGGCATTTGGAAATGAGATTCAGCATTGAAAAAAACCCTCACAGATGTAGCAGACTTCTAATAATGAAATCAATGCAAAGAGTATTTCTGACTAGAAATCCTGAATACTTTAACACTAATACATGAAAACTTGCTACTGTTTGTTCAGTGCTGAGTTTTCCAGTCCTGTTGTATTTAACCACTTGTTTGTCCTGGGGATATTCTGTGCACCTCTGGAAATCTCAGTTCAGAAGGGCCAGTTGACATGTTTTGCACCAAAGTGTATGTCAGCTGTGGTAGGACCCACAGGAAACATTTCAAAACAAGAGGACTGTGTAGCCAGTGCATTTTTATGGCATTATGACCAAGAAACTGGTTTCATTTTGCAGCAGCAGCAGATACCTCCTCTGAGATGGAAATAGGTGCAATTTTCCTTTCTCTTACCTGAAAAAATTGGCTAGCTCCAGATCTGGAAGGAGGCATATGTATGGCTAGCTAGGACTCTGGGACTTTCCAGCAGTGGCTCTTCTTCACCTGTGTACAATGGTGATCCATATCTTACTATATGTGCATTCTCAGGAGATGGGTTTTTCTTCTGGGGAAACTCTTCTTTGGGTTTCCTCATTGACAGCAGCCTGTCTGCTCTGCTCTGTGCCTCCCTAGCAATTTTATCTGAACCATTCATGGCACTTGGAGGTAAAAGGAAAGCTCTACACCAAGAAATTTGGGATGGCCAGTGTTTACTTTCCCCAATGGCCATAGCACCAGCAAAGAAGAATCAGTAAAGGTGTCTATGGGGCCTACACTTGCAAACTTGTTGATTTACCTATCTGTAGATTACTCAAATAAAATAATGTGTTTAATGAAGGGTTATCTTTCTGGGTCTTGTTTGCCAAATATCAGCCTGGAGCAAGTTTTTACAGCTGAGATACAATGGCTTGATAAAAATATTTAGGGTAGAAATTCTACCAGCTATTTAATACCAGCAGCACTCGGGCCACTTAGTCACTGCAAGACTTTGTTGTCAAAATGACTGTTCCTTTTGCAAATGACAATATGTTTGGGGAGTATTGCTTGGTGCTTCGAAGAGTAGAGGCTCCATGCTGGTTGGTGGTTAGCCAAGCCCACAGGTTCTGGGTGCCAACAGCCCCAGGCAGCTCTGCCAGGAACAGTAAGGGCGAGTGCTTATGCAGCCCTTTTCATCTTCGGAGGGATTCTCAGAGGGTGTGGGACCCGCTCCTCACCAGCTGTGGTCGCTGTCGGCTGCAGAGCTGCAGTGGCAGCTCTTCTGTGGCTCAGGGCAGGGATGGTGGTGGTGGTACCTGTGACACATGCTGTCTGTCACTCCCATGTGATGCTTGCAGAAAAAGCAGCATGCACCCTTAGCCAGGGCATGCAGCACATCCCAGTTCAGGCACTCATCACTTGATGGCTACCACATCGTGCCTGCCTGAAGCCAGGGCTCATCTATCGGGCTAAATAGATTAGGATCTTTTTATCGGGATGTTTTTGACAGGAAACACATCCATGAAGCACCAGGCCCCTGTCGCTTCCTAAATTCTTTTGGCTACTCTGCGTCACTGTGGGTGATTTTCTTCCTCTTCTTCATCCTGCTTTCATTTCCCAGACTTGAAGCACTCCTGAGTAAAGAATACCCAATATGCAGAATTATGCAGTGTCTCTACAGTGGTGTTACTGAGTCCCCTTCAGTGCCCTTGTGCAAAAGAAGTTATGACATGGAAAGATCATGACAAGGGGCTTTGCCTTTGTGGAACTGCTGGATAACCTTTCTGTGGATATGCCCTTGGGAGATAATCAGAAACAATGGTCTGTCATGTTAGTATGGACGGAAGCTACCTAGAATTTGGATAAAAAGGCACATGTGTTTGCTGAGTCATTCTGGATAACACAACAGCTCATACAGTAATCTATTTGTCATCATTGGCCTGATTTAGCAGCAGGGTATGTTCAGCTCATCTTCAATATATAAAACACCACGAAAAATAACACTGTGATCTAAGACCACTGAGCTTCAGCTTACATGGTACATTGCCTGCCTTCAGTTAAGCTCAATTCTATGAAAAGTAGTGCCAGTTGTGTTTCATTAGTGCACCAAAAAAAGGGCTGCATTTTTGTTTTCCAGAAAGTTGCTGAATCACATCACTGTGCAGAATATATTCCTCAAATGGCCTTTCTCTAATGATGCAAAAACCCCCAAACAAACAAAAAACCCCAAGCCTGTATGAAAAGTCAAAAGATGAAATATATAGATTATCTGAGGAAAAGTAATAGTATGCATTTTATTTTATTTCTCATGCTGCATTGCCTTGGAATTGAAGGGCATAGAATGTTCCTTTTCTCTTTTACTGCTGCATGACTTGTGCTTAACTATTTATGTTGCAATGCTAAGACCTGCTCTTGCTCCCCAGGAGAAAAACACTAAAGTATTATTAGACCTTAGTGCGTGGGGGGAAGAGCTCTTAGTATAATTTTTTATGTATAAATGTTTCATGCTTTATGCCCGTTCTTAGATTTTTACCAAAATGTAAGTTATCTGGTACACACTCTGGTGGCCAGTCTGTCTACAAGAGAGCTCACAGCTGCAACGTGCTAAATAGTGCATGTATATTTGCCATGTATTGAGCACCATTTTTTTTATTTCTAAATGTTATTTTTAAGTTGAGAACACATGTATTACTCAGTCAAGAATCTCACAAAAGTCGTTGCTCCCAAACAGGTTTTCTTAGCTGCTAGTCTTTTGGTCTCTAAGGCTGAAACTGGGTTAGTTTGATAAGATCCAGTTTCTGTTAAACTATTTTTGGTCACAGCTCTCTATCTGTTTCAAAAGGAAAAAGACTAACAATTAAATTTTAATAAATTTTTTTTCGGTCCTCTCAGGACCGTCACTTAAGGTTGAAAACTCCTTTAGCTCTGGAAAAGAAGGCGACCTGCTCCCTCTATAGGCTTTCCTGGTCGTTGCTTGCACGAACCAGCCATTCGGGGATCAGGGCTGCAAAAACGCTTGTGTGAGATGTATTTTGAATTTCTTTTAAATTTAGAGATGGTTTTTGTGTGTGTATATGTGCATGAATTTATGTTTGTGTGTGCATGGATGTGGGTATGTATATATTTATATATGCATGCAGACACACATTCCCTAGCACCTGTGCATATAGCTGCTTTTTCTGCAGAAGTCATGTATGGAGCAATTTTTACTGTTGAGTTTTAGTCCTTTTTTTTAAACCAATGCATGAACCTTTTGTGTGTGAACTTTCTTTTTGTTAATGGTTTATGACAACAGCCTCCAAACTGCATCCTACCTGTATTAACGGAAGAGTCCCCATCTGAGCCAGCAGTTCCATAAGGTGTGCTTCCTCCCCAGAGCCCACTATCCCAACTGCTTTCCTCTCCTCTCTGTCCCAGGGCCCTGCCTCCTCAATTGCACCAGCACTGGGGGTTTCTGGCATCATTCTGGTAAGAAAAACAACCTGTATGAAGAACAACTCTGTACATAAAAAAAGACTATTTGTAATTTGGATCAGCTCAGTGACCTGATTTACAGCACAAACCCAACAACAGTTGCAGAGCACCACGAGTGTGAAGAAGCAGCTGGAGGCAAGGCAGGGATGGGAGACAGAGGTTCCCAAGCTGTCCTTGTGCTGAAGTCCCCCTTTGTGAAACTGCACCTGCCAGCCTACCTTTGCTCTGGCACAGATATCCAAGGGAATTCCCCTGCAGTGCCTGAAGTAACACTTTAGGGAAGAACAGACACATTGGTGAGTTATATATTAACTATTTTAGAGCGTGGCAGATTAAAAGCGGCAGCAACATTTCTAGTAACAGGGTTTGGGTAATAGCACCTAGGAAAAGACTGCCCAGCTTTTTCCATTACATTGTACTGTTTTCAATTCTTCCATACTTTCTTATATGTGAATACATTGTTCAGATGTTTTCAATGCTAAATAAATGCCTCTGACTGTTTCTTGTGGGGAGCTGAGGCGAGAAGGTAGGAAATGTTTTAACTAAAATGATGCAGCCGTTTCCAAGGAAGTGTCAGAAGAGCAGCATGCAAGTTTTCAAGAGTTACGGAAAAAAATAATCATAGCAGTGTTTCAGTACTGTGCTCACTTTTCCTTCCCAAGGTCTGTCCTTGCTCTGAGTTCAGCATTATCAGAGGTCTACTGCAGTGAAATTTATATCCTTATGTCTCTTAGGACACAAATTAATTGCTTTAACTTAAGTTTAAAAGCAGAACCCTGCCAGAGATGACAAAAATGAGTATTATGTATCACCAGTTAAATGACTAATGTTTTATTTGAAGTTTTTGGTGAAAGCTGAAGCATAATGATGAAAGAAAAAATAATGTAAGTTACATAACACCTCACATATGGAATTGATAATGCTCGGTTTTTATACAGAATAATCAGGATGATTTCATTTGGTGTCCAATATGTGCTGTGCATATATTCAGGAAATTCAGGAGATTTAAACTTTTTGACTGAAGATGAGATTTTTTTTATAGAAGATCCTTCTTTTGGTCAGTAGATTCCACTATTTAATGAAAAGAAACCCTGGCCACATTTCAATTCAATTGTTTGGTTTTCAAGAGAAATTTTTTTGACCTTCAAAACCACAAAAATTATCCTTGTTTTAGCCCAAAATACCACGGGTTTGAGTTGAGAAAAAAACACTTTTCTTCTTTTTCAAAGCACTTCTTTTTTCAGTAGTGACATATTTCCTTCAAATTGCATGCTTGGAATTTTATTGTATGGAATTTATGTAGCCAAGACTTTAAACACTCTTACGTAATGAATCATATAAACCGAAATCCCTGATGTGTTTTTATCAGGAACTCAGCTAGACAGGCACCTAGAGAGACCCTTTTTCGGCTCCTACATTATGGGAAGCATGCTCTGCACTTGACAAGGTAAAATAAGAAGAGATTCAGATAACAAAATCTGGTAATAAATATTAACCTGTACAGGAGAGTTGCGGGTAGGCCATGGTCAGGGCAGGATGCTGCTCATATGTGTTTGAGAAGGGAAGTACCGAGAGCGGTTGCTTATCCACCCCTTAGAGCTGCTAAACATTTTATGTGGGGCAGGGCTGTCCTTGGATGTGGAGGCTGCATCTCCTTTCATCCCACTCTGAACTCTTCAAGAAAAAAGAGGCATGACTAAAGGAGGAGAAGAATGATTTTGCTTAAATATCTAGTGCTGTAGCAGCCAAGGAGGCAACCTGTGACAGTGGAGAAGAGCGGTGAAAGGCAAAAAGGGGCAGCTAGGATTAGGTGTAAGAAAAAAAGACTAAGCTAAAACAGAAACACTTAGACAAAGGATTAGCCCAGGGATGAGTGATGCAGAGTTTCTATGAAACTGGAAGAATCCAGGATGCAGGTGTACTTAGGAATGGCATTGATGGTTGTTTGGAAGTATGGGCATTGCTCCCGGTTTTCTGAGTACAGTGTGTCCAGGTGATTACTATATGTGTCTGCAGTCAGAAGCATGCAAAATGAGTTGCATGCAAGTTATACTTGTATCTGATATTTAGATACTAAGAAAAGGCAAAAGAAATGTAGGGAAAGAAATGTGACAATTTTGCTTAGTCTCTTCAGAAAAAAAAAAATTTCTTTGTACTTGGCCATAAATTAAACACCTGTTGTGATGAAAACACAACAACATCAATTTCTGCTTCTTGGAAATGTTTTGCATGCAGGCTTTGGCAACATCATTTCTCCTCACAGGATGGAGACTGTAAGACAACTCAGCATTACCTTTCAGATGGTTATGCCATCACACTACAGTATTGCACCACCAGAACATTGCAAAAAAATGCCTTAAAATGTGGGGCTATCCAAACCTGAAAAGGCTTGGGAGTTACACATTTGTTACTGTCCGCATGGCCTCATCTTAAAAGAATATTAGCATTAGCAAACTTAAGATGGTGAAAAATTGGGACAATATGGTATAAATTTCATTTCAGCAACAATATGGTTCAAATAAAAAAAACCCCATTATTGTCATCATCCTCTTTTCCAGTTCTACCTTTTTATTTAAGCAGAGGCAATCACCACAAAAATCTGGATGAACAAACTTCTGATGTATGTGCCAGGGCAACCTCAGAAAGTGGTGTGCATAGCAGCTGGTTCTTTTGGCTGCTCATTGTAGCCATGAAGATTCTACTCCAGGCTGGCTGCAGGTACCTGTGACCACAGGGCAGAGGAGGGAGCTGCCAGTAGCTGCCAGTGGCCAGCTCTGGTGTCAGACTTGTGCACAGTCTAAACTATGCCACTAAACAATGCCACTTCTGAATACAAAATTCCCCTATTTCTTCCTTGCTTTAATTAGAAGAGCTTTGCAGATGTGGGGACAGGGACAAAAGTAGCTAGTATTTCCTTTCTTTCTACATGCTAATTAGCCTTGTTCACAGGGCATTGGCTAATCCCCCTGGCTTCTGAACTGAGAAAAGAAGATGCTCCTCTTCCAAGTAACTAATGAATCACCCCTTTTAGTACATGCATGACTGCATTGTTAAAAGCAGTCTTAATCACTCACTGAGAAAAATGTTATGATCATTTCTCCCTTTTAGTTGTTAACTGGAAGCCTTGGGAGTTGTGACTCACAGCCTGTGTGCTGTGGAAAGCCCAGAAAGACTTCAGTAGATTTTTGGCTAGTTATAGGAGCCCTCTGAATCTTATCCCTCACATCTTCCTAGTACAGTTATAATTTGGAAAAGTGGTAGATTTCTCGGGTTTGTACTATTTTAGAAATCACTGCTTTGCAGATGGATTTCACCTGAACTTCAAACCAACATTTAAAGAAGAGAAGCATTTTTGGCAGGCAACTGACTCCTAGCAGGAGATAGGTCAAAACAGCTCCTGGGCTGGAGAAAACCTACTCTCCATTTTGCCTTTGCTCTGTAGTGGTGTTGGACATGCCATGCATACAGCAGTTCACCCTGGTTTATGAGCATAGGACTGTGTGTCAACAGGACAGTGGAATAAGGAAAAAGAAGTGGTAAATTAGAAGGTTCTTGTCAGATTCCTGGAAAGAGGATGAATGGGTCTGAGGTTCAACACAGGAGCAGGCTCCCCTTGAAGGCTGCCCAAACACAGTTAAGTATTTTTTATTTGCTGCTGTGAAGCATCAGCCAGAAAAATACATGTAGTCTACTCATTAAGTGTAAATTGCTAAGGATGATGGGGATAAACATCAACAAAATCTCCAGGTAAATGGTATACTAAAATATGCTTTGCAAAGGCACTAGTAATCATATGAACTGCCCTTTGGGCTGTGCTGGTAGAGTTAGAAGAGTGGGATGGCTCAGAGATCCTCTGCTTTAGCAGGGGCTGCTGTGGCACATTATCTCCATCAGATGATAATAGTTTTTCTTCAGCAACTTTGCCTAGACTGGATAACTAACTTTTTGTTTCTTGGGCTGCCATTTTTGGGAAAAGTATTGCCATCAGCTGGAGGTCTTAGAAATATCATTGACATATGGAAAGGAAATGGGTTTTATTTTGAGACAGTCTCACTTCCATGGCATGTTGCTTGATGAATGTGGTCACTGGATGCAGGCATGCTGCCATGGGGGCACAGTCCCTGGCATCTGTCCCTGTGTCAGCTCAGCTTGCAGAGAATGACAGAAACCTCTGTGAAGGAAGCAGATGTTCCCAGTGGTATCACAAAGAAAGAACAGACAGGGAGACGTTTGGGAAGAAGGGCATGCTAAAGACCCTAGCAAAACTGCATTTGATGGGTTCAAGGGAGGATTCAGTGAGAGCAGAGATGAAAAGTGAACCTTGCTGGAGAAAAGCAGAGAAGCCCCAGATGCCTTCCCAGCCATTACAGGCTGTTGGGGGGTTCAAGTTTTGTGTGATGACCCTACAGATGCAGAGGGGTGTCATTTATTGAGCTGAAATCCCAGCCATCCCCTGGATGGATACTAAAGGATCCTAAAAGGTCAATGAGAAAGAGCAAATAGTAACTGAACAAAATTCTAGCCTTTACATAGTTTTGTCTTGGTAGGAATTAGCCTGGACCTTGACAGCTGAAAGTGGACAGACACCTGTTAAAATCACATAACTGTTTTCACGATGCAGAGATAGTTATGTTAGCAAGCACTTGTTCTTTGTGTGTAGCTGACATCAGGAAAACAACATCTTTAATGGCAAACAGCAAGTTGAATTTCTGACTGCAACTTCAGTTTAAAATCTCTTTAATACTCTTAAAATATATTTCAGTTTAGTAACCTCCTTCAGCATCAATTTCTGCTCAGATCTGAGAGCATCTTTTAATATCTGCTGTTTCTTACATTCATAAAATTACTACTTAAACATCAAAGGATCCTTTATAAATGTAAGACTTATGCATCACTTCATTAAATTGCTTATTACAACTAATTGCTCACCAGTTCACAAAACTCCTTTCTCTTTTAGGGCCCTTCTTGCAAAGCCCCTATGAGACTGAGATAGCTCCATATCTAGTATCCCAATACTTCAAGTATAAGATTGTGACCCTCAATGTACTTTTTTTCCTTCTAGATCCCACATATTTCCAAGACACAGGTGTCCTTTAGAGACCTCAGAGGAAGGCCCTTGCATTGTGTAACTGGAGGATTCCCTCTGGTTCTCACACTCAGCCAGACTGAGTGGTTGGCTGTGGTCTCATACACATCTCTGACAGATACATGCACACGCAATCTGGCTTTCCATGTCAACAGAGCCCCAAGCTGTGTTTCTACCTTACAGGAACCCCAGCCCTTAATGGGAATCAAGTCAGGATGACCAAAAAAGCCCTGCCCAGTCATGAACCATGTGTAACGATTCTTGTCTTTCCTTGGTGTAGACTGGAATATTGATTTCAAACACCTCACTGAGGTCAGGTCCCATTGTGTTCAAGGGAGCCAAGAGTCCAGCCTTTAACATCTGACATCTATTGGGAGATTTCTTTGAATGTCTTGAAATGAAACACTGAATTCCTGCTCAGTTATTTTTCAGCCTTGGGCCAGGCAATAAAATGGCTATCCTGTACAAATTGGCTATGGACATCATATTGCTGAGAAATATGATATGCAGCTGAGAAATGATATATATGACCCTCACCTCCTTCCTAAAGACAAATGACATTTTTACCCTTATATTTTTGCAGCTATATTGCCAGGGTCCATGAATACACTATACAGGCTCAAAAATTAAGGATTTTTATACAAATCAGTATTATCCAATTGCCTACCAACCCCCCCCCAATTTATTATTCACTATGGGAAATCTCTATATTTGATCAGAAATGTCTAATATGAGTAAAATACCCTACACTTGATTTTCCATTTCTTGCTCATCCAAATCACCTGGCAAATTCATCAAGAGATTTTGGTGAACTAAATACATATTCTAGCCAAGTAGTTAAATCACCACTGAGAAGGTTTTCAGGTTGGATGATTTAGATTAATTTCATAATCTTAAATCTTAAAAAAAATCTTTATATGATTCTTCTCTGGCTTATTTGGTTTTAAAACTTTTTGAAGCAGATATGGCCTATGCTATAGCCTTCTACAATATATAATAGCCACTTTTGGAGAGGCTCTTTCAGTATCATTATAATGCCAAGCTGGAAGTAAGGAGTGAATACTGGGGTTTTTTTGGAGCAGATGCATCACTGGCATTGCTCTTACCTTTAGAGCTACCAATCATCTATGGAAAGAGAGGTATAGAGGCCAGGCTGTTACATGGCTTGGTAAATCTGGCTTCAGAGTACTTAACAGTAGATCAGAAAAGTTACCAGCACAAATAGCAAAATTCCAGGTTTTGTGCAAACTTATTCTACCTAGAAAAATGTGTTAACATTGTTTTAAAACAATCCCTTTCTTCTGGCCAGCTTTACATGGATTTGATTACATGGGGGAGATTTTTGCCTGCAATCAACTTACAGTCAACACAAACAGAAACAAACAGAAAGTATAAAACTGCTTGAACAATATAACCCACACTCTTCTTAGCTCAGTGCATGTATATTTGTTCCAGATTCAACGTATGTTGTTAGTTGACCCAGTAATGCATGTAGCATTAATGACAGGGAAGCCTCAGCTGTTGAAGGGTTGATTCTTGGTAGCTGTAACTGTGTAGCATTTCATCATCCAACAGGAAATGCATTTGTTTCTTTTTCCTTAATTGATTCCCTATGTCTCTTTGCCCTAGGCTTTAGGACATACATTTTATTTTCCATTAATACATTACGTGGGGTGTTTATGGTTTTTGGATCTATTTTAGTGGGTTTTTTTTGGCTTTGGTTTTTGTGTTTTCTGTTTTTTGGTTTTTTTTTTTTACTTCAGAATTTTATAA
The DNA here is from genome assembly GCA_026770055.1 of Myrmophylax atrothorax. Taxonomy (NCBI): domain Eukaryota; kingdom Metazoa; phylum Chordata; class Aves; order Passeriformes; family Thamnophilidae; genus Myrmophylax; species Myrmophylax atrothorax. Next base: position 44,281,042 of record JAOXXN010000265.1, on the reverse strand, counting down.
AATTACAAATCTTACCTGTTGTATATCAGTGTGAACACTGTAGCTCAAAAAACCCTCAAACCCCCAAATAACAAACAAAAAAAATGCCAAAAACTTTACCCAGAGAGATTTTTAATCCTCCTTTAGTTACACCCAAGATTCTTCCTCATGTCTAAATCATTACTAAAATTGCTGCATAGACAGGTTTAGCGAGTAGTGCAAGAAAATCAAGGGCTGTCCAGGCAGCATTTAGCAGTGCAATGCCATACAGCATAAAAATAGTATTTTAGTTCCTAGATGCAGAAGACTTCAAATCTGAAAGACTTTGAGAGGTCAATTTTATAGTAACAGATGCATTAAGTATGATGTGATTAATGTAATGCTATGGGAGTATTTGTTTCCTGCTTTAAGAAAGCTTGTCAACCTCTTTTTATAGTAAAAATTTGCCCTCTTTATTTAGCAGCTTTTATTCTGGCCATTTAAAAATATTTAACTGAATTGCTGATGCAATGCATGTACACAGTGACTCCCAACAAAGCCAACATTTACTGCATCTGCTTATATACAAAGCCATGAACAAATAGCGCATTAATGCTCAGAGAGAGAGAGGACAGTGTTTGAATCGGTGCTGTATGGACTTTCCTATATTAAAAAACCAAACCAAACCAACCCCTGACTCTCCTCCCCCTCCCCTGAAAAATGCAAACCAAAACAAAAACCTCCAATCAAAAGCTTGTTAATGCAATTCTTTAGATTTGTGTTTGACAAAAACCAACCCTAGTCAGACCTTCAGCATTTTTGTACCTATGCAGAAGGGTAACCAAAATGATGCCTGTAACTATTATTAAATCTTCATATGTGGTATTGAAAATTCATCTTATGTTTTTGCTATAACTAGGAAAGTCCTAGTAAGGTTTATTTTAATAATCAGTAATACTGACATCCCCTGCAACCTGCATAACTATTTCCTCTACTTATTTTATTTAGCATTTCAAGCATTTTGCTTAAAAATCTTTGAAATAGTCTCAAACATGCCTGGACTGATAGAGATTAGTAAGTTTGTGTCTAAGAAGAGGGAAAGAGAAACCGAATATGTATATTAGCACATGCCAAAGTGAAAAGATAAGTAACCCCCAAAAATCTGTTCTTTAAAATATTGTAATGTTACACTGCTGTGGAATTCCACAAATCTGTTTTCTTGTTCATTTTCACCCATTTTCTGTGCCATTTACTGGAAAGTGCCTGGGAGACTTGCCAGGAAGTCCTAATGTCTCTGGAGTATTGGATCAGAATGGCCATAGTATCACCACAGCTTTTTATGGTGGAATTTGAAAATGTTTGTTTTTTGGCAGACTTTCAACTTTATGCAGAATAATTTCTTAGCTGAGGCCTTTGGAAAAGAATGCTTTGCATGACTCAGTAGCAGACCTTCTCCATCTCAGATTTTGGTTATATTAATATCAGGTTTATTTTTTACATGAACTCATACATATTTATGACTTAAGTTCTCTTGCATGCTGCTGGGCTTTTTCTAGGCTCAGTGCCTGTCTGTCCAGCTACTCCAGCACAGCTACATGGTATACAATACACAGGGATTCAGTCTTGAGTTGAATAGAAAAAAAAAGATCAGTGAATGGAGCACTTTTTTGTTGTTAATAGAGATAACTCTGTTATTTCTGTCCTTAACTGGGGTTTCCCGGAGAGAGCTATGCAAATTTTACAACGTTCAGATTCATTCACTAGAATGAAGTCATGACTTTGCGCTCCTGGACTTGGTATTAATGCTAGCCTTGCAACCCTTATTAGTACACACACTCGTTACTCATGCAAGTAATTGCACTGCCTTGAAAGAGGCTTTCTGTAGCACAGGAGCTGGGCCCCAGTCATCAGCCCTTTATTAGAGACCTCATCAGAGTCAGCCTGGTTCTAGCAGCTGAGCACACACACTCACTCTTAACGCATGCAAGGTGAAGTGCTGATGCTCTGGACAACCTTTTCAGTACCAGGAGTAAAGAACTGAAGGGCTGTTATTTTATTCTGTAGTGAGAAGGGAATGGGTAAAGGACTGTTCATGACTAGTTCAAGCATAGACTAAAACCACCCTATGTGTTTTGCCAACTCCTTAGGGAAGCAGAGGTGATCTCTTGTGACTTTCAATGTCTTTTTCCTCTGCTCCCCGCTCCATACCTTTGGAACCCATAGGGCAGTTTACATCTAAGTAGATATCTCAAAGGCGGTTACATTAAAACAAACAAACAAACAAACAAACAACCCCCCCAAACCCCAACAAAAGACAGCAGTTATCCATTGGAAGGTATGAGAGGTGCTGGTGCTTGCTGGGCAGACCTGAATACTGCTTAGACAGTCAAAAGACTGATTGAAGTTCTTTACTGAAATAAAAGCATGCTGGCTTTGACAGGTATGTCAGAGGTTGATGTAGTGTTCTAACTATTGTTCTCAAATCCCTATCATACTCTGAGCTATCCTAGGAGAGTGAAAAATGTGCTGCAAAGATGGGCAGCTTATGTTACTTGGGTATGGCAAATTGAGCACTCCAGCAGTTCATTGTCTAGGCTGCCACTTGCTCTTGTTGAAATAGCTGGTAAAGGGCGTGAGATATTAAAATTTACGGTAATTTTGATTAGCTTTAGAACAAATACCTACAGGCTGCCTAGATATTTAAGGATTTGTACAGCTGTACAAGCCCAATCCTATCCCCATTATTAATCCCATGTACAAAATTCAGAAACAAACTTAATTGCCAAATTTCAAAGCCATTTTGTACTATGGAGACATGAAAATTATGTCATGGTTGTGACCAAAGATGTCACTGCTCATCAGCTGAAGACATTACCCACTGTGTTTGTGCTCTTAACCCATCTCAGTTGTGGACCCAATGACATTAACATGAAACACACTGGAACCTATAGCTGGAGCAAACTGAGTTCAGTTTTGTAAGGCTGCCTTGCCTCAAGCTTTGAGCTGCGACAGCCAAATCCAGAAGGTCATGCGCTTGTAACTCACGCAAAGTCTGAGGATTTTAGAGTGCTTAGAAATGTCAACTTTTGAGTGGAAAAATGTTTTTGATCTTTGCAGCACAACTAGTGTTCTGCTGTATTTGTTCTAGTCGACACAATTAGTCATTGACCAGATTTATTATTTACTCATGACCCTTTGTCTTGCATCCAACATGTGAAAGTTGCAGCTTCAGGATAGAACAGGGAATTGTAATGTGTTGAATGATGTATCCTAGAGGGTAGTGGTGTTCCAGCAACTCTCCAGCCATGTCTGACGTGGGGTTTTGCCTCAGCACCTGCAGATACAGATTCTTTCTCAGTTAAACTGATGCTTTCATGTTTGTACGAGCAAAATGTTCTTTTCTGATATTTAAAAAACAACCTCATACCACAAGGTCGCATTTTTTGTCGAGGGCTCGAAGGAAGGAACTGCTCCTTCAGAATTAAATTTCCAGTTAATTATCCAAACAAGTATGCTTTAACATACTTTTGAACGCCCATCTCTCAGCACTTTCATTGCCGCACGAGTAACAAAGTCACACGGTGCTGCTTTTGCGCTTTGCCTCATCCAGTGAGACCTGATCTGCAAGTTCAAACTGCAGCTTCTTCCTTCTCTCGGCCGATGCCAGAGTAGTGGCGGTGGCGAGGGGCAGCAGCCCCCGAGGGGAGAGCTGGGGTCCCCCCGGGCCTCCTCCGGGCAGCGCGGCTCGGCACGGCTCGGCCCGGCCGCTGACAGCAGGGGCAGAGGCACTGCAGCTCTCCCTCCTCCCCTGCCCTGCTCGCGGCAGCCGGGACGCCCCTCGGGCGGCGGAGACGGCGGGCAGAGCTCAGGGACCACCGAGAGCTGCGGCGCTGG
>JAOXXN010000265.1:44263345-44275384 GCA_026770055.1 Myrmophylax atrothorax | reverse complement strand
ACCCTTGTCGCCTCCCCGGATCCCCGTGCGGCTCCGCGGCGGTGCCGCCGTGCAGCTCGCCCCCGGCTCGGGCGGGCGCTGCCGGGGAGGTGCCGGCGCAGGGCAGGGCTGGTCCCCGGCTCTGGGAGTCCGGCCCCGCTCGGCGCGGGGATGCACGAAAAGGGTTGAGTCACGCTGGTGATGGGCAAGCAGCGCTCCACTTCCCGCACCGCAAGAGAGCGGTGTCGGTGTCATGCAGGAGGCGCTCACGGAGAGAGGGGAGACCAGCTGTTCTCCCCGCTTTATCTGGTGTTCATTACAAAGCGTGCTGTATGCGTAGCACCTCTGTGAAGGGGTGTTTCATTGGAAAGGCTGGCATGCTTTCTTCATCTACCATGCGAGGAAGCGTTGCTACAACGAGAATTAATATAGGGGAATAAAGTAAGCATTCTGCCAACTTTTTCAGCGTAAAGCATACCTCAAAAGCATACCTGTTTTTCCGTCATAGATTGTGGGCAGGTGAAGATCTTGGTCTATTTGGAGCTTCGTGTTTACAAGAACTTCCTGAAGTTTGATGGGAGGCCCTGCTAACAAGCACAGAAACATAGTGCGAGCCTAACTAAATATTGGCAGTAGTTGAGTGGGTGTTTATTGATTCTGAGAAATACCAAGCCGCCGAGGAAAGCTTGGATGAGAGGAAAAAACTTGATACAGTGCCAGAGGATATTTGCCCTTAAGTATAAATTAAGCTAAACACTTCCCATAAAGATCTTATAAAGTCAGTGCAAAAGTTTTTGTGTGTTAGAAACAGACATCTTTTCTGCAAAGTTTGAACAATTAACTATTTTCCAGTTACACCTGAAAATTACAGGTTTGCAGCAGAGCTAACAAAGGTGAAAGACTTTTTCCTGCCCAAAAATTAAATAGAGAAATACCAAGATTTTTAAAGGTGTTAATCTTTTACTTGGTGAAAATAACTATGCTTTTAAAAAAGGCATTTTGTATAAGTAGTGATTGCAAGCACAACCACATGCATGCTTACAGTCTGGTTGGCAAACTGTGAAATATACTTCTGCTGTGCTCTTGAACCTCTGGTCGTTGCCAGATATTTTCATTAAGAACATAGTTTTTCAAATCTTTCATGTGTCTCATGCAGTAATTTGAAGGTTAAGGAACTTCCTCTTGGCCCTTGTGCATCATTAGTGTAGCTGTCAACCCCCCCTGCCTTTCAGTCATTGAAACATCATTTCTTATTGTTACCTATTTGGTTTATTATTTGATTGTAGAGGATGCCATCCTTTCTAGCCAGAGGGCTAGTTATTACTGGTGATATAACTTGAGTTATGAAAGTATGTTTTTAAAAAAGAAATTCTTTATTACATTCCTTTTTATTGTAACTCAGGTGGCTGACAAGCTGCTAGGAAGGAAGGCAACAGCTACGAAGATATGGTTTATAGTTTCAGTGACTTATTTGAAATTCTGATTCCTGAAGTTTTGAAACATCAGATGTTTCTTTTTTATACTACTTCTGTACCTGGGTCACCTTTTTTTTCTTCCGCAGTTGTAATTTTTGTTTTTGGAAGTATCTTCATAGTGAATTTGAATGGCATATTTTCAAAACAGAAAGTATTATGTGCTGAGCATTGCTCATTTAGTTTTTGAAGTTAGTATCTCATGCTGTGTTCAACTAGATCTTCATTTTAGGTCCTTTCCCTACAAGCTGTTTCCAACTTTTATCTGTGTTTTCAGTGTGACATCTCAGGGATCTGTTTTGTACGTTTGCACCACAAACCCCCCTTTCATTCATTCTTGCCACTTCTTGTTTTCATGCATGGTTTGTCATGCTGATCTAGAAAAAGGTGGTCTTTCCCAAATCTGTGTGGACTGTCCAAGACGCAACTTTCCTGCTCAGATAGTTTGATTTTTGTCTTGTCTTTTTTGTGTTCAATTCTGAATGCCCTTTCTGGGCACTGTGTCCTCTCTCCATTGTTCATCTGCTGGTGGGCCAGTGGCTGTTGCCTCTGGCCTGTTAAAGCAGAGCTCACTTCTTACATTTGCAAGGAGGAAGCGTTTATTTTCAGCTGATGGAAAACTGATTCCTTTGACCTCATTCTGAGCCTTCTTCCCATTGCTCATGTTTTTTTAGTGAAAGACTCATTTATTGGGCCAGTGTGACTACTATTGACATTAGTTTTTGTCTTTATTCTTTGTGTTTAAGTGTATGACTACAACTATTGGCAACTGTGTTGTGTTTGAGTGGTAGGTTTCTTTTGCTCTCTGTTTCTAACTAAAGCTTGAGTTCTTGCTCTCGAGATCTTGGGGTCTAGGGCGAGAACAGGATTTTGCAGGTGTTTCTGTAGCTCAGGTAGTTTGGTCACCTTTTCTCCAACTCCAAGCTCAGGAACAGATATATTTACTTGTCTGGGATGCACTGGATCTCATGCCTTACCTATAATTTTCTTTTCACATTTTCAGTTGCAGGGCTAGGCAGATAGCATGTTTACTGGGATGGATGCTTAACTGTCAGCTGTGCTTGTGCCCTGTCCTGAGGAATCAAAAGGAGCATCTGTGCCCCTTCCTGGGCACAAAGTCTACTTGTATGAAACTGGTGGCATGATGGGAGAGGCTTTATGCCCTATAAAGTCAGGAGTAATTTTATTTTGCAGAGTCATAAAATGGTGTCACACTTGTTTAGAAGTAAATGGTATTGATGTTCTGTATTGCAAGGTACTCTCTTTCTAGCACTGAGTTGTTTGATAAGGGCTTTGGCCTTCTTTTTCTTGTGTCTTGCTAGTTGCTTCAAGACCTTTTTATTGTTGTAGGAGTACCCTTACCTAGGATTTAAGTCTCCACTGGCAAAACTGTCTAAATCTGTATTTGTTCACATTTTCTCAAGGCTTTACATATTTTTTCAAAGGTTTTAATTTATTCGGAATTTAAAACTGCTGAAAAGAGTATCATAACTGAAAGGAATGTAGCTACAGACAGATAAATGAACATGCAAAAATGACACATATTTATACTCCATCATTTTAAAGCATTAACTCAACTCATTCATTATATAATTTTCTGTTCCTTTTCAGAAAACAAGCTGCAATCATTGTCATGCTTTTTGTTGTTAATGATGTTTCTTTATATTAGCTTGCAATTTTGAGCAAACACAGAGAATGACGTTATGAAGTTTAGCATGTTCCTTGTACTACTGGAGTTGCTGGTAGTAGAAACATACGTTTTCTCTGCAAAGTAAACAAATATAACTTGGTCAACTGAAAGAGAAATATGCTGGATCAAAGACTAATTTTGCATCAGTCTTTCAACTTCAGGTATGCCCTTAAGGGTCAAATGTTAATTTTGTAAAAGTACATACTATGGAAGTCTGTGGGGAAATTTTCTCCCCTGTGTAGGCCATCTGAAAACAAAGAGTGTCGTTCTTAATCTGTCCTTAGATCACAAAGTCCAAGTTGTTCAGTGTGTTGTGATTTTTTTTTAATGGAATGTGATACAAGAGTGGTACATGAGCGTAGCTTAACCACGCGTGTGAATGGATTTGATGCTGCTGTGATTGGTTAAAAAACCCCCATTCCCAATCCCCCATTCTTTCTTTGGATGGCGAAGGATGTTTGAATCACCTTACGAATATGTTTATTGGATTTTTGGTTTAGACTTCCATAACATCCTTCCAATTTTGTATTTTATTTTTCTTACTACTCTGTATACTTTGCAAATGGTGCTGTGGACTGTAACTTGGAAGTTACTTAATTATCTCCTTCCTTCTCACCCTTCTTTCCTGCAGGTGACACTCATCAGAAAATGCCACCTGTTTGTACTAAGCTTTCTAAATCTAGCTTGGAATTATGCTTTCTCTTTTAAAGAATTTGCATATTGCTTTTTGAAAGATTGGAAGGATTTTACCTGTATTGTGTAATAATTTCTGTCATATAATGCATACAGTCAGACATGCTGTGCAATGCCCATTAGTGTGATTATAACATGTCTGAAGTGTTTCATAAAGCAAATACTTTAATCAATGACCTAGTAATAACTCTGTACTTTTAACATGTGAGCTTACATCCTGGAGGTTGGAATAATTTCGAGTTTGTAGGAGAACTTAATATACAAATCTCATTGCAAAATGCAGTCAGCTCTGGTGTGAAATGGGATGGGCGATTAACAATGTATGGTAGCGTTGTATAAGGAGTTAAGAAGTGAAGAAAATATTGTGTTGTCACAGAAGAGTATTGGGTTTGAGATGAAGTGATTCATTAGGTTCCCTGAAAGTGTGTGCTCAGGCATTGCAGAAGTGGAGGTATATGCTGCCTGTCTAAAGAGACAGCTGGATCATCTCTTACTGCCATAGCCCAGGCTGTCAAGTTCTGTTCAGACTGTCCCTTTGCTGTCTTGTCTCTCTGTCTAAGGCTACCTGAAGGCACATTCTTCAGTTTTTGGAGATGAAAAGTGAAACAAAAGGCTTCCATTTCATGTAAAGCATCAGTAAAGATGTGCATATTCATTAATGCTGACACTTGCCATTTCAAAAAGTCCCATTTCTACTTGTGTATATAAGTGCTGGGACTGATAGGGGTCCAAGTTTTCTGGCTTTCTAGAACCAAACAGCTGCCATAGCTAAGTACCATACAATAGCCTTTTGATTTTTCAGATTTCTGAAGCCTTTTTAAAAGTTTCTCTCCCTAAGAAATTTCTTCTTACATCATGAAAGTTTGTATCCTTTATGGAAGACAGCTTTGACACCTGACCTCTTAATTTTCCCTTATATAGACATATGTGTGTATACATCTTTAGATTCTTTGTTGTTGCACAAAGTAAATTCTCAAGTGAGCCTCACTACTTGGTTGCGTGGTTGTGGTTTATGGATTGCATGGGAAGAAACTTCTCAGCTATATAAACTGAAAAAAAATTGTTTCTAATATTAGATGCAATATCCTAACTTACCTGTCTTACTGGGAAACTTGGCTACACCTTACCAGCTGTTTTAGATATTATTCTGATTGTCAGTACACAACAACCTACATCTTCATTAATGGAGTTACTAAACTTGTATTTCAAAGCTTTCCTGCAGGATGTGTGTTTCTGTGAGCAGCACTTCATAGGCCACAGAACAGTTTGGGCAGGAGGGGAGGAGTTCAGGAGCTAACTAGTCTGAGCTCCTGCTGCAAGCAGGATCAGCTCCGAGGTCAGCATCAGTCTGCTTGAGCCTGGCCTCACACTGGAAAATCTGTTTTTTACATCCAGTGGGAACCTCTCATTTCAGTTCTGTGTCTGGTCCTCTCACTGTGTGCTGCTCAGACCAGCCTGGCTTCTTCTTTATGATGGCTTCCTCAAAAGGTGGTGGTGTGACTGCTGTTTGGCCCTCACAAACCTCAGCCTCTCTTGTGGGGCAGATGCTCCATCTGCAGATGTCTTGGTGGCCTTTTGCTGGACTCAGTCTGTTTTATCGATGTCCTCCTTGGACTGAGAGAACTAGACTGGATGCAGTATCTTGGTGTGGTCCAACGAATGGCGGCCAGTGGGGGATGATTCCTTCCCTTGGTTTGTTGGCTGGGCTCCTGTTAACACAGTCCAGGGTTCTGGTATCCCTTTCTGCTGCCAGGGCATGCTGCTGGCTCCTGTTTGGTTTGCTGTCTGACACGAGGCCAGTGACCTTTTCAGCAGAGAGGCCTCTGTTGCTGCCAGGGGTTTTCCTTCCCTGGCACAGAACTCTGCATTTGTCCCTTTTGAATTGCATGAGATTCCCCTTGGCCTGTTCCTCCAGCCCATCTGTCCCTCTGAGTGGCAGCCTTGCCCTTGAGTGTATCAGCTGGTCCTCGCAGTTTGATGTCATATGGAAACTTGATCAGCGTGCACCTGTGGTCCATGCTGGGCTCTGCCTTGTTTCCTGGCTGGATCAGTGACCTGGAGCAGTAGTACCAATGCCTTCAGTCTGATGTGCTTTGCATACGCATTGTATCTCTGCTTACCCTTTTTTGCCTCTACTGTTACTAACTTGCAGAGCTTGCGTCACCTTGCCTGTTGCTTTTGTATGTTGTGCTAGAAGGAAACTATGTTTTCTTATTTTTTTAGAAATATAAACCAGCTAAAATGAAAACCACACAGAGCAGGAAAACCAGTGTATGTTGATCACTTAACTGATGACCTCAGGAAAGGCTGAAATGAGGAGAGATGGTTTTCTTCTACTGTCACCAGCTCCCATAGGTTGCTGCCTGACTCCTACTCCCTTCCCTTTGGCCAGTCATCAGAGCTTTTCTAGAACTGAAATGTATCTCACTGGGAATTAAGTCCTTCATCACTAAATTTGACCTTTTTATTACACATTTTTTTTACTTGATTAATAATAAAAGGCTATTACCTTTATGAAAGTTGAAAATAGAACATTCTTTTAAAAACAAAGCAGGAAAATGTACTCAATTTTCAAAGTATGGAAGCAATGTGCTGCAGAAATCTTACAAAAAGTTTTATATCTGACTTGTCTTCCAAAAAAGGACATATTTGAGCAAGAAAATTCCAAACCAAGTAAGATTTTGGAGACACCAAGGTCTGGAAACTAAAACTATTTATCTGCTCTGTCCTTCTTTCTAGATTTCAATCTGCATATTTAAATTCTTTAATATCGCTCTATTAAATTACAAAATTCTTTGTAACATCAGAGGTATTTCCAGATGGGCTAAAATACATCAGTAGCATTACTTCATCCCATTTGTCATAAGGGAATTAGATAATGAACTTTTTGTTCTTTGTTGAAACTCGGATTGCATATCTGTATTAAGATAATTACTGATGTTTGCTTCGAGAATGGTTACTCTTCGGCCATCAGTCAAGCACTGGCATTCTGGAGATGAGTAGAAGTTAAATGAAATATAAATCAAAGTTATAGTTGAATAAGGATTATAAGATGCAATCCATCTACCCAGATTTTGAATCATGTAAAATTTAAAATTTATTTGCTTATTTTGTCTAAGCCTATAGTTTCAAATCAATAATTTTATTTTGATTTTCAGCATATTCATAGTAGTATTTATTTATAGGTTGTCTTACTGACTAATAGGTTTTAACTTTGCCGCAGACTTGATTATTATTTTTATTTTTTCCAAATCAAGGTAGTGCTTGTTGAGTTAGCAGGGTCCTCACACTTTCGTTTCCTGTCTTTCAAATACTTAAAGGCTTGTTCAGATTGTATAGAAATTAACAAAAAAGTAGTTTAATACTTCTGAAACTTTTTAGATTGTAATTTCTAGTGTTTTCCTATAGGATAGAGACCTAATTTAATACCAGTGAGAGTGATGATACAAGGTCAGAGTTCAGCAAATTTTCTTGGTTTGTGTTGAGCATTCATGAGAGGAAGTGGTTTAAAAACCTGGCCTTTGCTTCTGGTGTCTGCTTGTTCTTTTATTTATGGAGAGTCTTGGGTAAAAGCTTTTGTTGAAGTGTTGTGCTGAAAATTACATAATTGCTTGTCAGCTTGTTCGTTTCATTACTCCTGTGGAGGGAAAATACTTCGGTATTCCAGCAAGTAGAAGAGAGGCCTTTGCATAGGATTGGTATGGTGCTTTTAAAATACTTATAAAATATTAAAAAGTAGACACTTATTTTTCTCTTCTCCATTTATTTCAGACTCCAGGTAGAGGTGGGTCTCAAAGCTCAGATTCAGATTCATCTGCCACACCTGGAAATGCTGTTGATGTGAACAGTGAAGGCTCCTCTGAGGTACTGTGCACCAACCACACTGGGGCTGGAGTTTTAAACCCTGGCTGCTGGTTCTCTGTTACATGAAGCTGTTAGGACTAACCTTTGGTGCCCTTCCTAAATAACAGCTGTACTAAATAAGTACTTGCAATTATCATCTTCTAAAAATTGTTTGTTGTTTAAATAAAAAAAAGAACGGCTAGACCATATTTATATGTAACTATTAATTAGGTGTATCGATTTAAGTGGTCAGAAGCAATCCTTCCTGTAGTTCTAGAGATGAATTATTAAAAGCACGATACATAAGTTTAAGACTCCTTGCTAATAAAACTTTTATGAGAGCTGAAAAACACAAGTATTAACATTTTATCATGCTTCTACCCCATTTTTACCTTGCTTCTGCTAAGCTGTAGTGTATACTGGAAACTTGGTCCTTGTGAAATACCAAACATGTTGGGCTTTGGTGTTGGTCTGTAAATCTACCACTTATAAGTCCTGTCAATTTTTATTTGCTGTATGCCATACCTAATCAGCAGAGTAAGTTGGTATTCCTGCTTCAATCCCACATTATAATGTCTTTGGATTTACAGTGTTGTCAAATATTAACTCCGAAAAATGCAAACTGACTTCACTGGCTGTTGAAGCTACTTTGTGCTAATGTAGCCTGATGACCTATCTTGAAAATGTTTTGAGCTTAGCATACAACTACAGTGCAAGGTTAATTACTCCTATTAGAGCATTAAAGGGAGCAAAGTGCCCTTTCTTACACTGAATAAAGTCTGTGACAATTCAGATAGTTCTGTGTGGGCTATGATAAGAGATAAGATAAATTTTCACTGTGCTGTTGAAAATCCTGATTGCCTTCCATCTATGCTTCTGCTTATTTTTTATTTCTTGAAGCCTTATTTCAGTCAATGTAATCAGACATCCCTTAACATTTTGCTGCATGTTGTACATGTCAGATGTTTTTGAGTCTAAATCTGTTTTGTATGCATATTTAGCCATCCCCAATGCAAATAAATATTATTAAATTGCAGACTAAAATCTAATTACTTTTTTAGTTAATTAAGGCATAAAAATGTGCAATGACATAAAAATGTGCTTCTTTCCAAAGTTTGGCTGAAATTCTAAAATTCTATTAACATGAGTTCAAGTTCACTGACTGTGCAGGTTATGAGTGTCACAAAGTACCTCAGTACCAATGCAGCAGTATTTTCTTGATATGGGATGTGATTTCCAAGTGGTGTGCCTGCACTATTGCCCCATTGGCTTTTCTTGCTTCAGAGACGAAATGAGTTCAGACCAAAGGCTGCTTTGTCATTCTGGGTTGATACAGATGTATAACATGAAAAAGTGTATTTGGATTGTCAATAGTTCCACCATTTGTTGCATTATTTACAAGTTGGGTGTTATCCTTAGAATAGAATTTCAAAGTCTGCTTGAAACTGAGCTCTGAACCTGGGAATGGGTTTTCATTCTGCATTACAGCTTGCTACTCAAATCTTTCTGTTAGTCTTCCTTTTCCTGTGCAGCTGGGTTGAGGTGTTGTCTCTCTTGGAGCTTCTCTTCAGGAGCACCACAGTTGGTCTCTGCAGAATGTTTGCTCTTTGTTTTACTGTGATGTTACCACCTGGTTCTCCAGTATCATATAGTCAGAAATCCATTAACTTGTTTTCATTCCTTGTCTAGATTTTCTAATTAGTATTGCTTGAAGATTCCAATGGAAAATAATTATTAAATCTGTGCAGATTCATATGTTTCCTACTTCCTCAAGCCTGGTTGAAATACAACCTGATTTTTGACAATTGTAGTATTAAACAAAAGGAGTGGGGAAGTCTGAGTTCAAACTGTTCAAACTGCTCAAGAAGAGGTGAACATTTGTTTAAGTCCCATCTGTGGCCACATCAGCACTTCAGGTCACACACAGACCCCTAATCAAGTCTAGATACATCTTTTATTCACTGTGCAATCTGCCCAGGGAGGAAACATTTGAGTCTGCCCTGCCTTTGTTGCTTGGGTCCCAGTGCAACTCTGTCTGCAGTACAGGGTTGGTAGAATATTCCATGCTTGCAGTGAGTTGACCAGTTGCTTTCCTCAGTGTAACGTGGCTGTGTTAGCTAGAAAGGTTTGCCTCAGCCTCATCTGCTGCTGTTGCAAACCTGCTTATTAATTGATAGAGGTACTTCTGCAGTCTCACCACACCACCCTTAACTCTCTTTGTGAAACATCTGAACACCCTTACAGGAAACCTCATGATGGATGTGACATGTGCCTTGTAATGCTCCATTCACAATTTGTTATGCAGCTTATTCCTCTGTCGCATGAAGGGGAAACCAAGAATGTCTAGAAAACACATAGTAGTATGCAACATGGTGCTAGCTTTTAAGGCATGTTTTAGATTTGTTTATTTTTATATTTGTTTATATTTTTATATTTGTTTATTTTTTTGTCCTTAATAACTGTTCCTTCTTGTTTTCTCTGTAGTATTATGTGGTTTGCAAAAGCTGTTTCCGAAAGGAAAACAGACTTTGCTTTTGGTGATTGTAGAGAACTTTCAGCAGAAGAATTTGAACTTTTCATTCCAGCTCTGCACTTTTTTTTTGGTCTGTATTAATTTCTTAAAAACAAATATACATTTCACAGGGCTTCATCTGTCCACTATGTATGAAAGTGTGTGTAACTCCCAGGGATCTGTCTGAACATTACCAGAGTGAGCACACTGGGACAGAAGGAAGACAGGAGCTTCGTGACCTCCCAGCTCTTAGTGTGGGTCTTGTTTATTTTGTTTCAATAGCTTTGGTAATGGGCTGCTTTAAATGAACCTACATCTTTTCTTGTGGCTTGGGGGTCAGCTTCTCAAATAGTTTTTTTTGGTCCTTGCTTAGATGTAATTTGATCTCTTATGCATGATTCCAAAGTACACGTGCAGCAGAAGAATTAAGCTATGTCGAGCCTTCTGGTTTGCAGTTGTCTGTCACATGAGACATTTGCAGTATTGAAAGACTTCAGTCACTGATATATGCACTTTTTTAACAGCTTTTGCTTGATTTTCATGTAAATAAGACGGTTGCCTTGTTTGATTTACTTCACATCAGACTCAGTACCAGGGTAAACATGATACTGGATCTTGTACATCCTTGTTAAAAGAAATGTTAGCTCTTACTAGCTAACTTCTTTTAAAGCAGATTTATATGGCAAGATAGGTACATTGGATAAAAGAACAGACAGGAATATAAAATCTCAGAAACTTCTCTTCATGAACATGTTCAAGAGCTTATATATTGCAGCAACATTATAAAAATAATTATACAAATAAATTTTGCGTACGTAATCTTACTGGAATTTTCTTATGCCCTGAAAGAAAATGCAAAGGTTGTTTCAGCTAATAGACATAAATTGTAGTGCATTTCTAAAATCTACCAGATGTGGGGTGTAAAACTGTGCAATTAAAACAAAGTTGTACACTCCACAAGTGGAAGAATTTAAACTGTGTAAGTTAACAGCCTCCAGATGCACAGGCTATCCGATACTTTTATGCTGTGAACCTTCGGAGAGTAGATTTGGCTTCTGGGGGCAGGCAGCTTGCTGTGCACTAAATAGGTTTTTATGGAGATGAAGTTTTGCATTCTTTCTGTCAATGTTACTTTTGTTGAGTTTAGGAATCAAAGTATTTGTTCTAGGCTGTCTGTGTGATGTGATTTTGTTGTGTTTGTTGTTTGTATGCATTTGCTAAGAAGCACTTCTTTTCCTTCACTATACTTCATGTATATTTGCACTATATTTTTGAAGGGAAAACTTCAAATTGTGGAATGTTATTCTCAAAGACTATGAAAGCCATCAATACTTCAATTATTCTGGAGCTAACTTGAGATGTCATTTCAAGGGTGAAATGTCACCTGTTGAAGTGAGGAGGATCTGTACTAAAACTGGCCTGTGCTGCTCTCCTGGAGTGGTGCGGGACCTCCTCAGAGACAGGACAAGTGGAGTATGGCTATTGACTGACTCCTCACTGCCTCTTATTGAAGCAGAGATCATCTGTAGTGCTCTGTTGTGGTCAAGTCAGCTTTTTCTTTTCTTTATTACCTGGTTACAGTGTAAGTGCTGTACTACAATAAGCCATGGCATTCCTGATGCAATGATGTCAGTACACTGTGGAACCATCAGAAGTGGTTTGATTACCTGAAGTTACTGTTCTATTAAAGCTGGTTGTACGTAGCATAATTTCATAGAGATGACTGTCGGGTTCTTGCCCACTCTGGGTTTTTGTTTTTCCCATCAGTAACTAGTCAGTACTCTTCACTTGTCAATAGCTGATTACAACTTTTTAACTTGATAAAAGTTGTGTATTGAGTATAGCACATG